>MU223492.1:4425119-4444329 GCA_018584345.1 Thuja plicata | reverse complement strand
ACCTTGTTAGAGGATTTAAAACTAACAATTTATCACTTGACCTCGCATTCACTATGCTGTCAACATGAAAACCTTTTGATACTCCTTGGGATGTATCTCAATATATAAAGGATGGTTAAATCCTACTTTGTTAAGAGATTTTCTGAATCAATGGTTAAACTGAAATAGTAGATGATCTGTTCATAAATACAACTTAATCTTGCAGATGTTCAGATCTATTGTAAGCTCGTAATACCTCTTCTGATCAATGTTCTCTTTAATTCCTTTGCTCCGCTTCTTTCTGCTCAGTGAATGTTGTTGCCTCTCTGTTGCTCAGTGTCTGTAGAATTCTTAGCTATGTTCTTTAGCTTGTATGATCAAATCTGTACGAAGACTTCTTATCTTCACCAGAATTCTCTTCAGCATTCCTCTCTTTTTAATAATGAATTACTTTTCTCTTTATATAGACATGATTTCATCGTTCTTTTGTCCTTATTTTCTTCGTTGATCACTTCTTGATTCGTAAAGTTTGTCATGCTTGCTTTAGTTTTAATCCATAAAACTCTCCTTGCTTTCTGGAATAAAACATGCTTTAAATCTCCTTCTTATCTTTAGCTTTGAACTGATTGATGAAAACAAAGTAAACAAATAGTTAACTCTAAATATAGCTCCTGCCAACTAAGTTGTTTTGTCATGTCCTAACTTTAGTTCTCATCGGTAAACACATTAGTTATGCTTGGTGACTATTGTAGATAGCTCGGGCATCAACTTCAGTTTTGTTTGGTGACAACTGCAGTTATCTCAGTAATGCTTGCTCGGGTAATACTGTGAACTTTTGTGCTTGGGGTTCACTGTCCGTCAGGGGTTTACTGTCACTCGGTCTACATGATTACCGACGATAAAAACTTTGTCTCTTCAGATCTTTAAGTGTTGTGACAATATGTGAATGAGAATCATACCATATCAAGTTGACATCAATGACAATAAAATGCATTAACCAATTTAATATCTTGCATTTACTTTCTGCATCTCGGTTATCATCAACTTTGTCATCTTCAAACATTCAATTAGTTATAGTTCATCAAGAACGGAGTCAAGAAAACATCCAGTCTTGCCTAGTGATCAATGATCCACTTAACACATGTACATAGAAATATATAGGGACATACCCCTATTTACATAAAGGAATATCCTTAAAAGTAAAGTACAAAATTGTTTTGTATACGTGAAAGTAATCCTAAATTCTGTTGGTTGCTTCTACATCTATTTATAAATCGCACTCTTTGCCTTTGATTTATATCTCTCTTTGGATTTAAGAAATGAACTTATTTTATATGTTTAGATCTTCTGGAATCATAGTCTTATCCCTTAGATCATGTACATGTATCTGCAGAAAAATAAAACTGCCCTTTCCTTCAACTAGTTTGTTAGCAAAGACAGGAACATATTAAGAGACATCGTTAATTTAATTATCCCTGATGTATTGTTTATTAACAAACTAGTCTTAGAATGTTATGCGTAATATCTCTAAAGAGTATCCTTATGTTTAGTAACTCATCATTCTTTAGTTATTGTAACTAAAAACTGGTGAATTATTTCCTTCATTCTATTGTAATCTATTCATTTGTATTCTTTTATATACTTAGACTAAAGGAAACTGTATTTTGATATATATATATATATATATATATATCATTCATTTAATCTGTATTTGTATATTCAGATACACTTATTAAAATCTTTGATATTTTAGCATATTTACTCCGTGAAAATATCATATGAAGACCAAATCTTAACCAGATTACTTCTATAGAAAACCATTGTTAGCTCATTTCAAACATGCACACATAACATTCATGATCATGATACAAACTTGAGGATTCCTATCCTGAAGTCATTACATATTTTAACATTTATGTACTGACTTCAAGATAAGAGATCTTCATATAAACATACAGATATTAAATACTAAAATACAGATATAAACATACAGATATTAAATACTAAAATTATAAACGAAGGCCTCTAAGATTTGTCAAAATATTCCCTTATGCAGAGAATCTAGTACTGTTACTCCAGAGTCCCATTATAAGATGCCTATCTAAAGAGTATTCATTTTGTCAGTCTACTATTTTTAACCGACATTACCTACTTTCTATAGATTATGTTTGCAATGATTCTTCAAAATATCTCTGTATTTTTTGAGTCATGATATAGAAGTTGTTTCAGCTTAATCTATACTATCTAAACCCTTAGCTTTCTCTTCCTCTTTTTTTTTAACGACTAGTTACTTGACAAAAGTATCCTGTCAAAATTTAAGTCTGATTATCCAAGTTTATCTATATTATCATAACTCAAAATATTTTACTTGCCCCCAAATTACATTGAGCTATAGACTATTGGGTTCTTCCTTAACTTTCTTTAGGATCAAAATTTCCTCATCTGAATCCACATCCTGCTTATTGATGTCTTTTTTGCTTGGACTTTTAGACAACCATCCTTTTTGACGAAGATTGGCGGCATAACTTGCAGTCTTTCCACACTAATCTAGTTAAAGGAGGGGGGGTTGAGAAGCCTTCAACAACAAAATATTGGGACAACCATTCTGGCTCAGAGGATACCTTGATATGGGTCCAGAGCAACAGAAAATGAAGATTTCTTTTAATTTCCTCCTCGTGGCTCTCAAAGATGTCAACATCTTTGAACATTAGACATGGTCTACGAGGTAAGCTACTAGTATGCTCAAGACTTCATATTTCAGCATGCATGTAATCTTTGGGGTAGGGTACCATCTGCCTAAAATTGATACTATAGACCACTTCTTCCAAACCTCCTAGAAGTTTATCGATAAAAAATTTTCTACACAGCTTTATCATTTCAATCTTGCTATTACCTACCCTGAGTAGACATGAAATAAAGGTTCCTACAATCTCACCATTAGTGCACACATTGAAACTATAATCGAAATAAGATTCACCTAGAGCCAACTTCATCGCCCTTCTGGTCATATCATCCATAGGTTTCAAAATTTTGCTCCATCTTTCTGGTTTAATACTCCTAGGGAATGTCATATCTTGTTTATTCATAATATGAAAGGTCCTTACATTTGTATACATTTTTTGTATCAATGAAGATCCTTTGTTAGTATTAATCTATTTAAGAAAAAAATATTTAAAAAGGCATATGTTCTGCTTACCTTCCTTCTGTCTTATCGTAGTTGATCAAATTGTTAACTGTTCTGATTAAGTAAAAATAGGTTTTACAAGGACCTGAAACCTTTAAACAGAGTTATCGGAGTTGATCAAATTGTCAACTGTTGATGACTACCCTTCCCAACTTAAATAGACAAAGCATAATTCAAAAGGAAATCCAAATTAAAATATTATCCCATACTTTACTTTTCGGTTACTCAATTACACATCTTTTAAATTTGTTGAATGTTGATTGCTCGCACAAATTTAATTAATGCTTCTCTCAAGGCACTCCTCATCATGAATAAATATGATAGAAAATAAAGGTATATCTCTCCATGATCTGTCTCCGCACAGATCAATACACGATTTTACAACCGTAAATCCTCCCTTAATAAATGTGCCAATATTATTAGATGCCCTATCCTACTCCCCATAAAACCCACTTTTTCCTAAACGTAGCTTTTTTATCTGTTTCTGGTTCTATTATAGTTGTTCATGATTATTTACTACCATTTCTTCTTATTAAAATGTATAAAACCAAATATGTTACTACTGGTATTAATCCTTTATTGGGCCATCTCTTACTACCACATTTTTATATTTAAGATATCTATATATATCAGACATATAAATATGTATGTATATATATATATATATATATATATATATATATATATATATATAAAATCTTTTGAAATTCGTTATAAAAGGAAAGAATACACATTTTGAAGGAGAAATATCCAAATCTCATAAAAAGTACACTCTTATTCTTCATCATTCTTTTCATCACAATGTACAATAAGACCAACTTCATCTTCTAGAACAAAGTTATCAAACTACTTAGGCTCAGTCGTGTTCCTAATATTCATAAAGATGAATAAGAAGTCTAAATTCCTTCTGATTGATGGTGTTTCTTCAATATATCTTTCCCAATATTCAACCATCAACACAGGATAAGTTGGTATCTTCCTGTAATTCCTGATGAAGTGCTGGTAATATATTGGTTTAGATATTGTTAAATCTCCTCTAACACTTGCAATCACCTTATTTAGGTCTTTAAGATATTTCCTCTTAAATACCTTTCTGCATAATCGCCCTATAGCCTATATATCCGGATCAACTTGTAAAGTCAAGGCTATAAACATTGTTGGGATGTCAGAATTTACTCGATGAATATTATCATTTTCTATAAATTCTATTCCTAAGATAATATAAACAGCTATTACTGTTATATCATAAGTTGCTAACATAATTTCCTTGATTCTTTTCATAGTAATTTTACCATCAAAGGCTACTTGTGTTTTTAAACATCTGAGCTTAATTGCAGTAGCTAGATCTTACACCACTTGAGCCACAGATTATAAACTCCATGTTGGTTATCTAATGAAACTTATCTCATATTTATACTTCCTTTGTTCTATTCATTCCACAAGGTCTTCTTGAGACTGTATCGTTCCAAAAGAATTTGGAACGTTTCTACTTATTTTAATCAATATTTTAACTTATTTGAACCTATTATATATTTATTTGATGACATTTTAGATTCTTAACTGCCATATAATCTATTAATTTATATTCATTTACCTTGTTTTTTATTTAATAATTCGTGTCTAATACGATAATTAGAAATCATACAATTTATCCTATTCCCATTTTAACTTTATCAGCACTCTAATTAACTAATCTATCTTCTATCTCATTTCCTTATTTGTAAATGTGATTAATAGTAAAGTATTCTAAGTATTCCACTAGACCTCTAGCCTATCTTACATAATTATTTAATTTCCAACTGGGAGTTTCCCCCTTTCTAATTGCATTAATGATTATCGTTGAATCTCCTTCAATTTCCATTTTCTTTATTTCTTTCATTCTACTTAATTTTAATCCTTCAATAAGGGCCATAAATTTTGCCTCATTTGTTTTAATACCTATTGGTTCACATAAACTAGCAATTAATTATCCATTACTGTTATGAATGCATGCTCCTATACCTGCTACTCTAGGGTTTCCTCTGGAGGCTCTGTCAAAATTTAACTTATGTCATCCATAAGCAGGAGGTTTCCATTTACATTCTAATCTTAATTTTGCCACATCCTTTTTTGGCTCAGAATGTATCAATGGTATTTTGAGGCCTGTCCATTTATTTCTAGTTTTATCATCCTGGGTTGAGAATATTCAGGTTTGTTTACTAAGAAAATTTATATTATTTACTACCTCTACTATAGCAACTTCAACTTTGTTCAGAATGATTAATTTGAATTTCTTCCTCTCTAAAAATTCTCTTATTTCGTTCTTTCCAAATTCCCCATAGAATAATTGAAGGAGCTATAATACATAAACTATTGTATAGATCATTATTCTTAGGTCTAGGCCATCCTAGCAGAAAGTCAACTAAATTATTTGGAAAGGCAGATTGTCAGTTTAATCTTTTTGATATCCATTTCCAACATTGCATAGTATAATTACAATTGAGAAGAAGGTGGTTAATGTTTTCTTCCTCATGCTTACATAACACACATCTAAATGGTCCATTATACCAAGTAAACATTATCGTTGATTCTCTCATGCAATGCTAACCAAGTAATACCAATTTGAGATAATATTCAAATCACTTGTTGTTTGTCATTGACTATTTTAGCAGCTACCTAGTTTGATTACATTCAAACATAACTAACTCAATACTTCATAACAAAAGTCATGATTATAAAGTTAACATCATAAAAAATAACATATTCTTCCATTATAATAGCAACTTCAGAGTCATACTGAAACTCATAATTCACTCACACAATATTAGGTAACATACTGAAAATACTAAGTCAATCAGTTGACATCAATGACAACCTAATAACTGATTCACTTGTCATCAAATTTGTACCAATATTCGTCAATGAAATACTTAGCATCATTAGATCAATTATGCTAACAATATTGGAAGGAATAAAATATGGTGTAAAATAGGGCATATTTGGCTCTCATCACTAAGGAGTTTTCTTAGGTTGAGGGCATTGAAAATTTTGACACCTTTTCTCTTATCGGGCCAAGATGGATTCTATTTGTCTTGTACTTTATCTAGCTACATTATAAGGATGGTCAAATTCTTAGATGGATGTGATGAGAGCCTTTTTCATGGTCATCTTAATGAGTAGATCTAGATGTTGAGAAACCTCTTAGTTTTGTGTAAGACTCTTCCCTTGTTTGTAGGCTTTAGAATTTATTGTATGGTCTCAAATAGGTCCCCAAGGCTTGGTATGGGAAGGTCAGGTGGTGCAGGAGCACCCTAACGTCTTTAGGTAGATCTCTAGAAATTTTTGGATTGTAGGTTGGTTTGGCCAACCATCCATAAATAAGTACTAATCTATAAAGTCCCTAGTGTGTTTTGAGGTGTGATTAGAGTTAGGAAAGATTAGGGTTTGTATGTTGTTGAGTCTAGTTGATTCTAGGGGTCTACAACCTAGAAGTCAACTCAAAAGTCAAAGGGTTGACCAAAGTCTCAAAGTGGGAATATTTTTAAGTTTTTAATGTTATTAAGTCATTTGAGGTTAATTGGTAAGGTTTGGAACCAATTAGGACCCTCAAAGTAGAGAAAGTGACATTTTGACAAAAGTTGTCATGACAACATTTCCTAGATTTTAGGAATCGACTCTTATGAAGCCCAAATCCTGACCAGAAGGTCTATATAGGTGAGATGGAAGTATATGAGATGATTTCAACCCTAATCTGATAGTTGGAATTCATATTGTACGGACTGGTGTTTGAGAACAACTAATTTGCAATGTAATTAAGCTACAGAGCCATCATCCATCACTTTTATGGATTGAATGGATTGAATGAAAGCATAGATAGTGTTTGAAATGTAATTTATGAGTTATATGTATCATTATATTAGTTAGTAGTTCTTTCTGGTTAGCTTTTGTTTAATTTCTTGCATTCTGTGAGTTTACTGGCCAATTTTGGTCCAGTCATGTAAAGAAGGGCTTTTCTTGGTGTTCCCGTGGTTCAAACTCCATGACCAATTGGAATCCATTAGAGCCTTGTATATAATTTGTATATATGGCTTGTGGAGTGTGTGGGTGCAGGGGAAGCTTGAGAATAATCAGGCCCTAGGCGAGTACTGGCTATTCTGGCTAGGGTAACTGAACAGTGCAGAGGCAATGGAGGTTGCAGAGTGACTGGTATGTGCCAATCAAGGTTAGAGGAGTGTAGGGGAATGAAGTGCAGACCTTGTGTGGGAAGGAGAAGTTATGAGGAACTCATTTGATTAGTTTAAGAAGTCTAAGAAACCAGACCAGTCTTCATGCCCTAGAAACCCTTATTTTTAGGGGTTTGGTGAAAGTCCATTGTACTGACAATTTAGGAATCAGAGACCTAGAAAATATTGAAGGGGAGGAAAAACCCAAAAATAATATGCAATTTGTTTCTAGGGTTGTTAAGGGATTTTATGAGGAAAATCACATTTTCAGTGATTAGGAGGGCTAATAGGCCTAAAAGGGCTACAAGGCCTAAAAGGCTAGTAATTTGGAACTCGATTGGGAAATGGATGAAAGTTCCACAAAATTGGATCCATATGGGTTGGACTAGACCTAAGAGGAGCCAGGAAACCAATCCATAAGAAGATGACACCATTGGAGTGTTAGGTGATCAGGGAAGCCATAAAAGAGTAGAGCTATGGAGAAGGGTTTTAATGAAGTGTTTGAAGTTGGTGGCGAGCTCCTAGTGTGTTGGGGGATCAGGAAGGCATCCTCTAGTTAGGGTAGTGATAGAGACCCTAAAAGAAGACCAAGAGAAAGGTCTTAGAGAGATCTAGAAGGCTCTAGGAGAGGAACTCCCCATCAAATTGGTATCAGAGCCATTGAAAGGCTTGGGAGTGAATTAGTGCATGTCAGAGTGGAGTGAATCCATAGGTGAGAACATCATGGCAACCAATGCAGAGTTGGCCAAGGATTTGTCAGACCAACAAATCAAGAATAGGCTTCTTGAAGAAGCAATGGAGTAAATGAAGATCAAGATGGCAAAAGTGGTAGAAACTGCCAACAAGTTGAGAGAAGAAATGCATGAAGGGATAGATAAAGGAAAGAAACTAGTAGAAGAGGAGGTAGAACCAGAGCCTGACCCTCCTCTACCTGAGGAACCATTCCTCAAAGCACTCAAGGCATTGAGTGGGAAGGCTCTAGAAGGAATACCGGTATTCTCTGGTAAGATGGACGCTGAAATGATTATGGAATGACTTGAAGGGATGGAGAATCACTTCGAGTGTGATGGGATTACAGAAGCACAAAAGGTGAAGATAGCCAAGTCAAGGATAAGGGGGCAAGCACTCACATGGTGGAACTTCTTGCAGGAAGAAAGAGAGAAAGAGGGCAAGAAACCCATAACAAATTGGACAACAATGGTTGCAAAGGTGAAGGAGAATTACCTTCCAAAAGATTATGACATTCAACTACATAAGAAAAGGCAAAACCTTAGGCAAAAGGACCAAGATGTGCCAGCCTATATCGAAGAATTTCAAAAAAAAATTCTTAGATCAAGAATCCGGGAGACAGAGTATCAAAGTTGCAAGATACCTTAATAGATTAAGGTGGAACATTCAAGAGGAACTTAGTCTCTTTACCCTGACTTTCATTCATAGTTGTTTTCAAATGGCTTTGAAAGTGGAAGAGAAACTCAAGAAGAGGTAAGATTCTAACTCCAGAGGTAGAGGAAGGGGTAGAGACAACATAGGTGGCCATAGAGGAGGTTCAAGTCGAAGAGGCAGTGATAGTAGAGGACAAAGTGACTCTAGATATTCAGAGCAAGGACAAGAAACAAGCAGTAGGGGTGGATAGAATAATAGAGGAAGAAGTTCTTACAACAATGGAAGAGGAAGATCAAGAGGTTTTGGAGAAGCTCTCACTTTTCTTCCATGAAATGCTACAATTGTGGATAGATGGGGAATCCTGCCTATAGGTGTCCGGATAAACCAACATCCTCACAAGGGGAGAAGAAGATAGTTTATGTCCAAGAAGAAGATTGCTCTAAACAATAAAAGGTGAGTCTAGATTCAGAGAAAGGAGAACACCTTATGTTGAGAAGAATCCTAATCAAGACACCCACCAAAGATGAGAACAAGCAGAGGATGGATCTTTTCAGAGTGAAGTGCAAGATATTGGGGAAAGTGTGCAAGGTTATCATTGATTCAGGGTCAACAGATAATGTCATATCTGAGGAATCAGTAGAGAAGTTGAAACCTACCAAAATCCCACATGTGTGTCCCTATAAAGTTACATGGTTGAATAAGGGTCAAAACATCTTGGTGAATGAACAAGCGTGGGTAGGATTTGCCATTGGAAAGTATCAGGATAGGATACTATGTGATGTGTTGCCAATGGATGCTTTCCATCTGTTGCTTGGAAGACCATGGTAGTATGACAAAGAAGTTGTCCATAATGGGAAAGATAACAAGTACTCCTTTATGAAAAATGGGGTAACTTTCAAAATATAGTCTTCAATAGAAGAGGACATAGTGGAGAAGGAAGAATCCAATGCCATGTTGATGAATGGAAAAGAATTCCTAAGGGATATGAAAGATGATGAAGTTGGCTATGCAATCTTGTTAAAGCCAAAGTAGGAGGAGACTCATAAGCAAGCACCTATGCCAAAGGAGGTGAGAGAACTATTGGATCAGTTCAAGGATATAATTTGTGAAGGTACACTAGCTTCACTACCACCAAAGAGGGAGATAGGTCATCAAATTAACTTCATACTAGGAGCATCCTTGCTAAACAAAGCTTCATAGAAGATGACACCAGAGTAAAACAAGGAGATAGACAGATAGGTGCAAGAGTTGCTGGGTCAAGGATTGATTAGGAAAAGCATTAGCCCTTGTGCTTTCCTAGTGGTGTTGGCTCCTAAGAAGGGAGGTAAGTGGAGGATGTGTACTGATTCTAGGGCAATAAATAGGATAACTATTAGGTATAGATTTCCAATTCCTAGAATAGAAGACTTGATGGATTGCTTGGGGGGTGCTAAGTACTTCTCTAAAATTGACTTGAAGAGTGGGTACTATCAAATTAGGATGAAGGAAGGTGATGAGTGGAAGTCTTCATTTAAGACTACAGAGGGGTTGTATGAATGGTTAGTTATTCCCTGTGGGCTTACCAATGCACCAAGTACCTTTATGAGGGTGATGAATGAGGTCTTGAAGGACTATATAGGAGTTTTTGTAGTTGTATATTTAGATGACATCCTCATATTCAGAAAAACCAAAGAGGATCATATGAAACACTTGGATTTAGTGTTGAAGAAGTTACAGGAGGAAAAACTCACCATAAATCTTGAGAAGAGTGAGTTCATGAAAGAAGAGTTAGTCTACCTTGGCTTTGTAGTTTCCAAGGGTGATTTGAAAATGGATAAAGAGAAAGTAGAGGCTATATTGAACTGGCCTACTCCTAAGACAGGGATAGAAGTTAGGAGCTTCCATGGGTTAGCCCAATTCTATAGGAAGTTCATTAAGAGGTTTAGTGAGATCTGTGCTCCAGTCCTAGAGACTATAAAAGGAGGATTGAAAGAAAATTTTGTGTGGACTAAGGTAGCTAATGAGGGGTTTGAGAGGTTGAAGAAGGAAGTGGATACTCAGCCTATATTGTTTTTACCTAGCTTTGACAAACCATTCATTGTGGAGTGTGATGCAAGCAGCATTGCAGTAGGAGTTGTCCTAAGCCAAGAAGGCAAGCATGTGGCCTTTTTTAGTGAAAGACTACATGAGGCTAAGTCTAGGTACTCTTCCTATGACTTGGAGCTATATGATCTTGTGCAAGCCTTAAATAAATTGAGGCATTATCTATTGCCTAAAGATTTTGTTGTCTTTACAGACAACCAAGCATTGAGTTACATAAACACTCAAGACAAGCTTAGCTTGAGGCACATAAAATGGATGGAGTCCCTACAGTCATATACCTTTAATATAAAACATAAGAAGGGGGTGCAAAACAAAGTTGCAAATGCCCTGAGTAGGAGACTACTCACCATCCAAGATATTCAATTGCAAAGTACCAGAGTTGAAGGTTTTAAGGACCTGTATGAGGAGATTCAGATTTCTAAGAGATATACAAAGTGTGCAAAGATTTCGAGAATCACTTTCATAGTGAGTTTGTAGAGTATACATTTCAGAATGGGTTGCTATTCAAGGAAATCAAATTTGTGTTCCAAAAGGTTCAATAAGGGAGAACCTCATCCAGGAGAAAAATAATGGGAGCCTAAGAGGACACTTTGGACTAAATACAACATTGGACTTAGTGGAGAGGTTCTATTGCTGGCCAAAGATGCAAAAGGTAGTGAGACGATATGTGGAGCAGTGTGGCACATGTTAGAAGGCTAAAGGCACTTCATCAAATTCAGGACTTTACTATCCATTACCCATCCCAAGTAGACCTTGGGAGTGCATAAGTATAGACTTCATAGTGGGGTTACCTAGGACTCCAACTGGTTTAGACAATGTGTTTGTAGTGGTAGACATGTTTAGTAAAATGAGCCACTTCATACCATGAAAAACAACACATGATGCCAACCATATTGCCTACTTGTTCTTCAAGGAAATAGTGAGAATTCATGGCCTACCAATGAGCATTGTTGCAGACAGGGATGTGAAGTTCATGGGTCACTTTTAGAAGACCCTATGGAAGAGATTAGGTACAAACTTATCTCATGGATCTGCCTATCATCCTCAAATGGATGGGTAGACTAAAGTGATCAATAGAGTTCTTGGGAACTTGCTTAGATGTCTGACAAAGGAATATGGACAAGGATGGGAGCAAGTTATTCCACAGGCAGAATTTGCCTATAATGATAGCACAAATAGGACTACAGGAAAAAGTCCATTTGAGATTGTGTATGGGGCACATCCAAGGGGTGTGATGGAGCTCAGAGACCTCAAAGGATATGAGGGAGTTAGTGGGCATGCTGATGACTTCGCACAATCAATGAAGGAAGTGCATGAACAAGTGTAAAAGAACTTAATGGAGGCTAATCAGAAGTTGAAGGCAAAAAGAGATGAGGGAAGAAGAGATTTGCAGTTTGAAGTGGGAGAGTTAGTAATGGTGTTCTTGAATAACGCAAGACTAAAAAATGGGATACCTAGTAAGCTACAGATGAAAAGAATTGGACCTTGCAAGATATTGGCTAAGTATGGGCCTAATGATTATAAGGTGGAGTTGCCCAAGGAGATGTCAATTTCTCTAATCCTCAATGTGAAAGATTTGATTAAATATAAGGGGCCAGATATGGATGATTTGTAGTATAGTACAAAGGTGCATAAGGATATGGGAGAGTTCAAGACTCTGGAACAAGTCAAGCCA
The DNA here is from genome assembly GCA_018584345.1 of Thuja plicata. Taxonomy (NCBI): domain Eukaryota; kingdom Viridiplantae; phylum Streptophyta; class Pinopsida; order Cupressales; family Cupressaceae; genus Thuja; species Thuja plicata. The sequence continues at coordinate 4,431,824 of MU223492.1, read as the reverse complement.
CAAGTGGAAAATATATTGGATTCAAGGGTGAAGAAGAAAACAAGACACAAAGTCTATATGGAGCATCTAGTGAAGTGGAGACAAAAACCAGAGTCAGAAGCCACTTGGATAGCTGAGAGTGACTTCAAGAAGCATGGAATCAATGAGGATTTCCTGACACCATAGGTACCTTAACTTTCTTGTTGCAGGGGGGGGATGGTGCAGGAGCACCCTAAGGTCTTTAGGTAGATCTCTAGACATTTTTGGCTTGTAGGTTGGTTTGGCCAACCATCCATGAATAAGGACTAATCTATAAAGTCCCTGGTGTGTTTTGAGGTCTGATTAGAGTTAGGAAAGATTAGGGTTTGTATGTTGTTGAGTCTAGTTGATTCTAGGGGTCTACAACCTAGAAGTCAACTCAAAAGTCAAAGGGTTGACCAAAGTCCCAAAGTGGGAAGATTTTTAAGTTTTTAATGTTATTAAGTCATTTGAGGTCAATTTTTAAGGTTTGGAACCAATTAGGACCCTCAAAGTAGAGAAAGTGACATTTTGACAAAAGTTGTCAAAGTTGTCATGACAACTTTTAAAGTTGTCATGACAACATTTCCTAGATTTTAGGAATCGGCTCTTATGATGCCCAAATCCCAAATAGAAGGTGTAGATAGGTGATATAGAAGTATATAAGGTTATTTCAACCCTAATCTAATAGTTGGAATTCATATTGTATGGACTGGTGTTTGAGAACAACTAATTTGCAGTGTAATTAAGCTACAGAGCCATCATCCATCACATTTATGGATTGAATGGATTGAATGAAAGAATATATAGTGTTTGAAATGTATTTTCTGAGTTATTTGTGGCATTATATTAGTTATTAGTTCTTTCTGGTTAGCTTTTGTTTAATTTCTTGCATTATGTGAGTTCACTGGCCAGTTTTGGTCCAGTCATGTAAAGAAGGGATTTTATTGGTGTTCACGTGGTTCAAACTCCATGAACACTTAGAATACATTAGAGATTTGTATATAATTTGTAGATATGTCTTGTGGAGTGTGTTTGTGTGCAGGGGAAGCTTGAGAACAATCAGGCCCTAGGCGAGTACTGGCTATTCTGGCTAGGGTAACTGAATAGTGCAGAGGCAATGGAGGTTGCAGAGAGATTGGTATGTTCCAATAAAGGTTAAAGGAGTGTAGGGTAATTAATTTCAGACCTTGTGATGGAAGGAGAAGTTCTGAGGAACACATTTGATTAGTTAAAGAAGCATAAGAAACCAGACCAGTCTTCATGCCCTAGAAACCCTTGTTTTTAGGGGTTTGGTGAAAGTCCATTGTATAGACAATTTAGGAATCAAAGACCTAGAAAATCTTGAAGGGGAGGAAAAAACCACAAATAATATGCAATTTTTTTCTAGGGGTGTTAATGGATTTTAGGAGGAAAATCACCTTTTCAGTGATTAAGAGGGCTAATAGGCCTAAAAGGGCTACAAGGCCTAAAAGGCTAGTAATTTGGAACTTGATTGGGAAATGGATGAAAGTTCCACAAAATTAGATCCATAGGGATTGGACCAGACCTAAGAGGAGTTAGGAAACCAATCCAAAATAAGATGACACCATTGGAGTGTTAGGTGATCAGGGAAGCCATGAAAGAGTAGAGCTATGGAGAAGGGTTTTAATGAAGTGTTTGAAGTTGGTGGCGAGCTCCTAGTGTGTTGGGGGATCAGGAAATAATCCTCTAGTTAGGGTAGTGATAGAGACCCTAAAAGAAGACCAAGAGAAAGGTCTTGAGAGAGATAGAAGGCTCTAGGAGAGGAGTTCCCCATCACCAGGCTTGGTATGGGAAGCTTGATAGCTTCTTTGTATCTAATGGATTCAAACATTACCGATTACATTCAAAGGCATAGAGAAGATATTCCTATTTTTTGTTATATGTGGATGATTTCATTCTCATAGGGAGTTCCAATATCATGATGTAGAGTGTCCACTAGTATTTATATATTACTTTAATATTATTAATATTGGTATTCTACATTTCTTCTTTGATGTTCAAATTCACTAACCTTCTAAGAGGATGCTCATTTTTTTATCAAAAGTATGATTTTTATTTTCTTTGAATATTTGTCATGGTTGATTATAAGTTTGATCCCATGCATTTTTAGTTTAGGTGTTGCATTGTCTAATGGTTTCACTACTCCCATAGTTGATGCTACTTTGTATCAATGATTAGTTGGGAGTCTTTTCTACACGACACATAGACCACTTGATATATCCTTTTTGTTTGGTCTTGTCTCTTGTCTCTCTTAGGAGCCTCACGAGGGTTACTAAAAGGAAAACAAGTGTAGCTTAAGGTATATCCTTGAAGCACATCTCATTTTTGAATTCACTACATGTTAGGAGCTCCTTAGATGGTGAGCCTCACCAAATAAAAGTGGACTAGTGATGTTGATAATCAAAGACTACTTCTAGTTTTTTCTTTTGCCTTAGTTTTGGCTGATTACATTGCCAAGAAGAAGTAATTTGTTATTGTATTATCAAAGTGTTAAGGTGAATTTTTTGCTATCCAAGGGATTCTTTGGATTCAATAGTTGATAACTAAATTTGGATTTACTCATGATAATTCCACTTTGATGAGATATAAAAGTGACATTCATATTTTAAGCAACTTAGTGAAGCATCAATGAACTAAGCAATTTGACATCTATGTGCACTTCATTAGGAAACTCATATATGATGGAGCTCTTAGCTTGGAGTAGATGCCTATGAAGGATTAAGTTGGGAGCATATTTTATAATCGTTTGACATTGTATTCTTATCTTTAGTTGTGATATATGCTTGGGATGGAGAAAATTACTCTTGGGGGTTCCCCATGATTCCTATTTCCTTCACCTTTTCCATATTTTCCTTACATGATTTTCCCTGTTTTTGAGAGGAGTTGGTCTCACAAGTTTTCCTCCTTTTCTTTATTTATCAACTATTATTTATACATAAAGTAACTTATCATGCCTTTTTGTTGGAACTCAACCTTCTATCTTTACATTTGTCTGATCCTCCCTAAGTTGAACTTAAAGGGGGTTGTTGGTTTAAATGGAGTTATTTCTCTAATTGATTTTATTCTAAGACCTATTCACATCTATTTTGTTATGCTTACTCAGGAAATTTTTAGGGTACACTTAGGATAATTATCTATGTGTCTCATTCCATATGATCATGACACTTGGCATAATCCTATGTTGTCATAGCTCTCACCTTGCATTTACAAACAAAGATTCTTTTTGCATATTCTACATCTTGTATTTTTCATTTTGTATAATTATTGAAAACATGGCAATTTTTATTGCTTCTCTTATGCATGGAAGGTTATTTTGTGTTGTAAACAAATCATTGCTCATGTGACTCCTTGCAGTGACTCCTTGCAGTGACTCCAACAAACTAAAACACAAACATGGAATAAGAAGAATTGAAGTAGTTGCAATTATTTTCTTAAGTGGCAACCAATTATTACACATTTTTATATCCATTTAAATTTCGTAACCTTCCTTTAAATGGAAGTTATTGGAATGGTAAGTTTATCAAAATTATTCATGAGCTTGTGTTAATATCCCACTACACCCATAACGCTTCTTCATTCACATTCTTTAGAGTCGGTCATTTCATGATGACATGAGTCTTTTTTAGATCAACATCAATCCCATCCTTTACGATCACATTACCTACAAAATAAAATTTAGATTTAGAAAAGGAACTCTTAGATGGTTTTCCAAACAATTTATGTTCTCTTAGTTTTCACAACACTAATTTAAGGCGTTGTTTGCAGTCTTCGTGGTTTATAGAATGAATCAAATGTTATCTTAGAAAACTAAAACAAATTGATCTAAAAAATGTAAATGTTCATTAAGTAAATAAAGGTTGCAAGGGCATTGGTTAACTCAAAATGTAGAATGATGAACTCATATTGATCCTATCTAGTGCTAAAAATGGTATTATGAATGTCTTCCTCTTTTTTTCTTAGCTAGTGATATCTATATTTCAAGTCAATTTCAAAGCATATGTACCCCCATCATTTGTGATAAAATACATGATTAATTTTGAGTAACAAGCAAAAATTCTTAATGTTGCATTATGTTGCCATTGATGTCAACCCTTGATATACTTATATGGAAAGAGGCGGATTCATGCAAATGTAGATATAGAGTTAGCATGATTGATGTCAACCATGAAATAATGACAATGAAGAAATCTATAAGTGTAATGCAAATGTGGTGTCAATCAACATGTTGTCATATATGTCGACCATGTCATGAAACAGTATGGAAGTGTCATAAGTATCAGTTGCACCTTATCTCCTAAAGTTCAATCATATGCTATTTTGAGTTATACTATAATTGCAGCTTATCTTCTAATGTTTGTGTGGGTAATTTAGTTTATACGTGTTATCCTACCATGTGTAGTCAAGATCAAACAAGTCCAACATTAGGAGAAAACAACATTCAAATAAGACTAAAAATGAATAGACTAAAAAACACATAACCTCCGATTGAACTAAAATGGAAGCACCCATATTCCATTTGATTTGTTCATTATGGAGAAACGTGGGTATTTCTCTCCAAGATACAGTATGTTGCTAATCCCAAAGGAATTCAAGGTATCAAAGATGGTTGTGAAACTACATGCACTAATGGATACCAAAGAGCTTGCAAACTAGTATGAGGAACTAGTTGCAAATTATGTTCAAATGATGAATATTGAAACTATGTTTTCTATTACTCTAAGCTATGAAATGAAATATTAAACTAACATGGATTCATAGACTAACATTTTATTCTATTTAAGATCCAAACTAAAAATCAAGCTAACATGGATATTCTATGAAATTATCTTAGAAATCCTAGAATGAAAATAACATGATAACAATGCAATGGATAATGAATGAAATGAAAGGAGTGAGGGATCCTATTTATAGATTTTTGGAGGGAGTTGAGAGGCTTGGATGAGGTAGCACCTATGTGGAATCCACATAGGAGTCACATGGAAGACACGCGGGAAAAGGGATGGCCATGCAAAAGTCAAAGTTGCTCAAACATGTGTGAGCAACTTGGGATAAGATGAGCATTTAAGATTTGAAAGGCTCAAGGTTGTTCATGTTGGTGTTTAAAACAATTACGCTTTGAGAAGAAACCAATATATCTTAAGACTGATATTAGGATTGGTTAGCTCCGAGTGTGAAAGCTCTGTAAGATAACTGGACCAACTACAGGGACAAGACTATCCTCTGCAAAACCAAGGTAGGTACACCTAATCCAGACTAAACTCAATTCTTTACAACACCTTCTACTTCTAGGTTAAAACAACAGATGAATGGTAAGTAAGTACTAAATTCCAACCTAGAATTCATTGAATCTCCACTACCATGGGTGGGATAAGAAGAACAAGTGTAAATGTAAAGAACTCTAGTAATGAGTTTCATTTAAGTTTTGGGACAGAATATAGCCAAACTTATCAGACATTTATCTCCACATAATATACTAGTTCTAAATCAGTGCCTTATCCATTGGGTAAAATCCTAAATACAATATTGAAGCTAAAACACCTTATGAGTAAAGATTCAAAGCCATAAACATATAATCTCTCAGACTACACACTACAAGATCCTCAAATAGACATCCAAGTAGAATCTATGTAATATCCAAAGCATTTTAATTTGATCTAAGATCAAAGACTTATGGAATACACATATGTATAAGCAAGACCTATACATTAAGCCAAAAAACTTACAACACAATAAAAAACACAAAGGAGAGACTTAATTTTGAGAAAACGTATATTAAGTATGATGAAATCTTGTTTCTACAACAACATGACAAGGAAATACATAGTTCAATAATATGCAAGAGATCATACAACTTTCTACTCTACTTTAAAATAGTTTGAACAACATCTGCTATATCCTAGACTGGAAATAAATATTAGCCTAATGCTTCACAATATTTCTCCCAATTCTCCAACCCTTTCTAAATGGTCTTGAAAATCCCTTTATAGGAAACAAGGATGCTACAAGCTTTGGACCATTTAGGGTTAGGGTTTACAATCATAAGTGAAAGCATTCAAAGCATTCAATTTACTCAACTACCCTATCATTAAGTTGAATCCCTATCTCTACTCCAACCAGCTCAATCTGATCTAATCTGTAGCCATACTTCTTGGGATGTGAAGAATAGTAGCATAAATTCTAAAAATTTCCAAGCCATGACACGGAGAGTAACTCAACATAAATGTAGAAGAGACCAGGTGTCATTAAAAGGTGTATATGTTAGAATAAATGAGAGTGTTAGGAATAAGGTGTCTCAACCTTGGATAATTCCTATTCTTATTATTTGTTTTGTAAAATGTATTTCTTGCAAATAATGTTGATGTGTCGGCATCTTGAATTGTGTGTAAGGAGATCATGGCTAAAACGGTTATGACGAATTCCTATGACACATAAGAGCTATGTTAGGAAGATTCAATGATAGGTGAAGACATGTGGCAACTGATAAATGTGAGTATTGTACACTCTTCCCCAATCGTGGGGTTCAAAAAAATTTGGGTTTCCTATTTTCTCGGAGAATGGTAAAAACCCTAATACGGTTATCGTTAGGAGTAGCCCTAAAAAGTGAAGCGCATGATATAAGTATTTTTTAGGGTTGCGAAGATAAGCGATGCGAGTGTATTGTTGGAACGGTTTATGCTGCCGTGA
>MU223492.1:4413104-4424803 GCA_018584345.1 Thuja plicata | reverse complement strand
AGAGGGGGGGGGGAGGGGTGAATCAGTGGCCTCAAAAATATTCCAATAAATCAACCCAAAAACTTAGTACCACAATATTAAACCTCTAGTTATCTCCAGTCCTACAAGATGTATGCCTTCAAATAATCTTTATAAATAACTACTGCTCAAAGTTCACTGTTAAACCTTATTCTTACTATTTACTAATTAGCAGTTTTTCATTTATCGAAAAATAGCAAATAGCTTAGTGTATACCGATCAATCTAGATTAGTTATGTGTAAAGAAAACACTAAAGTAATGACTAATAACCACATTGAAACAAGGATTTTTAACGTGGAAACCCTGTTAAGGGAAAAAAACACTTGGGGCCGGTAACCCAAAATTTTCACTCTTCTAAAGTGAGCTCAGTGAAGATCCAACCTTGTTAAAGGTTACAAACACATTGTTAGATGTGACCTTGTTAGAGGATTTAAATAGAATAGTTTGTCACTTGATATCGGGCATCTCTATGCTATCTTCTATGACCAAACCTAGTGTAGTTTGTCAAATGGTATCTAGCATCGCATGCTATCTTCATGATCAAACTTTTTGATACTCCTTGGGATGTATCTCAATATAGAAAGGATTTTTAAGTATTGCTTGGTTAAGAGACTTTCTGAATCAATGGTTAAACTAAAATAGTAAATGAAATGTTCACACATACAACTTAGAATTGTAGATTTTCAGATTTATTGTAAGCTCATTATACCTTTCTGGTCAATGTCTTCTTTTCAATACTTTTGCTCCACTTCTTTCTGCTCAGTGATGTTGTGCTTCTCTATTGCTCAATGTCCGCAAAAATCTTTAGCTCTTTCCTCAACTTGATTGATCCAGACTGTATGAAGTTGTTCTTCATCAGTTTCTTTTCAACATCCTCTTTCTCTATTCACTCTCTTAATTCATAATGAATTATATTGTCTCTTTATAGACATGATATCACCATTTCTCACTTCTTGATTTTTGCATTCTTGGCGTGATCCACAATCTTAGCCAATCTTTCTTTAAATCTTTACTTAAGTGTTATCCTATATATTTCTCCATGACAAATGGATAAAACAACTTTAAATCTTTTACTTATCTCTGGATTTAACTTGTCAATGAAAACAATGTTAACAACCAGTTAAATCTATCTTTAGCACTTGTCAGCTAATTATTTTGTCATTTATGAACTTTAGTTCTTTTTTGGTGTTTTAACTCTTTGATAGCTTCGGTCAACACTTCATTTCTCCTCAGGCATCTTTGTCGGTGTTGTTTGTCCGTCAGAGTTATCTGTCAGTCGGGTAACACTATAATTTTGGCTATCGGTAATGCTTGTGATTCTAATTTTTGGTAATGCTTGTCGATTTTCTTACTTAGGCATCACCGTGACTTTGCTCTTGGGTTTCTCTGTCCATCAGGTTCCACTAACCATCAGTGTTTTTTGTCACTTAGTGAATGCTGATCTTTTATGCATTACTGAAAGCATAATCTTTATCTCTAATTCTCTGAAGGCTTTTGACACTTTCTATATAACCGATCAGATTATATCAAGTTGACATCAATGACAATACAATCCATTAACTGATTTAATGTCTTCCATTATCTTTCTGCATTTTGGTGTTCAAATTAACATCTTCAAACATTCAATCAGTTATATGTCATCAATCTCTCCCTTTGGCATTGATGACAACACACTACATTATCACACTATATTATTACTTATACAATATGAAATATATCAAGTGTATTTCATCCATCTCTCCCAAATATTTTTGTTCTATAACTAATACAAATGTCTGGCTCTCGATAAGCTCATATAGCTTAGATTTGTTTCTTGTAGAGTGTCATCTTTAATCTTCAATCCCTTTACTGGTAGATGTAGCAGCTTCTGTCTTTGTTCCTGATATGTGCTCTGCCTTGACTGTTCCTCTCCTTGATCATCTCTTTTTCCTTTGACAATAATCTCTCCCTTAATATGTATTCTCTCCATTATGTTACTTTTCTCCCTTTGATGGATATTTCATATGTAATCTCTCCCTTTGGATAATGATTAACTCTCCCTTTGAATTCTTAGGAACTCTCCATGGATAATGAGTGGATAATGATATAATCTCTCCCTTTGACAACAATGCCAAACAATTATTCCATATCATCTTCAATCCCTTTTTATAATATACTCCTTGAATTTCCCTATCCATCAGCAATACATTGACTCTAGTGTTCAGTGTAGATTTGTACCTTACTATGTACAGATGTATCTTTGCAGTCCATCTTTGTGCTTGCATCAACATGAATGATCTTCTAATTGTGTGTAGGTTGATGTAATCTCCTAGTCATCTTAGTGACCGATAGACAAGGGTTGGACCGCTAGTCTCTGTCTCAGGTACTCAAATGTATCTTTTGGCAATGGCTTGGTAAATATGTCAGCTAATTGTTCCTTTGATTGAACATATTCCAGTATCACCTCTTTTACTTTCACTTGTTCTCTTAAATAGTGATACTTGATAGCAATATGCTTAGTCTTAGCATGCATGAATGGATTCTTTGATATGTTTATTGCACTGTTATTATCACAATAGATAATCACTGGTTCAAGAATCTTCATATTCATACCTTCTAGTAACTATTTAATCCATGCAATATTGGAGCAATTTGCAGCAGCAGCCACATATTCTACTTCTGCAGTAGACTGTGAGATGCATCCTTGCTTCTTGCTAATCCATGTGACAAGTTTGTTACCCATGAAGAATGCTCCTCCAATTATGCTCTTTCGGTCATCTATGTTTCTAGCCCAATCAACATCCGTATAGACTTGAAGCTCAAGCTTTCCTTCTCTTTTATACCATAATGCATAGTCCTCAGTGTTATTTAGATATATTAGAATCCTCTTGACAAAAGTCACGTGTGATTCTTTGGGATTAGCGGAGAATCTTGCAACTATTCCAACTGCATGTGCAATATCTGGTCTAGTATGAACTACATACATTAGTTTGCCAATCATTGATCTATACAAAGTCTGATTTACCTCATTTGATTTTTCTTCCTTTGTCAACTTACATCCGATAGCCATAGGTGTTCCAACTGGCTTAGAATCTTCCATCTTGAATATCTTCAACACTTCCTTGATGTATTTGGACTGAGTGATATATATATGGCTGCATCTTCTTAAAGAATCTGTAGACCAAGAATGAATTTGATCTCCCCAAACATAGACATTTAAAACTCTTTACTCATTTCACTAGCAAAGGATTTACATAACATTTCATTTCCCCAAAAAATGATATCATCAACAAATATTTCAGCAATCATAATATTACCATCGGTATATTCTTTTAAGTACAAATTGTTATTTTCACTTCTTAAAAAATCAATGATTATGAGATAGGAGTGAAGTCTTTCATACCAGGATCTAGGTGCTTGTTTCAATCCATACAAGGCTTTATATAGTCTACATACCATGTTTCTCTTGTCTAGATCAACAAGCCCTTCTGGTTGTTTAATGTATACTTCTTCTTCCAGTATTCCATTTAGGAATGCAGATTTGACATCCATCTAGTATACCTTGAATCATTTGTATGCAACATAAGCAAGAAGAATTCTAACTCCTTATATTCTAGCAATGGGTGCAAAGGTTTCTCCATAATCAATACCTTATTCTTGTGCATACCCCTTTCATGCTAATCTTGCTTTAATCCTTGTGACTTCTCCATTCTCATTCAGCTTGTTTCTGAATATCCATTAGGTACCGATGTCATTCTTGTCATCTGGTCTCGGTACTGTATAGTAGGAAAATGGAAGCACTTCCATTGTAGACTAGTTTCGAGTAAGTGGTTTGGGGTCATTTAAATCACCTTGAATGAGTTTCTGACTGGGATCTTCTTTTTCCCTGTTCTGCCCCATTTCCCACTTTTCTTCAGCCTATTTCTGACACCCTAAATTGCAAACTGAGATTTTTGACCTCATGGTCAAAGTTGACCTTTCTGGGTCAAGGTCAACCTTGACCTTGACCTAGGTCAGAATCAACCTTTTTCTGACTCAAGGTCCAGATTTTAGGTTTCTGGGGTTTCCAGATGTCGAGCTTCAGAAAGAATTAATTCTCACTTCTAGGATGGATGTTTCGGTCTTCGGAGCAACAATTCTTAAATTATATTTAATATAGGTCCTATTCTAGGGGTATAGGTCTAATTTGAATTTAATTCTCCTATGTAGGCCTCTCTAGAAGATTGTGCCCTAGATTCGTATATAAGGAAGCTTTCTTCTCTCATTTTCTCTAACCATGATCATCAACAATCTAAGACTCGAAGACTTAAGAAGTAAAATCTAAAGGTGAAGAATCAATATTTGAAGCAATCCAAGTAGCCAATGAAGCATTCATCTATTCTCAAGAATTCAAAAACTTCTCAAGCACTCAATTCATCAAGGAGATCCATTAGTAGCCATTGAAGGATTCAAACTCTATAGAGCCCTCTTGTTGAAGATTTATTCATCCACATTCCTCCAAGCCTCTTCCTATTCAAAGATCCATTCAATATTGGTGTTGAAGATCTACAATAAATTGATTTGAGACATCCTACATTCTACATTATACATCCATTTGGTGCATACATACTTGTGGATCCATGGATTCGAATCCACCACAAGGGTTTCCATACAAGCAAGGTGAATTTGTTCATTTACTTTGTTTTATTTATGTATTTTCAATGATACTTTGAGGTTAATTCCAAAACTAGGGTTTGACTAAGGAAAACCCCTCCCCCCAAAAAACAAACCATTTTTCTTGTAGGGATAGGTTTGGAACAACGATTTGGAGTGCAGATTCAGATACCCTTTTCAGCAAACTATCGGGACCCAGAAATAGATTTTCTGTCGGAGATTTTAGAGGTTGATTCTGTGATGCAGAGGGTTTGATACTCTAGAGATTTTCCTCACTCCAAGATGATTCTTGGTCTATCCCAACCATTCAATGGTTGTTCCTTGTTGAATCTTCCTTCAATTAGGATCTCCAAGACCCTCACTACCAACTTCTCCTCCAAGGTATAGTTGGTCTTTAGAAGATTCCAAAGTTTCTAGTCTTAACTAGTCCAACTAGTTTACCAAATGCCTAGTTTTCTTCACTAGAACTCCTCCTAGAATGCCAAACCTCTGCTTAGGATCTTCCCACACATCTACCAAGTCTCCTATCAGTCTTCTTGACCCATCCAAGGTCATTTTTTACTCATCCAAATACTCCAAGACTCTTTACCAATCCAATTGCTCCTAATTTCACTACTAGACCTAATTGCCTAATTTCTAGTAGGTCCACTTTTACAGTTTTAGGGATATCACTCCAAAAATCCCCAAATGAACCCACATAAGACCTTGAAAATCTTCAAGGTATCAACCAACACTGCCAGAATCCAAAACCCTGACTTCTGAAAGCACTCATAACCCTAGTTTCTTGCAAGCCCTAGATTTTAGCCTATTAATTAGGCCTCTGACCAGTCAGCATAAACAATTTCTAAACTGATCTCCAACTTCTGATTCACCTCCTTCCACCTTTGAATCCTTTTAGGATACTATCTAGGGCATCTGAAAATGCCACTAAGTCTTTCCCAAAAGGTCATGAGTGCTCGACCAAACTCCTTCTCCCAGTCCTGGCTCACCTGGATTCACTAGTCAGCCATAGGGCTTCCTACTTGGCCTAGGAAATCCATTGCAACTACAAAAGTGATAACCAAAACCCTATCTACAGACTCTAACCCTACTTCCCCCATGGTTTCAGTCAATTCCACTGGTGGGATTTTAGGGTAGAGCCATTTCTATCTAAACAACATTGTACTGCCACTTACAAACCAGTGACCTTCAAAAAATTGTAACTTTACACCTAATTAGCTTCAAAGAAAATTATCTAATGCATATGAAAAATAATGGAAATTAGTCCATCTCCATGGGACCCGATCTGCTCTGCCAATCCGTACACAGCTGTACAAGAACAAAGAAACATTGCAGATTACAAGAAATCAGTTGCAGACATCTGTACAGAAGTGTCAAGAATGATTGTTGCAAACCAAAATTTCATTAACCATTCCAAAACATTGAATGCATGCTCATATACCAATCATGGGGTAGTTACAACTGAATCTAACTACATTTTGCAAATTCTTGCAAAAGTTGCTCGAGCAACTTTCAAAGTTGCTAGCAACTTTTTGTGCTTTGTGCATTTTGACTTTCCTTGTCATCTCGATGGGTGAGTTTGATTTAGATGACCCTATATAGGATATTTAGGGTCCTAAAACACCCATCAAACCCATATTGCACTAAAATATCAAATTTCACCAATTTAGCCAAAGTGACCCTAAATAACCTAATGAGCACTAAGGCTCTTACAAACATGAAGTTAACTTGTCATTGCATCCAAACCCTTGGACCTTATTCCAACATACACAAACACCTAAACCAACCCTAAAAAACACCAAAATATCAAATAGGGAGGTGCCTTGCACCATTCTACCCTAGGTTGGAATTGGAAATTCTGGGTCAATGGTGACATTGACTTGAGGGTAAAAATCAGAACTATTTCAGATCATAAAAAGATTTCTGGGTTTTGTCCGTCTCTGCATTTCTATTCCAGATCTGGTTGCAAATTTTCTAGAAACTTAGTGCAGACCCTTGAAAACAACGTTCTTCAGATCTGTAACATTTCAAGGTTAGTACTTTTCTCCTATTCATTTCAATTAAAGTTTCTTAATCTTTCTAAATCTATCACACATTATTTTCTATAAAATGGAATTTAAGATCTTTATTCTCATTTCCAATTGATTGATTCATTTATGCATTGATCCTTCCTTTGGGATTAATCAATTTAGATCCTTCCTTTGTGTATTTGAGGATAAAAGGAACATCTTATTTATCCCTTACATTTCAATAAACATTCTAATTTTAAATGTAACAACACAATTATATCTTACATTAAATGTAATTACCTCATTCCTTATATTAGATTTTATATGTTTCATTTTGTTATGTTACATTTTGGTGAACCCGCGATAGACAACTCTTTCTTTTTTGGTGTTAGATTTACATTTTTATGTTAGATCTTGCATGCATATTAGATTATATTTCTTTTATGTTCTTGCATTTAAATTTCAAAAATTAAAAATCAAAATCTTGTGTTTCCTAAATTAGTTCATTTGCATTGCATTGTTGTATGAGCTTTACCACTTCTAGTCCTACTTATAGTATCCCGGTTAGAAGAAACCATAGACTTATGTGTTCCTTTGATCCTAAGTCTTCCTCTCCTTTCCTTAGGATCCCAGATGACAATTTTACCACTCGTGATTCCAATCCTTCTATGGAGCATAACTCTTCTCACTCATCTCATGATGAGGATGATGCTTTAAGAGTTCCTCTTGAACAAGTACAAAAACTTTCAATAGAACTTGATAAAATGGGAAATTGGCTTATTCAAGAAAAACATAATCAAGATTCCATCCAAGCCATAGAGGCTCTTAAGAAAGTCCTTTGTGATAGTGATCAAGGTGTTAATCTCTTGCGTGGTATCACTCATCTTGTGCATTTGAATGTTAAACCTTTATCTCAAGAGGCTCAGGATTTAGGATTCACTCCTCCTGTCACTAGTGAGGGACCTTCTTTCATTCTTTTACCTAGAATTCCTACTTACACTCCTCCATTGATGACTACATCTCTCCCAATTTCATCTATTCCTGTGAGTGTTCCACCAGTATCTCTACCTACCTCACAACCTTCATATCGTAGTGTACCTTTTACTTATTCTAATCCCCTTCCAACTGTGGTTCCAAGTGTTCCACCGATTGTGTCTTCCATTCCTGCTGCTTCCTACACTTTTCCTAGTGTTCCTAATATTTATATGCCACCTATTTCTTCTAATGATTCCACAATTATTAGTTTGGCTCAAACTGTGTTATCTTTACAACAATAAATTGCATCTTTAACCCAATCCAAGTTTAGCATTCCTACATGTGACATGGGTAGTCCTTTATCCTTAGACATTGTATCACCAAAAAATGGAAGCACTTCCATTTTGGACTAGTTTAGCCCTCTGAGTAAGTGGTTGGGGGTCATTTCAAGTGCCTTGAATGGGTATTTGACTTGGATCTGGCTTTCCTCCCTGTTATGCCCCATTTCCCACTTTTTTCAGCCTGTTTCTGACACTCCTAAACTCCAAACTGGGATTTTGGCCTCAGAGTCAAGGTCGACCTTTTTATGTCAAGATTGACATCAAACTTGACCTAGGTCAAGGACAACCTTGACCTTGACCTTGACCTATGTCACAATAGACCTTTTTCTAACTTTTGGTCCAAATCCTAGATTTCTAGGATTTCTGGATGTCAGGTTTCAAAAAGAGTTAATTACCGCTTTTGGGTCGGCTGTTTCGGTCTTCGGAGCAACAATTCTTAAATTATATTTAATATAGGTCCTCTTCTAGGGGCATAGTTATAATTAGAATTTAATTCTCCTATGTCGGCCTCTCTAGAGGATTGTGTCCTAGTTTCATATAAAATGAAGCCTTCTCCTCTCATTTTCTCTAACCATGAAATCATAAGGCACTCGAAGTAAGAAATAATCCATTGAAGCAAGCATATAGTCTCAAGCATTCAAGAATTTCTCAAACACTCACTTCATCAAGGAGATCCATTAGTAGCCATTAAAGGATTCAAGCTCTATGGAGCCCTCTTGTTAAAGATTTCTCCCTCCACATTCCTCCAAACTTCTTCCTCTTCCAAGATCCATTCAAGATTGGTGTTGAAGATCTACAAGCAATTTATTGAAGGTATCCTACATTCTACATTCTACATTCTATATTTTACATTCTACATTTTACATCCATTTGGTGCATCCATACTTGTGGGTTCAAGGATTAGAATCCTCCACAATGACCTTTTACATGAGCAAGGTGAATTGTTTCATTTACTTTGTTTATTCCTACAATTTCAATTACATATTTGAGGTTAATTCCAAAATTGCGGTTTGACCATGGAAAACCCCTCCCCCCAACAAACAAACCATTTTTCTTGCAAGTACATATTCAAAACAGTAGATCAGGATGGAGATTCAGATACCCTTTTTGGCAAACTTTTGGGATCCAAAAATAGAATTTCAGTCTGAGACTTTTTAGGTCGAT
The DNA here is from genome assembly GCA_018584345.1 of Thuja plicata. NCBI lineage: Eukaryota > Viridiplantae > Streptophyta > Pinopsida > Cupressales > Cupressaceae > Thuja > Thuja plicata. The sequence continues at coordinate 4,415,663 of MU223492.1, read as the reverse complement.
TCTGCCCTAGGGCACAATCGAAAATTCTGGCCAATGGTGACATTGACTTGAGGGTACAAATCGGAACTATCTCAGAATAGAAAAATATTTATGGGTTTTGTTCGTCTCTGCATTTCTATTCCAAATTCGGTCTCAGATTTTCCAGAAACTCAACACAGACTTAAGAAAACAACATTCTTCATATCTGCAATATTTCAAGGTTAGTGCATTTTGTTAGAGTAATCATTAGTTGCTTATTGATTAAATCATGTTGATTTAATTAATTAAGTTATTACTCTTTAGTGCTTAAGTTTCACTTAGGCAGTTTCTATTTCTTAGGGTTTCCCTTTTAGGGTTTCGTGATTCTTTTATAAGGATTCACCTCTTAGTTTATTATAATACATTCCTGGTTCGATTAATCAGCTCTTCAGACACTGTCTTCTCTACTTGGTCATGCACTTCAGTGGAGGTTCCAGCAGTATCTTCTGACAGAGTTTTCAGCTTCATGCTTCAGAGATGCTTCTTGCTCTTTTCTTGTTCCTTTCTCTGGGACATCTTTTCCCTAGATTGAAGGCTCAGTTTCCTTCATCTAGTTTACTTTCTTGTTTTGGGTACCTGATCAGGCCTTGTTGCCGGGACCCATCTTTCCTGCTTTCTGCAGTAGTTTAGCTGTTTTGCTTCTCCCTAAGTTTCACTTAAGGGGGGTGTTAGAGTAATCATTAGTTGCTTATTGATTAAATCATGTTGATTTAATTAATTAAGTTATTACTCTTTAGTGCTTAAGTTTCACTTAGGTAGTTTCTATTTCTTAGGGTTTCCCTTTTAGGGTTTCTTGATTCCTTTATAAGGATTCACCTCTTAGTTTATTATAACAGAGTTTTTACATCGCATTGTAATTCATAGAAACATATCATTAATATATTATTTTCTTGAGCACATGATGTCTCTGGCTTTTTGGCCGCCATAGCTTTGTTCTTCTGTCTTCTTGCTTCTTCTTGTAGCAGTTTTGCATGCAGGTGATCTTGGGAAGATTTGATGGTTATCAAATTCTACATGGTATCAGAGCTCTTCTGTTGTTCGCCGTTCAAGTTTTGTTGAAGCACAGAGGGTTTCAGAGGTTTTGTAGAAGGTTTTGTGTGGATTTAGAGGGGACCTTTGTTTCTGGTCACTTTGGGCCCAAACAGATATTACCATTGCGTCCAGAAGGCCCAAAAACCCCAGATTCTATATAAAGCACATCCGATTTGGACACCGGGGCCTCGGGGAGAAATTTCTTGGCCTCCCAGGGCCGTACGGGCACGATTTTCGAGAAAAAAATAAAAAAACATATATATTTTTAATGTTTTTGTGTGTTTTCATACGTGCGCAGTGATTTTTGAAATGCGCCACCGTCGGGCCACCACCGCCCACCTGGGCCCGGCCTCCGGCGGTGCGCCTCCTGTTCTCGCCGCCCGCCGCCCCACCATTCTTCACCGTTGTGCGGCCTCCGCCGCCCGGCCACCGCCGAGCTCAGCGGCCGCCGCCGCCGCCGCCCGACCTTGACGGCCCATGCTCTGCTTAGCCGCTTCGTGACCCATCCCTGTCGGCGCTCTGTTCTCTGCTCCGCCGCCCCTTGTGGCCCGCCCGGTCCCAGCGCCGCCCCGCCGGGCACCACCGCTCTGCGGCCCCCGCCTGCCGGTGGCGACTTTTGTTAACACCGGGGGCTTATTTTCCTTTGCGTGCGGTCCTATTACGGACCAGGGGCTTTGACCCGGCTCCTTCTTTAGCCCGCGGTCATATGGCGCCCAGGGGCCCGGATTTTTGTTGCCCTAGGAGCTTAAATTTTTTTATGAGGCCTTTTTTGACCCCCTGGAGCATTTTTCGCTCTATCTTGAGCATACGGGGGTATTTTTGCGACTTCCATATACTATCGGAAATCTCTTTTCGAGCACTTTCCCATGATGGAGGTTGTGGTTTTGGGTCCTACCATTTCGACAACGTTTTTTTGCTGTTGAAGTCTGATGTCTTTTTTTTGCCTTCCGGGAGTCATATCTGGCTCATCTGGACTCCTTTTTTGGCAAACGAGATATCATCGAAAAGTTGGTTCAATGTGCTATTCAGTGGCAGAGGTATTTTTTCCAGATTCTGCTCCAGGTTTTCTCTCCTCTGAGTTTGGCATTTTATGCCCTCTGGTGGATTGCTTGGTTCTACAGGTCCTGGGATCTCTTCTTCTGATTTCATAGCTCACTCTTCTTTCTGACTTCTGAGCTTGTATGCTCTTTTGATGCATTCTTTATTCTGTAAACGCACTGAGATAAAGTGCCTTCTTCTGCATTTCTGGGATTTTGAGCACCTTGTTTGGTTGATGTACTCGCACTTTGTTATAAAGTGCCATGGGGGGTTATGATGCTTATGCCACTTTAGGCGCATCCACCTTTGTCAAGTGAGCGTACCTTCCATGACATTATCCCATACTGTGTGTCGATGACACCGCCCTTTATCCTGTGTGTGTACTTCTGTTGCACTGTTGGTGTTCCTGGTTCTTCTTCTGCAGATGTTTCTGGCATTGCATTTCAGTGTTCCTGTCACCTCTCCCAGTTC
>MU223492.1:4391404-4412769 GCA_018584345.1 Thuja plicata | reverse complement strand
GTAATCATTAGTTGCTTATTGATTAAATCATGTTGATTTAATTAATTAAGTTATTACTCTTTAGTGCTTAAGTTTCACTTAGGCAGTTTCTATTTCTTAGGGTTTCCCTTTTAGGGTTTCGTGATTCCTTTATAAGGATTCACCTCTTAGTTTATTATAACAGAGTTTTTACATCGCATTGTAATTCATAGAAACATATCATTAATATATTGTTTTCTTGAGCACATGATGTCTCTGGCTTTTTGGCCGCCATAGCTCTGTTATTCTGTCTTCTTGCTTCTTCTTGTAGCAGTTTTGCATGCAGGTGATCTTGGGTGAAGTTGCATTTATCAACTTCTACACATTTCTCCTATTCAAAATCTATCTAAATCTATTTCACATTCAAATCAACAAAACATGTACTTAATATCTTCCTTCTTTATTCTTGTTTCCAAATGGTTAGTTCATTTATGCATTGATCCTTCCTTATGGGTTAATCAATTTGGATATTTCATTTGCATATCTAAGGATAGAAGGATAACATCTTATTTACCCCCATAACATATTAAAATGTAATTTCTTTTATGTTAAATGATCTACCTTCATAAACCCTTCATTTTAGATGTTACATTTTGGTGAACCCGCGATAGACAACTCTTTCTCTTTGGTGTTAGATTTACATTTCACATTAATCTTGCATGCATATAGAAGTAGGTTTTCTTTTATGCTCTTGCATTTATATTCCAAAAATACATAAAAAAAAAATTCTTTTTTTTAAAACACAAAAAAAATTACATGCTTGTAATTTTATTGTGTGTTCAACATGTATGACTTTTATTTTGAATAATTTGATGAGGCTTTTATTGCACAAGAGGATAGATCCCTTAATGAGGTACATGGAAGTGAGCATGAAAATGGTTCGAATGAGATCTTCATATATCCTATTTCTATTTCATCCTCCTCCACAACTTCTCCAATTGACCTTTACCATAGGATGTGTGCATGGTTACCTTCATGTTCCACTATTTGAAACATTGAGGCATCTAGAATGTTATTTCCTAAACCTTTGATGACGGTCGAAGGATGTCCTCGAATAACTATTATGGGTAAACCTAGAGATCCTTTGGATTTTTTTGATAACACAGATTCTGTTTCACATGCTTATTGCACACAAAATAATCCTCAACCTAATATTCCATCTTCTTTACCACCTTCTCAACCCATTCTTCCTTCTCCACCCCATCTTCCTAGCCAGGAGTATGATTTGATAAACCAATTGCACAATACCCCTGCCAAGATTTATTTATGGGAGCTTCTTCAAACTTCACCTACCAGCCATGAAGCCTTGAAAAAAGCTCTAGCAACTCTTACCACTCCACCTCCTAATCAAGAGAACATCAATGCCTTCTTATAGTGCATGCATGCTACCCCAGGTCCTTTTGACATTATAACTTGCTCAAAGTGATTAAAGCTAATCTTTCAACTATTTAACCTGATAATATCCCTATTCGTGGATTTGACAACATCACAAAGAAAACTTTGGGCATCATTACCTTACCTATCAAAGTAGGTTCGGTTATCCTGAATACTCCTTTTCATGTTATGCTTGGACCTCTTAATTATAACCTCCTTTTGGGTAGACCTTGGTTGCATGAGATGCATGTTGTTCCTTCCACCCTTCATCATAAAGTCAAGTTTATTCACAACAATAAGATATATACACTTCATGCGGATGATGCGCCAAATCCTTGTTTGAATATTCAAAACCATGATAATCCTATTCCTAATAGTAATCCTCCTTCCTCTAATGCTCTTCTTGGAGATGATTGGGGAACCCTCAATTTTAATTCTACCTTTGATAGAGAGTATAAGGTTTCTGATCTTGATTTTATGAAGAAACAAAGAGAGTTTGAACAACGAGTTTTTGTTTCTACTTCTAATGACCTTTGTAATAATTTTGTCACTGCTTCTACCCACTATGAATTTGTCAAACCTAATAGTAATGACATGGTGACTACTGAAGTTCCATTGACTCCTTCTAATATGGCTTCTCCTTATGGTCTTGGTTATCATTTACTAGTTAAACAAGGATTCCATAGTCAAGGATATGGCAAGCATAAACATGGAATTCAAATGCCCTTATAGAATGGGGGGCATGAGCATTCTTATGGATTGGGATTTAATCCTCAACAACACATCAATAAAAACATCTCAAATAAAACTTCAAAACATGATGACCCTATGAAGGAATTTGACCAAGCAGTTCTTTTGCCTAAACTCTCTCGTGCTAAGATGATTACTAGACCTAAACGCAAAAATAAATGTAGTCCACACTTAAAGACTCTTCCTTTTATTTGTATCATAGATTTCATGATCACTCTACTAATGAATGTCAAGCTTTACATTTTAAGATTAGGCAGCTCATTGATAGTAAAGTTATTTATATATCATGCGATAATGAGTTGTATTTCAATCCTGTTTTCTCTAAATAACATTTATGTTCCTATTATGGAGCTCCACATTATGTAAACAATGATAGCCTAATCCTTGGGGGCTCATTGTCTTGCATAGTGTTGTGAGTGATATAATAGGTCCCCTTTCATCCTTGTTCCTATGCTTGGGGGGCAAGGATACCATCCCCTTCTTTCTGACTTTTCGGGATCCACTTTTCCCTTGGTTAAGTAGTATCTATCTATTATGTGATATCCAATCATACATGAAAATGTTGGTTTGCATTGAGGATCTATGTCCTTGATTATAACCTATTTCGTTGTTTGACATTGGGTTTCCATGGTTGATAAATCTCTCACCTTGGAAACTGAATTGTATGCTATCCCTCACAAGGGTCTTTTTTACTTATTGCATGATATCTCTTTGCATTACTCCCTTCCATGGCCTCATAGGAGCTGTGACCTTCTTGGCTTGGACTGGGTGTTGTCTATGGATATTTTCTTAATGTTGAAGAAGACTTTGTCCCTTAACTTTTCTTTCCTTAACATGTCAAAATAGTATGTATTTTTCTATCTTAAGGAGGGGGCCATATATATGGCCTCCCTCATTCTATATTATGCATTTTTGTTCTAACCTTTTGTTTTTTAGCATGCTAAATCCTCTGAAGGTAACACACATAAGTTGCTAAATTCTAAAGAGATACACATTCAATTACAATTCAATATGCTAAATCCTCAGAAGGTAACACACATAAGTTGCTAAATCCAGAAGAGATACACATTTTACAAATGTATTCCATGGTGATATAGGGATCTATGGGTACTTCATAAAAGTCATCAGAAGACGCACTACATACATGCACAAATCTTCCAGAAGGTGCACAACTTTATGGGGTGACTATCAACTACTTTCTTGGTGGGCCATCCTATCCTTTTTGTGGTTCACAGTGAGATACACACATCTTACTGGGCAAGGTAATCACACCCTCTCTTTTTCTTTAACCGGTGATGTATCTCTTATTGTGATCTTGGGGTTGATAAATACTTAAGTCTCTGGGGGCTTGAGGATTCCTTTGTCCCTTTTGATTTAAAAAATATTATCTATTCTTCATGATCTCCTTTACCAAGAGTTTGCATCGAGTCCATACTCTTGCTAAAGTGGGGGCTAAATGTATCGTCGAAAAATGGAAGCACTTCCATTTTGGACTATTTAGCCCTCCGAGTAAGTGGTTTGGGGTCATTTCAAGTGCCTTGAATGGGTCTCTGACTTGGATCTGGCTTTCCTCCCTGTTTTTCCCCATTTCCCACTTTTTCTAGCCTATTTCTGACACTCCTGAACTCTAAACTGGGATTTTGGCCTCAGGGTCAAGATCGACCTTTTTGGGTCAAGGTCGACTTCGACCTTGACCCAGGTCAAGGTCCACCTCAACCTTGACCTAGGTCAAGGATGAACTCAACCTTGACCTAGGTCATAATCAACCTTTTTCTAACTTTTGGTCCAAATCCCAGATTTCCAAGATTTTCGGATGTCGGGTTTCAGAAAGAGTTAATTCTCACTTCCGGGTCGGCTGTTTTGGTCTTCGGAGCAATGATTCTTAAATTATATTTAATATATTTCCTCTTCTAGGGGCATGGGTCTAATTGTAACTTAATTCTCCTATGTCAGCCTCTCTAGAGGATTGTGCCCTAGGTTTATATAAAAGGAAGCCTTCTCCTCTCATTTTCTCTAACCATGAAATCATAAGGCACTTGAAGCAAGCATTAATCCATTGAAGCAAGCATCTACTCTCAAGAATTCAAGCATTTCTCAAACACTCACTTCATCAAGGAGATCCATTGGTAGCCATTGAAGGATTCAAGCTCTATGGAGCCCTCTTGTTAAAGATTTCTCCATCCACATTCCTCCAAACTTCTTCCTCTTCCAAGATCCATTAAAGATTGGTGTTGAAGATCTACAAGAAATTGATTGAAAACATCCTACATTATACATTCTACATTCTACATCCATTTGGTGCATCCATACTTGTGGGTTCAAGGATTCGAATCCTCCACGAGAACCTTTTACATGAGCAAGGTGAATTGTTTCATTTACTTTGTTTATTCCTGCAATTTCAATTACATATTTGAGGTTAATTCCAAAACCAAGGTTTGACCAAGGAAAAACCCTCCCCCCAATAAACAAACTTTTTTTCTTGTAGGTACAAATTCAAAATAACAGATCAGGACAGAGATTCGGATACCCTTTTTGACAAACTTTTAGAATCCGAAAATAAAATTTCAGTCTGAGACTTTTTAGGTCGATTCTGCCCTAGGGAACAATAGGAAATTCTAGCCAATGGTGACATTGAGTTGAGGGTACAAAGCAGAACTGTCTCAGAACATAAAATTTTTTATGGGTTTTGTTCATCTTTGTGTTTCTATTCCAGATGTGGTCTCAGATTTTTCAGAAACTCAACATAGGCTTCAAAAAATAGCATTCTTCATATCTGCAATATTTCAAGGCTAGTGCATTTCTCTTTTTCAATTCAATTAAGGTTATCAATCTATCTAAATCTATTTCACATTCAAATCAACAAAATGGGTACTTAAGATCTTCCTTCTTTATTCTTGTTTCCAAATGGTTGGTTCATTTATGCATTGATCCTTCCTTTTAGGTTAATCAATTTGGATATTTCATTTGCATATCTAAGGATAGAAGGATAAAATCTTATTTACCCCCATAACATATTCAAATGTAATGTCTTTTATGCTAAATGATCTGCCTTCATAAACCCTTCATTTTAGATGTTACAGACATTATTCGTGCTACTGTCCCTCAACAAGCCAATATGCCTTGTCTTGAGAATTACAATGGTAAAGGAGATCCTGTTACTCATGTTCAAACATTTCATATCCTTTGTAGTGATTATTCTCATTACCATAGGATTTTAGCTAACTCGCTACAACATTTCATGATAAGGCCTTGCAATGGTATTGTTCTTTACCTCCTTATTCTATTGATTCTTTTCCTAAACTTGCTAATACCTTCATCCAAAAATTTCAAAATAACATTGGTCCACAAGTTTCCTTAACTTATTTAATGCATTGTAAAAAAAACATTAAGGAAGAATTGACTAATTTTATTGGTAGATTTAAGCATTTGTGTGCTCAGATTTCTTATCCTGTTCATGATATTGATATTCAACATATGTTTATTTCAAATGTACAAAAGGATATTAGAGATAAGATTGTGTTTACTGAATTTACCTCTTTTCAACAACTTTGTGCAACACTCCAATGGCTCCTGTTCTAGTTGATAAGAGTGATGCTGCTCCTAATCCTAATAAGTTTCAAAAACCTAACAACTATGTCAAGATTAATAAATAGACAAATGTGGTTGCTTATCAAGTTGCTGCTGCATCTAATAATGCCACTTCTGCATCCACTGCTTTCCATATGAATCATACGTTTACTCCTCTCTCTGAATCTTTACATTCTATTATGAGTAGGTTGTTAAGTGCTAATTGTTGGAGATTTGCTTCTATGCAAATAATTGATTGTATGTTTGTCATTGATGACAACATATAATACACAGCGGTGTTCTATATGCAATTATCAGTACATATGTTCTGGAGCTATGCGTGTTTACTTATGAGATGAATGCATGTTCTAGATGCTATGTGCATTCATGCTGAGTAGATATGAAGTTTCAGTTGAGTTATGTTAATCAGTTATGATAGTTGCAGTGACTGAAGATTATCTGTGAAGAGTCGACGTAATTACATTATTTCTTGAGTTGCACCTATCTTTGGGATATGTGTGTTTGTATTCATGTTTAGTTATGACTTAAATATAATTATCTAAAGGCTCCAAGTGTATTCTATCTAAATCATGAAGTTGGAGTTAATTTGGTGGAGCCGACTTTGTGAAGCGTCACGTCTATTCAGTTTGGGTTGCATGATTCTAATTAGGTTGCGTGCTTGATTTGGCTGACTAAAGAAGTATAGGGACTCCTAAAGATGACGAAGATCACATATTTTGGGAAGATACTTATAGTAGTTCATTTGGTCAACGCTAACTGTGAATGATAAGAAAAGTGACCGAAAAAGTACAGGACAGAATGTTCGTTGTTGTGGGACAGTAGAGACATTTCATTCATCAAGAAAAGATCTATGTGAAGAAGAAGTGGAATTATACAACACACTGGAACTGATCAAGACAACAGGTCTACTCAAATATTTCATTTATCAGATATAGTGCATATCTATTTTACTGAAGGTTGCAGCCTTTATCATTTTAGCAGTGAGCTTTTGGACAGTGAGTCCTCACCCCTAACAGGGTTATTTTTAAAAGACTCCTAACAGGGTTAGACCCTTAACCAGGTCACTCTACTTATTGCATTGTAAAAAACAACTCCTAACAGGGTTACAAGATCTCTTAATAGGGATAATTATACTCAAGTGCAGTTCTTTGTGGGTGCTAATTCCCACCGGGTTTTTTACCTATTTGGTTTCCCCATAACCAAAATTGTTGTGTTCTCTATTGTGTTATATGTATGTGCATTTTCTTTATGTTAGTTTATATCTAAGTAAAGAAAAGAATTAAAATAGCGGATAACTAATTCGCCTTCCCTCTCAGTTATCCTTTGGGACTATTCAAACAATTGGTATCAGAGCCAAGTGCCTCGGAGGGAAAGCCTAACAGCTTAAGGTAGATCAGATGACATACTTCAGGAAAGAGAGTCCTAAGTTTGATGGAGAAAACTATCTTGACTAGAAGAACAAAATGATAACACATCTTCAGTGCGTTGGATTTGAGATCTATGAGATTTCCACTCAAGAAATTGATGTTCCCACCTTGAAAGACCTTGCAGAATAAGACTCTACAATTTAAAAAAAGGAAGTGTTAAGTCAAAATGCAATTGCCAAAGAAGCCCTAATCAGTGCCCTATCTGACAGTGAGTTTTATGAGATCAAGAAGGCAGATAAAACATACTCTATTTGGAAATACTTAGAAGATATGTTTGAAGGAGACATCCAAGCAAAGAATGCATGCAAAAAGACATGGAAGAAAATATACAACAACTTAGAGATGCTACCTGAAGAAAACAACAGAGCCTACAATCAGAGAATTAATGAAGCAGTATTAGGTATTAGGAACAATGGTGGAGAAATCTTAGAGGATGATATAATGGACAAACTAATGATCACATTGACAAAAAACTATGAGAGAAAGATCAATATCTTAGATGATACTATGCAATTTTCAAAAGACTTCAAGAGAGAGACTTTGATTAGCAAAATATCTGCATTTGAGATATCAAGATTGAAGATAGAACCCAAAAGTGAGACAACTTTCAAAGCCTTAGTCCACAACAAGAAATCTATATGCATCTCTAGTAATAATGAAGAAGTGGATACAAAACTAGAAGAAATCATTGCTATGATTGCCAAGAAAGAAAGGAAAGGTAAAGGGAAATATGAAGGACAACTACCATTCAAATATTTTTCATGCAACAAAGTTGGTCACTTTGCATCCAAGTGTCCTACAAGAGTCGAGAAGTTTAGATCAGATTACAAGCCCAAGTACACTAAGGAATGTTATCATGCTGAAGATGGTGTAACTGATGATGATTTAGGAGAAGATGAAATTGGTTTCGGCCATTAAAGACATTGAGAAGATGCTTGAAGAAATGGAAAAAGAAGATGAAGAAAAAGCACAAGAGTTAGCATTAGTTTCAAAAGCTAACATTAGAACTGACTGGATCATTGACAATGGATGTTCACACCACATGACAGGAGACAAAGATAGATTTGTACATTTGGACAAGTATAAGGGTGGCATGGTTAGATTTGGAGATAACACTCCCAAACCTATCATAGGCAGAGGCTCTATCACCTTAGATGGAAAGAATAAGACAGATGATGTTCTTTATGTTGATGGCTTACATCATAACTTACTAAGTGTTGGACAGTTGCTTGATAAAGGATATCAGTTGGAATTCAAAAACAACCAATGCATCATTAACAACAAAGAAGGAGACATGATTGCATCAGGACCAAAGACCAAAGGTAACGTCTTTTAGCTCAATTCAAAAGTAAGTTGTTTTTTTGCAAAAGTGGATGACAGTTGGCTATGGCACAAGAGACTTTGTCATATCAATTTTGACAACATAGTCAAGATAAGTAATGTAAAGGCAGTAAGAGACCTTCCAAGTATTGTAAGACCAGTCGACACTATGTGCAGGGAATGTGTGATGGGGAAGCATGTGAGGACTTCATTCAACAGTAAACAAGACTCTGCTGAAAACAAATTAGATCTGATACATACAAACCTATGTGGACCTACTCAAACAAGATCATACTATGGAGAAAGGTATTTCATTTTATTTGTTGATGATTTCTCAAGGATGATGTGGGTTGCATTCCTAAAAGACAAATCTGAATCTTTTGAGAAGTTAAAAGTGTTCAAAGCTAAGGTTGAGAATGAGTCTGGATTAAAGATAAAATGTCTGAGATCTGATAAAGGAGGATAATTCACCTCTGACCAGTTTTATGATTACTGTGAAGAACATGGAATTGATAAACAATTAAGTACACCTAGAAGCCCTCAGCAAAATGGTATTGAAAAAAGAAGGAACAAAAGAATACTTGACACAACGCACACTATCATGATTGAAGGAAAAGTTGCCCATACCTATTGGAGAGATGCGGTCAATACAGTAGTCTATACTATCAATAGAATACAATTTAGACCAGGCATAAACAAGACACCCTATGAAATTTGGTTTGGTAATGTACCTACTATAAAATACTTCAGAATCTTTGGAAGCAAGTGCTACATCAAGGGAGATGATAGCATTGGCAATTTTGATGCTAGAAGCGACGAAGGTATTTTTCTTGGTTACTCTACTAAAAGAAAAGCCTATAGATGTTTTAATCTAAGATTAAACAAGATCATTGAAAGTACTCATGTGAAGATTGATGAGAACTTTATGATTCAAGAAAGATATTATGAATGTGCTCCCATGATTTAAGATGAGCCTAGACCCATCAATAAGGACACAGTTATTGAAGAAATGTTTGACTGTATTGATGTTTCATGTAACGATCCTGAACCACGTGAAGAAGAATCACAGATTATAGATGAAAGTGTCACTCCTAAGAACTTAAAATACACATCCAAATACCAGTCTAAGGAAGACATCATTGGAGATCAGAGCGCTAAAGTCTTGAGAAGATCCAGAGCAAAAGGTTCAACCGCTGATGAAGAGGTATGCTTACTTTCTCAGATTGAACCCTTAAGTGTTGAAGATGCGTGCAAAGATTCAGATTGGAAAAGTGCTATGCAAGAAGAATTATATCAAATAATCAAGAATGATACATGGGAACTGGTCCCTAGAACTCATGACAAGAATGTGATTGGAACAAAGTGGATATCCAGGAACAAAATGAATGAAGAAGGCACAGTGGTAAGGAACAAAGCAAGATTAGTATGTAAAGGATATGTGCAGAGAGAAGGAATAGACTACATTGATACATTTGCCCCTGTGAGAATACTAGAAGCTATCAATTTGTTCTTGGCCTATGCAACATTAAAGAACTTTAAAGTATATCAAATGGATGTCAAGTCAGCTTTTCTAAATGGTGACTTGAAGGAAGAAGTCTACATAGAGCAGCCTGAAGGATTCAAACTTTCAGACAAACCAGACATGGTATGCAGACTAAAGAAAGCACTTTATGGACTTAAACAATCCCCAAGATCTTGGTATGAGAGACTTGATGGTTACTTAACAAAGATAGGATTCAGAAAATGAGCAGCAGACTATAATTTATTCATAAGAGAGACAGCCGAAGGATTACTACTCGTTTCTATTTTTGTTGATGACATTATCTTTGGAGGTAATGACAAACTAAGTGTAGAATCTTCCAAAGAGATGAAAAGTGAGTTTGAAATGAGCATGATTGGACTTATCAAATATTTTCTTGGATTGAATGTAAAACAAAAAGACAAAGACATATTCATAAATTAGTCTAAGTATGTGAAGGAGATATTGAAGACTTTCAAAATGGAAGATTGCAAACCAGTAAGAACCCCCATGATAACATGAAGCAAGATTTCTAAAGATGATGATTCCACATCAGTTGACAAGACTCTATACAAGTCTATGATTGGAAAACTCATATATCTTACTCAATCTACACCTGATATTTCTAATGCATTTGGCATTGTTGGAAGATTTGTAGCTGAACCTAAACAAAATCACCTAATGGAAATAAAAATAATATTTAGATACTTAAAAGGAACTATAGACTATGGTTTATGGTATCCCAACTCAGAGAATATACAACTTCATGTTTATATTGATACTGATTGGGCAGGTTGTGTTGATGACAGAAAGAGTACATCAGGAGGAGCAGTATTTCTCGGAGACAGATTGGTCACTTGGACAAGTAAAAAGCATAAATGTATCTCTCAGTCAACAACAGAAGCTGAGTATGTTGCAACAACATTGAATTGCTCAACAATGGTTTGCATCAAATAGATGATTAAGGATTTTGGTATTCAGATTGATTATCCTATTGTTATTCACTGTGACAACACTAGTACTATCAACATGTCAAAGAACCTTGTGATGCACACAAAGACAAAACACATTGAGATCAAATACCACTTTCTAAGAGAAAAAGTTGCACACAGAGAAGTAAAGTTGGATTATGTGAGCACTAAAGAACAATTAGCAGATATTTTTACAAAGACATTATCAAAAGATACTTTTGAGTATCTCAGGGAGAAGCTGGGAGTAATTCCCTTTCCTGAGTGTGATTAGAATTTGTATCAAGAACATCAGTCCTTGGTGACTGATGAATGGTTGACTACTCTACTTCTAGAGTAGTACCTGTGCCTAATGGTGTTTAACACCCTTTTCCATTGATGTCAAAGGGGGAGTATTAGTAAGGGGGAGCATATACTCTAGGGGAGTATACAGTTAGAAGAGCAACAACAATAAAGAGGAAATTTTGATGAGGATATTGAGAAGATTGTAAAAAGAAGGAAGACACTTTGAGTTGATGATATCATATGTTTCCATCAATGTCAAAGGGGAGATTGTTGGAGATTTTCTTCTATGCCAATAATTAATTGTATGTTTGCCATTGATGACAAAATATAATACACAGTGGTGTTCTATATGCAATTATCAGTACAGATGTTCTGGAGCTATACGTGTTTACTTCCAAGATGAATACATGTTCTAGATGTTATGTGCATTCACGCCGAGTCAGATATGAAGTTTCAGTTGAGTTATGTTAATCAGTTATGACAGTTGCAGTGACTGAAGATTATCTGTGAAGAGCCGACGTAATTACATTATTTCTTGAGTTGCACCTATCTTTGGGATATGCGTGTTTGTATTCATGTTTAGTTATGAGTTAAAGATAATTATCTAAAGGTACCAAGCATGTTCTATCTGAATCGTCAAGTTGGAGTAAATTTGGTGGAGCTGAATCTGTGAAGCGTCACATCTATTCAATTTGGGTTGCGTGATTCTAATTAGGTTGCATGCTTGATATGGCTGACTAAATAAGTATTGAAGGGACTCCTAAATCTGATGAAGATCACATCTTTTGGGAAGATACTTATAGTAGTTCATTTGGTGAACACTAAGTGCGAATGATAAGAAAAGTGACAGAAAAAGTACAGAACAGAATGTCCATTATTATGGGAAAGTAGAGACATTTCATTCATCAAGAAAAGATCTATGTGAAGAAGAAGTGGAAGTATAAAACACACTATAACTGATCAAGACAACATGTCTACTCAAACAGTTCATTTATCAGATATAGTGCATATCTGTTTTACTGAAGGTTGCAGCCTTCATCATTTTAGCAGTGAGCTTTTGGACAGTGAGTCCTCACCCCTAACAGGGTTATTTGTAAAAGACTCCTAACAGGGTCAGACCCTTAACCAGGTCACTATACTTATTGCATTGTAAAGAACAACTTCTAATAGGGTTACAAGATCTTCTAACAGGGATAATTATACTCAAGTACAGTTCTTTATGGGTTCTAATTCCCACCGGAGTTTTTACCTATTTAGTTTCCCCATAACCAAAATTGTTGTGTTCTCTACTGTGTTATCTGTATGTGCATTTTCTTTATGTTAATTTATATCTAATTAAAGAAAGAATTAAAATAGCGGATAACTGATTCACCCCCCCTCTCAGTTATCCTTTGGGACTATTCCAACACTAATATGATTATGTTGCCTCCTATTTGACCTCTTCTCCTTACCATGATAGCATCAAAATCCTTTGATTCTAAAGCTTTTTGTCAATACCATCGACAAAATGGCCATGATACCGAAAAGTGTTATTCTCTAAAGCATAAGGTTCAAGACTTAATTGATTCTAATGATTTATTTGTTGATAATTTTGATGGTAATAGGAACAAATCTGTCTCTCCTCCTAATCAAAACCTTCAAATCTATACAAATCCTTTACCTACACATGATACTAATACCATCGCTCAACCATCTTCTATGGATATTGTTTATGTTTCAAAGATGGATGATCTCAATCACATTTTTAATCATGTGGAGTGCGTTGTTTCACCTCAACCCACTGTTCAAGATTGTTCACCTCCATTTCAAATTCAATCTCCACCTAAACCTCAAAAACAAACTAAGGATAAATGACCTAGGGAAATCTCAATAACCTTTGATGATGTTGATACTATTAAGGCTCCTGATGGTCCCCTTTATATTTATGCTAGGATTGCTAAGATATCTACGCATGGTTGTCTTGTTGATCCCACATCTTTAATAAATGTCATTACCGAGGAAAACATTTTTATGAAAAACCTACAACATGATTGTTATGATACATCTAATACATGGATCCAAACTTGTAATGGTTTTCTCTATCCTTCACTTGGTTCTATTAACTTGCCTGTTGAACTTTGTGGTAAAGTTGTAGATACTACCTTCATTGTCGTTCCTACTTGTGATCAATTTCAAGTCAAATTTGGTTTGCCTTGGATAACTGCTATGCATGCTATCGCTTCTCCTATTCATAAGTGTATTAAGTTCATTCATAATGGAGAATTGAAAATGATTAATCATAGTTTGTATCAACCTTATAGGCCTAGAAATTGTGCTATTCTTGATTTCTTTTGGCCTTCATTACCTAATTCATGTCCTCCTTGACCTGAAAACCTTTTTAGTTTATATCAATCCTATAAACATCACAAGATTTTTGAGTTAAGAATGCCTCAGATAGATCTTAACCCTGGTCTTTTGCCTACTCCTTCCATACCTCCTTTATCCATTATAACTAGCTCTATTACTCAACCTCCTAGTATCGCTTCTCAGCCTATTGTGAATCCTACCAATCCTCCTATAGAACCTGTGAAGGAACCAGTTGTTATTCCTCCTAGTTCTCAACATGTATCAAACAAAGAGAAGCATAAAAAATCTGCTAATGAACATCGTAAGAAGTGTAGAGCTAATGCTAGGACCCGTGCTTATGTTCTTCAAAATTCTTTACCTTCTTTTGACCAACCTATGCCTGATATGTTGGAAGAAGTTAATGTTCATAATGATGTTAAGATGAATGTGTATGATGATCCTATTCACATCTTAGATCCTATTTTAATTAATCTTTATGAGGAGGATACTCTTGATGATCCCATTGATCTTAGTGATGAATATGAGACCATTGATCTTGATACTGATTTACCTCATATGCTTTCAAATCAATTGATAATTACACCTAGTATTGAGCAACGCGATTCTCAAGAGGATCCTTGTTTGGAACTGGCTATTATTCCTACTGTATTGGATATAGTCCCTGTTGCAATTTTCCCACCTTCCCTAAATTATATAAAATGGGATGGGGAGGGTAGGCGATGCGCTTGATTGGCTTGTCCTTCATGGTAGCCCTTTCTATGTTTTCCTGTTGTATTGTGCTTCTCCTGTAATGTGTTTGCTAAATGTCTGTTAGACTCTTTTATACAACCCTTGTTATTTTGTTGGTGCAAGGTGATAAAGGAATCAAACATGTTGTATAATTCCTCTATATGTATCTTTACTCTTCTATATGTTGTTTCCATGTTATGTTGTACTTGTGCTATTGTTCGTAAATGTTTTCCTTGTGTAGTCCACTTGGATCTGCAACATGGTAGCACTGATTATTTTTGGTCTCCATGTTGTGGTCTGAAAATATTCTTCTTCATAACTCTTGAGTTTTCTTTCCTCCATTGTGATTGTAGTTCTACTTTCTTTGGGGAATGATGTCAATTCATTTGCAATAATATCATATCTATATATACATATTACCTTATGATCATACTGACCCCACGGTAGGTATATCCCTTTTGTGTTCTTTGTATGTTTATGTATTATTTCCCTTGATTTGTCTTTGTTTGGGGGCATCTCGTAGTGGAAACATAATCAGTAGAGTTGTTTATGTTTCCATTAAAGCCATTGCTCCTGTTAAAGTGTTAGCAATGACTTTAACATGGGGGCATACAATCTACTCACTTTTTACACACATGCATGTTCAAAATATTTTCAAACTTAAAAATTTCTCCCTTTATGGATTAAAGACTAATCCTTAAAGCATGGATTTTTACCTTATAGGATCTCTTGATCCCTCTAGTTTAAATTTATACAGATCTCTTGATCCGTCCAGTTTCAATTTACAATGTTTTGATCCCTTAAGGTTGGAAGGTGTCCTTAAGACCAGATCTCCCTGATGGGTTGACTAGTGAGTAGCCACATTCACTAGGTGGTTCAACTCCATCTTTCCAGTTGTACTATTTTCTTGTGTGGTTAACAACGGGACATAAGTTCTCATTGGGCAAGGTAATCACACCCTCTCTCTTTTTTTCCTTAACTGACAACGTCTCTCTTATCATGATCTTAGGGTTGATAAATACTTAAGTCCCTGGGGGCTTGAGGATTCCTTTGTCCCTTTTTATTTCAATAAGATTATATATTCTTCATGATCTCCTTTACCAAGAGTTTGCATCGAGTCCATACTCTTGCTAAAGTGGGGGAAAAATGTATAGTCATAAAATGGAAGCACTTCCATTGTAGACTGGTTTAGCCTTTTGAGTAAGTGTTTTGGGGTCATGTCAAGCACCTCAAATGGGTCTCTGACTTGGATTTGTATTTTTCCCCTGTTCTGCCCCATTTCCCACTTTTCTCTAGCCTATTTTTGACACCCTAAACTGCAAACTGGGATTTTTGACCTCAGAGTCAAAGTTGACCTTTCTGGGTCAAGTTCAACCTCAACCTTGACCTAGGTCAGAACCAACCTTTTTATGACTCAAGGTCCAGATTTTAGGTTTCTGGGGTTTCCAAATTTCAGGCTTCGGAAAGAATTAATTCTCGCTTCCAGGTCAGCTATTTTGGTCTTTGGAGCAACAATTCTTAAATTATATTTAATATAGGTCCTCTTCTAGGGGTATAGGTATAATTGGAATTTAATTCTCCTATGTAGGCCTCTCTAGAAGATTGTGCCCTAGATTCATATATAAGGAAGCTTTCTTATCTAATTTTATCTAACCATGATCATCAACAATCTAAGACTTGAAGACTTAAGAAGTGAAATCTAAAGGTGAAGAAGAAAGATTTGAAGCATGCCAAGTAGCCATTGAATCATTCATCTATTCTCAAGCATTCAAGCACTTCTCAAGCACTCAATTCATCAAGGAGATCCATTGGTAGCCATTGAAGGATTCAAGCTCTATGGAGCCCTCTTGTTGAAGATTTCTTCATCCACATTCCTCCAAGCCTCTTCCTATTCAGAGATCCATTCAAGATTTGTGTTGAATATCTACAAGCAATTGATTTGAGACATCTTACATTCTACATTCTACATCCATTTGGTGCATACATACTTGTGGATCCACAGATTTTAATCTGCCACAAGGGTTTCCATACAAGCAAGGTGAATTTGTTCATTTACTTTGTTTTATTTATGCAATTTCAATGATACTTTGAGGTTAATTCCAAAACTGGGGTTTGACCAAGGCAAACCCCTCCCCCCAACAAACAAACCATTTTTCTTGCAGGGACAGGTTCGGAACAATGAGTTGGAGTGCAGATTTGGATACCCTTTTTAGTAAACTATCAAGATTCAGAAACAGATTTTCTATTAGAGATTTTAGAGGTTGATTCTGCCCTAGGTTAGAATTGGAAATTCTAGGTCAATGGTGACATTGACTTGAGGGTTAAAATCAAAACTCTGTCAGATAAAAAAATATTTCTGGGTTTTGTCAGTCTCTATATTTCTATTCCAGATCCGATTGCTGATTTTCCAGAAACTTAGTGCAGACCCCCGAAAACAATGTTCTTCAGATATGTAACATTTCAAGGCTAGTACTTTTCTTCTATTCATTTCAATTAAAGTTTCTTAATCTTTCTAAATCTATCACACATTCTTTTCTATAAAACAAAATTTAAGATCTTCTTTATTCTTATTTCCAATCGATCGATTCATTTATGCATTGATCCTTCCTTTGGGATTAATCAATTTAGATCCTTCCTTTGTGTATTTTAGGATAAAAGGAACATCTTATTTATCCCTTACATTTCAATAAACATTCTAATTTCAAATGTAACAACACAATTATATCTTACATTAAATATAATTACCCCATTCCTTATATTACATTTTGTTATGTTACAGGTACTAGTGTCCATGTACTGTTCTTCTCAATCTGTTCTATTTCTTCATTCATAGCACTGACCCATTCTTCATTTTCAAGTACAGTATTAACAAATTTAGTCTCAAAATCACAAAGTAAACATCTAGTGTTTAGTGACTTACTTCTTGTTCTCATTCCAGCCTTCTTTTCTCCTATGATATGATTCTGTGGATGATGCCTTCTGACATACTTGGAAAGTTTCAGTTTAGGTCTTTGTCCATCATTCTGATCATCTTCTTGACCTTCATTCTGATCTCCATCACCTGGTACATCATCTTGAGTATTTTCCTGATTTTTGGTAATTGAAGCTTGATGCTCGGGTGCAATGTTCTATTGCTCAGAAGTGATACACTGTTACTCGGGTAGAGTGTCAGGTTCTTTAGTGTAAACAAACATGTTGTAATGTTTTGGTTATTTTCTGCTTTCCTTATCATTCTTCTCTGTAAATTAATCTATTCTTACATTTGCACTTTCAATGATCTTGTTAGATGACTTGTTAGGACATTTATAAGCCTTACTTTTGGTGGAATACCCTATAAAGATACCTTCATCACTTTTGGAGTCAAGCTTTCCATTTCTATCATCTTTCAAAATATAACATTGACTACCAAAAATTCTAAAGTAACTTACATTGGGTGTATAACCATACCAAAGCTCATAGGGTGTATTCTTTGTGTCCTTTAATTGTATTCAGTTCAATGTGTAGATAGAAGTACTAACAGCTTCCCTCCAGAAAGCTTGAGTGATGTTTTTCTCAATCATCAATGTTCTTGCACAGTCAACAATTGATCTATTTCTCCTTTCAACAATATCATTTTGTTGTGGTGCTCTTGGTACAAAAACCTGTCTTTTAATTCCATGATCATTGCAATAGTTAGTGAGTTCATTAGAAATAAATTCCCCTCCTCTATCTAATCTTAAGCATTTCAATTCCTTACCACTTTGTTTTTCTACTATAGCCTTATACCATTTAAACATATTGAATGCTTTTGATTTATCTTTTAAGAACATAAATGTCATCATTCTAGAATAATCATCTACAAAGAGAATGAAATACATATCTCCATAGTAGCTCTTTGTCCTCATGGGTCCACATAAATCAGTATGGACTAATTCTATAATTGAATTAGATGTATGGACTTTACTCTTGAAACTATACTTTGTCATTTTACCTTTTTGACAATTCTTGCACATGATATACTTGGGCTTTGACATGCTCGGTAAGCCTCTGACTTTCCTTTATTGCTTATCTTTATCATGTTGTCAAAATTCACATGACACAATCTCTTATGACACAACCATATATCTTCATTTCTAGCCATTAAACAAGTGGTGTTAATTTCATCAAGATAGAAAAGGTTACCTTTTGTCTTTTACCAGTTCTGATCAACCTTCCTGATTCATTAAAGATCTTTGCCTTCTTATTTTTAAATGCTACTTGGTAACCCGTATAATTTAGCTATGAAACACTCAGCATATTATAATTTAGTCATTTTACCCAGTAAGCATTTTCACATTTGATCAGGTTATTCAACATTATGGTTCCTTTACCTTCAACTAGACAAGGTGTGTCATTACCCATTCTTACTGATCCACCATTATAGTATTCAAAAGTTTCAAACTTTTGTTTATCACTGGTCATGTGGTGAGTGCAGCCACTATCTATAATCCAGACATCATTCTTGCTAACTTTAGATATGAGTGCAGTCTCTACATACCTTTATTCTTCTTCGTCTGAATCATCCTTCTGGCTACAAATACCATCTCAATGTCTTCTTCAGATTCGGTGTCAGTATCATCAGCTCTATTTCCAGCCAGGTAGCAAGCTTTCTTTCCTTTGTCCTTGTAGTCTCAGGTATCTTTTCTATCAGATTGTCAATTGCTTCGGTAATCTCTGTTATCACCTCAGTAAAAATTCTTTTCATATGTTCTTTCATTACTTCTGTCATCTTTTACTCTGTTAGGACATCTTGTAGCAAAGTGTCCAACCTCTTTACAATTAAAACATACAAGTGGTAATTTACCTTTGTATCTACCTTTGCCTCTCTGCAATCTTCTTGTTATTAGTGCTTCAATCTCATGAAGTCCTTTGTTCCTCATTAAAACTTTCACTATCATTTCTAATAGTGTGTCTATGACTTGACTTACTTATTTTAAAAGAAGATTTGAATGCAGACTCTATAGATGGTAAGACACTATTATCAAAGTTATTCGTCTCGAATAAAATCAGTGTACCAATCAGACTATCTAGAGTAACAATATTATTTGCAATTGCTCTCATTTATTGTATAGAAGATACTCTAATAGCATATACTATTGGATGATATCAGTTTTGGTTACTGATCATGCTGTTGATACTCATGTTTTGTCACTGATGTCAACATATATTTCTATGAAGAAGACATACTGGCTACTTAACTGGATGGAGTGTACAGACACTGTACGAATGATTGAGAATGATCAAAGTTGGATTTATGTAGAAGGATGTGTGCTAACCTTATCCCTAAGGTTACTTGAATTTATATTACCTATTATGGATGTTACAGTTGATTTAGTGAAGACTGGTTTTCTGGACTGTAACTGTGATTCTAGATAGAGCAGGTCTCTGTGTTTTGGGCTTATCTTTCTGGAAAAGATATTTCAGAACTTGCAAGCTTACTGATGGACAACCAACATATGTTAGAGTAATGGGTTGAGTTATATTTTTGATTGGATACTGATGACGTCAGCTGTGGCATGTATTCTAGAGAAGACCTATTTCCTAGCCGACTTCAGACATGTAGCATGTGAAATTAATTGAGAGCATGAATTACAGATCTGAAAGTATATGTAATGAATTGTAAATGTTGTATACTTGTTATAGATATCATGTGTATCTTAGCAAGGGTCTATGTAATTATTTGTATGATGGAAAGCCTTAATTGGTCGACCTAGTTAATTATGTATTAGGAAAGCTTAACTGATCAACCTAATGAATTATTGTAAGAGGGTATATATGAAAGATAAATTCTTGTGAAGAAGTGTGAAAGAGAAAATAAAGAGAAGTGTGGAAGCTGCAAAGCTTGTTGACTACTGGATACAAAGCAAAGTTGATACATCATTGGAACTGACCAAGCAAAGACAGTTGCTATCAGACAGTTTGCTGGAATGTGTATTTTCCTTATACACTTGATTCAGATTGTGAATCCTTGAGGATGGCTTAAACCTTCTTTGGGAAGTGTGCCTTGGCAGTGAGCCTACTATTTTCTTTGACTCCTAATAGGGATAATATCTTTTAACAGGGATACTATACTCTCAGTATATTATTTATGGGTGTTAATTCCCACCAGGGTTTTACCTTTAACAAGGTTTTCTTAACAACAAATATTGTGTTATGGTGTTGTCTATTACTGTGTTATCATTTACATTTGTAGATTTGGTTTATAAAGTTTAAAGTTTAATAATATAGATTACAACTAATTCACCCCCCCTCTTAGTTGTCTTGTGGACTGTTATTCATAACAATTGGTATCAGAGCTATTGGTCCTCAGAGAGAAAGTTTAATAGCTTGAGGTGATCTTGAAGATGACTTACTACAGGAAGGATAGTCCAAAGTTTGACTCTGAAAACATTGACAGTTGGCAGAACAAGATGAGAACACATTTGTTATGTCTAGGAATTGATTACTGGATGATAACAAAGAAGAAGGAAAAGATAGCGACTAAGGATGAATTAGAGAAATCCAGTGAAGATCAAAAGAAGTTATTCTCATGCAATATGGTTTCAAGGGAATCTTTAATCAATGCACTATCAGAAGGAGAATTTACTGAAGTAAAGGACTTGGACTCTGTTAGCTGTTTTTCCCTGACCTTGTCAAAGAAAAGGCTAATTAACGAGGATCAAACAAACCCTCCTACACTTTGAGCTCAAAGGCTCAGGCGGGTGTACCTATTGGATTCACTTCTTTCAGTGAATCAGGGGATGGATTCTTGCCCATCACACTTGATAGAATAATCATTCACAGCTCTTTAAATAGAAAGGGAAAATGATTTGAATAATTGATTGATGAAGAAACTACCAGACAAACCAGAGACCAGTGCCTTATTTATTGGGCAACAGAGTCAAACAAATGTGCACTCCCAGAAAACTTCTAACTCCAAACTCAAAAACCCGAATGAAATGCCTTGCAAGCCATTCTTCTCATTTCAATTCCTGGACATCATATTCATATGCAAACTTAAAATTCTCAGAATTTGAATACAAG
>MU223492.1:4336098-4378023 GCA_018584345.1 Thuja plicata | reverse complement strand
AATCATGTCTTAGTTTAGTATCTCATATTTCAATTCATTAGCATAATCTTTGCATTTGCATAGCATTTATCATGTCAAATCCTTCGTTCTTAGATGGTCCATAGTTGTGAGGCCCTCGTCCTAAGAGCAAATTTCAAAACCCCATCTAGATAGAAGGCAACAGGTCGAATCACCCAGACAGGCAGGATGAATAACTCATATTCAGTCTTGGTTGTACCTGGTGAAGAAGGACTATGTTGAAGTGTGTGGTTGATTGAGAAGGCCAAAATTAACTCATACAGGGTGACTGAGTGACATTCATTTCTTTACCGCATACTCTGTTTGGTCGCTCACTCGCACCACTTTATTTTCCAACTTTCATCTCATGCGCGAGTTGGCGATGGCATCTGTTCTTTGCTCAATCGCCTACTCGCGAGCTCGAGAATTTCACTTCATTACTGAATGTGAGTGCGCGACTGCTTCATTTTTTCCTTAGTCGCCCACTCGCGAGCTCTTTTCCTTTCATCTTCATTGACTGGCGAGTGAGCGACATTTTCCCCTTTTTTACCTTGTCGCACCCTCGCGAGTTGATTTTTGATCGCCTCAAAGCATCAGCGAGTGAGCAAGGCATTTGAATGATCTCCTTTGTTGCTCGGTCGCAGACTATTATGAATGTTGAAAATGACCTGTGCGACTGAGCGATGGCATCTTCATATTTGTATTTCATGCCTTCGTCGCGCACTCACACTGCAAAAAACAACTAAGTTAGAACCTAAGCGAGTGGGCGACCTCTATAACATGACCTCGTCGCACAGTCGTAGGCTTTTAACACTGACACAAAATTTGCTGCGGGTGTGTGACTGTTTCATTTTAAACATGACTCGCTCAGTCGTAGAGACTGAGATGGACAGCATAACTTTTTAGCAACTGTGCAATTTACATTTTTTTTTTAAACCCGTCGCTAACTCGCTGACTTGAAACTTAACTTCCATAAGACATCGCGACTGCGCGATTCCCCTTAAAAACACTGAACCCGCTCACTCGTGCAACTTAAAAAACTTGACATAAGTAGATCGAGATTGCGCGATTCTCTTTCAATGATAGCTCGTCGCAGACTCGCGCAACTTGAAACTTAACTTCCATAAGACATCGCGACAGCGCGATTCCCCTTAAAAACACTGAACCCACTCACTCGCGCAACTTAAAAAACTTGACATAAGCAGATCAGGATTGCGCGATTCTCTTTCAATGATAGCTCGTCGCGGACTCACGCAACTTGAAACTTAACTTCCATAAGACATCGCGACTGCGCAATTCCCCTTAAAAACACTGAACCCGCTCACTGGCGCAACTTAAAAAACTTGACATAAGTAGATCGCGATTACGCGATTCTCTTTCAATGATAGCTCATCGCGGATTCGCGCAACTTAAAGACACTTTTAAAAGACCGATGCGACAGAGCGAGCAAACAAAAAACATGAACTTCAAAAAGGGTTTTGACCTCTTTTGCACGGTAAAGCACAAAAATTTGAAACAAGAAAGCCCGGGAAAAGCAAAGGCCAAGAAATTCAAAGAAAAACCAATGCAGTGCTAACAGACTCTACACATGAAATCTGGTCAAGGCTGGAAGCACTATATGTTGGAGACAATTTTACAAAAAAAGAAAAGTTATAGAACTGGAAGACAAAGATGGAATCACTGAAGATGAGAGAAGATGAGAACATTCAAGCATATGTATAGAGAATTACTGAGGTATTTATTGGTATTAGGAACTCTAGAGGAACTTACAGTGAGGAGGAGGTTATTGCAAAGATACTCAGATCTTTGACACCTGCATATAGAACCAAGGTTCAAGCCATAGAGGAGATCATACCTTTGACACCAAACTTCACCAGAGAGATGTTGATTGGCAAGCTAACTACATTTGAAGCCGCAAAATTGGGAGACACTCTACCTAAGGTTGAGTCAGCATTCAAAGAAACCATGCACAAAAGCAAAAGAATCTTACCTGTAAATGCAAGGACGAGCAATAATGATCTAAAAGAAGAACTTGGAGCCTATGCTGATGAATGGGAATAGATACAGGAAGAAGAAAGAAAGCTAGATGAAATTTTTGCACTGATATCCATAAGAGAAAAGAGAGGTAAGGGTAAGTTTGAGGGAAAATTACCTTTGAAATGTTTTTCATGTAACAAGATAGGTAATTTTGCATCTAGATGTCTTACAAGAATTCCAAAGCACAAACCTAAGTTTTTCAAGTCTAATTTCTCAAAGGATAAGGAATGTTATTATGCTAGTGAAGGTATATCTATAATGAAAATGGTGATTATGATGAAATTGGATTTATTGCTATCAAGGATGATGAGCCTATGCATGAAGAAAAAGCATTAGTATCCCGAGTTGAAAAGAAATCTGAATGGGTCATAGATAGTGGTTGTTCACATCATATGACTGGAGATAAAAATAAGTTTGTGAGTTTGAAAAGACATGATGGTGGTGTTGTTAGATTTGGTGACAATATTCCAAAACTTATTATTGGAATTGGATCTATTTCCTTGGATGGAAAGAATACCACTGACAATGTATTACTTGTTGATGGACTTAAGCACAATTTGTTGAGTGTTGGACAACTAGTGGACAAGGGTTATCTACTGGACTTCATAAATGGAAAATGTTCTATCAAGAGCAAAATAGGAGACTTGATAGCATCTGGTACTAAATCCAGAGGTAATGTATTTGAATTGAAAACATCTGAAGCTTCTTGTTTTGTTTCAAAGGTTGATGACAGCTGGTTATGGCACAAGATTTTGTCATGTTAATTTTGATAAAATTGTGAAGGCAAGTATGGCAAAAGCAGTAAGAGATCTACCTAAAATTGTAAAGCAATCTAACACTATGTGTAGAGAATGTATTATAGGGAAACAGACTCGAAGCACTTTCAAGAGAAAAGCTTATTCAACAAAAGGGAAGTTGGATCTGGTGCATACAGATCTATGTGGTCCTACAAGAACAAGATCATACTGTGGTGAAAGGTATTTTATATTTTTTGTTGATGAATTTTCTATAATGATGTGGGTTACATATTTGAGAGAGAAATCTAAAGCATTTGACAAGTTCAATTTGTTCAAAGAAAAAGTTGAGAATGAATCTGGTTTAAAGATGAAATGTTTGAGATTAGACAAAGGAGGAGAGTTTACATCAGAACTGTTTAATACATACTATGAAGAAAATGGAATACATAGATAGAATTCAGCTTCTACAACTCCACAACAGAATGGGATAGTAGAGTGAAGAAACAAAACCATATTAGATGCTGTAAGGACTATGTTGCTGGAAGGAAATGTATCACATGTTCATTGGAGAGAAGCAGTTGGCATTGCTGTGTACACATTAAACAAAATTTAGATCAGAGAAGGTACAAATAAAACACCTTATGAACTATGGTTTGATCATGCACCTACTTTGAAATATTTTAGAATTTTTGGTAGTAAATGCTATATCAAAAGAGATGATGAAATAGACAAGTTTGATGCTAGAAGTGATGAAGGAATCTTTCTTGGTTATTCCACTAAGAGTAAAGCATATAAATGTTTCAATCTAAGACCGAGGAAACTAATTGAAAGTGCCAATGTGAAGATAGATGAGAAATTTCAAATTCAGGAAAGAATGTATGACTATGGTCATATAACAGAATCAAGAGAAGTTGCTTCTAAACCTAAAGGACCCCTGATGATCGAGAATGAGATTGAAGAAGAAGAACAACCCGAAGCTACTAAGAAATTATAGACACCAAGGTATGTAAAGAAAAACCACCCTGAAGACCAAATTATTGGTGATGCAAGAAAAGGCATGATGACTAGATCTAAAGTCAGAGATGAGATCTGTTTGATTTCTCAAGTTGAACCAAAGACTACGGATGAAGCATGTAAAGATGAATCTTGGACTAAAGCCACAGAAGAAGAACTAGAATAGATAAAGAAGAAAAATACTTGAGAATTGGTTCCAAGACCTAAGAACAATAATATGATTGGCACTAAGTGGGTTTTCAGAAACAAAATGGATGAGGAAGGCACCGTGGTAAGAAACAAGGCTAGACTAGTATGTAAAGGCTACTCACAACAAGAAGGCATATACTATGAAGAAACATTTGCACATGTTGCTAGATTGGAAGCTGCGAGACTAATCCTTGCTTATGCTTCACATAAAGACTTCAAAGTGTATCAGAAGGATGTGAAATCGACATTCTTGAATGGTGATCTAGAATAAGAAGTGTACATTGAGAAACCTGATGGTTTTCCTTTGACAAAAGATGAAAACAAGGTTTTCAGACTTAAGAAGGCACTGTATGGACTGAAACAAGCACCGAGGGCATGGTATGCAAGACTGGATAAACATCTACTTCATCTTGGTTTCAGAAAAGGTAATGCCGACAGTAATTTATATTTAAGAACTGATGAAGATGGAATCTTAATTATAGAAGTTTTTGTTGATGATATCATTTTTGGAGGAAATGATAAAATGAGTAAGAAGTTTGCTAAAGAAATGGAGAATGAGTTTGAAATGTCAATGATTGGTGAGATGAAATTTTTTCTTGGTTTACAAATTAATCAGAGTAAGAATGACATATTTATATCTCAGACCAAGTATCTTAAGGAAATGTTGAAGAAATTTGGAATGGAAGATTGTAAACCTGTTGGAACACCCATCGTAACAGGGAACAAACTAAGTAAAAATGATGAGATTCAAAGTGTTGGGTAGACTAAGTATAGATCAATGATTGGAGGTCTACAATATCTGGCATACACTAGACCAGATATTACCAATGTAGTTGGAATTGTGGCTAGATATCAGGCAGATCTTAAAGAGACACATTTTTCTGCTGTGAAAAGAATTTTCAGATATTTGAAAGGGACAGTAGAATATGGATTATGGTATGAAAAATCTGATGATTTTACATTGTAGGCTTTTACTGATGCTGATTGGGTAGGTAATGTGGATGATAGGAAGAGCACAAGTGGTGGAGCATTTTTCCTTGGAAAGAGGCTGGTTTCTTGGTTGAGCAAGAAGCAGAACTATATTGCTCAATCTACTACTGAGTCAGAGTATGTTGCTGCTGCAATAAACTGTAAACAAGTTGTTTGGATGATAAAAATGCTGAAGGACATCAGAATAATTTTCAAAGAACTAGTGGTTATCCATTATGATAACATTAGCATAGTGAATATGTCAAAGAATCCTATAATGCATTCAAAGACAACATATTTCGATCAAGTATCATTTCTTAAGGGAGAAGGTAGCAGATAGAGAGATTAAACTGGAGTATATTAGCACAAAGGAAAAAATAGCAGATATATTTAAACCTCTGCCAAAAGATGCTTTTGAATATCTCAGAGGCATGCTTGGGGTGATGACCCCTCCTAGTGAAAACTAAATGATGCAGATGTGCATCAATCTAGTGGATCTCAGAGCTATATCATTCTCTGGACTTGATGTATGGATCTACTCCTTAGGGGGAGTGATTGCAGGAGAATACAATGGAGTACATTTGGGTGATCTCTCACCTAGCTATTTGGACATGAAGATTTGAAAAAGCTACATCTTACAGAATACTACAGATGAATTATGGCACCCTTTGCCATTGCTTCCAAAGGGGGAAGAAATCTATGTGAAAATCCCTACTGTTTTGGGGAGATTTGTGTTGAGGATATTGAGAAGATTGTATTGAGAGAGAGTACTTTTGGGTTGATACATATGGATTTTCCCATATGTTGCCATCAATTCCAAAGGGGGAGATTGTTGGATGATATGAATTTTGGTTACGGATCATG
Source organism: Thuja plicata (assembly GCA_018584345.1). NCBI lineage: Eukaryota > Viridiplantae > Streptophyta > Pinopsida > Cupressales > Cupressaceae > Thuja > Thuja plicata. Next base: position 4,372,216 of record MU223492.1, on the reverse strand, counting down.
TTGTTGATACTCATGTTTTGTCACTGATGTCAACATATATTTCTATGAAGAAGACAGGCTGGCTACTTAATTGTATGGAGTGTACGAACACTGTATGGATGATTGAGAATGATCGAAGTTGGAATTATGTAGAAGGATGTATGTTGACCTTATCCCTAAAGTTGCTTGACTTTATATTACCTATTGTGGATGTTACAGTTGATTTAGTGAAGACTAGTTTTCTAGAATGTAACTATGATTCTGGACAGAGTAGGTCTCTATGTTTCGGGTATATCTTTCTGGCAAAGATATTTCAGAACTTGCAAGCTTACTGATGGACAAATGACATATGTTAGAGTAATGGGTTGAGTTCCATTGTTTATTGGATACTGATGACATCAGCTGTGTCGTGCATTCTGGAGAAGACCTATTTCCTGGCTGACTTCAGACATGCAGCATGTGAAATTAAATAAGAGCATGAATTGCAGATCTGAAAGTATATGTAATGAATTGTAAATGTTCTATACTTGTTATAGATACTGTGTGTATCTTAGCAAGGGGCTATGTAATTATTTGTATGATGGAAATCCTTAATTGGTCGACCTAGTTAATTATGTATTAGGAAAGCTTAACTGGCCGACCTAATGAATTATTGTAAGAGGGTATATATGAAAGATAAATTCTTGTGAAGAAGTATGATAGAGAAAATAAAGAGAAGTGTGGAAGTTGTGAAGCTTTTTGACTGCTGGATACAAAGCAGAGTTCATACATCATTGGAACTGACCAAGCAAAGACAGTTGCTATCAGACAGTTCACTAGAATGTGTATTTTCCTTATACACTTCAATCAGATTGTGAATCATTGAGGATGGCTTTAACCTTCTTTGGGAAGTGTGCCTTGGCAGTGAGCCTACTATTTTCTTTGACTCCTAACAGGGTCTATCTCCTAACAGGGACTGCCTACTGTAATGTTGTAACAAGCTCCTAACAGGGCTAATATCTTTTAACAGGGATACTATACTCTCAATACATTATTTGTGGGTGTTAATTCCCATCGGGGTTTTATCTTTAACAGGGTTTCCTCAAGAACAAATATTATGTTATGGTGTTGTCTATTAATGTATTATCATTTACATTTGTAGATTTGGTTTATAAAGTATAAAGTTTAATAATCTATATTACAACTGATTCAACCCCCTCCTAGTTGTCTTGTGGACTATTATTCCTAACATATACAGGCAGTAAGGTTCTTAGGATTTTACTTACCACTGTCTCTTCTTCAAGTACACCTCCAACTGCTTAGATATCATTGACTACTTCTTTGATTCTACAACTATACTAAGTGATCTTGTCTCCTTCTTTCATCCTTAGGTCATTAAACCTCCCTCTTAGGCTTTTTACCTTGGCTCTTAGTACATTAGCATCTCCTCTATGTACTAGCTTCAATTTATCCCACATTTTCTTTGCAGAGGTGCAAGTTTTGACATCTTCAAACTCAACATTGGAGAGTGAAGAAGCAAGTTCTATCATTATGAAATTATGCTCATGCTTTTCTCTCAATTTATCAAGTGTGCGAGGTCCTGTAGGCAACACATATTTAGTATCTAGGTGTTGAGTAACATCATTACCAATACCTGATAGGTGGAGTCTTATTCTGCTTTGCCATAATGCAAAGTTGTCTTTATTCAACTTGGGCACATCTCATTTGTTCATCTTGTGATCTTTTGCTTGAGCTATTAAACTCCCTTTCTAAGCACACAAGCTCTGATACCAATTGTTAGAATAACTGAGAGGGGGGTGGGGTGGGGGGGTGAATCAGTGGNGGGGGGGGGGGGGGGGGGGGGGGGGTGAATCAGTGGCCTAAAAAATATTCCAATAAATCAACCCAAAAACTTAGTACCACAATATTAAGCCTCTAGTTATCTTCAATCCTACAAGATGTACCCCTTCAAATAATCTTAATAAAAAACTACTGCTCGGAGTTCACTATTAAACCTTATTCTTAATGTTTACTGATTAACAGTCTTTCAGTTACCAAAAATAGTAAATTTCTTAGTGTATACTGATAAATCTAGATTAGTTATGTGTAATGAAAAACACTAAAGTAATGACTCATAAACACATTGACACAGATTTTTAATGTGGAAACCCTGTTAAGGGAAAAACCACTTGGGACCGGTAACTCAAAATTTTCACTCTTCTGAAGTGAGCTCGGTGAAGAGCCAACCCTGTTAAAGGTTACAAACACACTGTTTGATGTGACCTTGTTAGAGGATTTAAATAGAATAGTTTGTCACTTGATATCGAGCATCTCTATGCTACCTTCTATGACCAAACCCAGTGTGTTATGCCCTGCATCCCCGTCCCTACATTTTGTGTGCAAAATGTTGGGTCCCCCCCTTTTTTGTTTTTTCTTGCGGCCTTGTCTTGTCTTTCTTTCCCTTTTTGTTTTCTTTCTCTGGGGTTTTCTCCCTCGGCGTTGTGTCTTGTTTGTTTGCTTTCTGTCTTCGGGACTCCGGTCCCAGAGGTTGCCTTTTTTTGGGAACCGGATTCCGGACTCTGGGATTCTTTGCCATGATGTTCTTAAGGAACATCATCACGGGGAATCCTTGGGCCCAGAGTCTGGAGGCTTGCTTGTCTAAAGGTTGCTGAAGGAGGAGGAGAGTTATCTTTTACCGTGGGTATAAATAGAACTTATCTGTCACTTTCACATTTACCGTGATAAAAAATTCCAAGCACTTAGAATGATTAACAAAGCGATTAACAGAGCATTTGCAGAGAGTTTATGATAATCAACATTTCCAATCACCTTCAGGAAAGTGCAAGTGCTTCATGGTGGTGACTCTGACCGATTAACAACTCAAGCTATTGCAGAGCTCCTATGGTAAATCCTCCCTTCCCTCTGCCTTCTGTGTTCTCAGGTTGGTGTTTCCTCTCTCTCGCTTCCCTGGTTTTCCTCCGTTTCATTTTTGTTTTGTTTGTTTTGTTTCTCTGTTTCGTTCCTTTGTCTGGTTTGTTGTTTTCTGGTTCTGCCACCCATTGGTGGGTCGGCTCTGCCAGAGGGTTGTTCGCCCTTTGTGCAGAAGGTGGTTTGTTTGTAAAGTATGTAGATAGTTGTATATACGTCTCTGCCTTGTCTGGTTTTCCCGCGAGTGTCGTCCCGCATTGTATATTCATGTATAACTATATATAACCCTTGTATATCTCCTCATCTCTTTGCATATACCCCTTGGCTCTATGTATATCCTTCCAGGTGGCTCACAAAGCTGGTTGAGTCGCTTGTGTTTCTAGTTTTTTGCCTGCGAACTCATTTCGGGGCAGAAAACCACCTGTTTAAAACTTGACTCTTGGCTGGTTTCAAACAGGTGGTTTTCTCTCTCCTCCATGAAGTCTGTCAGAACCTCATTTATGTCCCATACACACAATCAATTCTAGCCAAGTGGCTTTCCCTTTTTGCGTGCTCAGACAATTGGCTCCGCCATCATCGCCATAACTTGCATTTAATCCCTACGCACATGGCGCCCACCTGGGCTGATTGACTTGCCTTTTTACATGTCTCAACTAACGGTCATTTCTCTAGGTTTTGGGTCTCCTAACACCATCCATCCTATGTCTTTCCAGGTGCGATGAAATCTCTGGACCCATATGTTTAATAAAAGATGAGTTTACGATGTGTTTTGCTTTTCGGTTATCTTTGCATGAAACTAACTTTTTAGGAAAAGCAAACATCGCGGTGGTAAGATCTCCGGACCTCGGAGTAACTATTCTATTTTAATAAAAATATTTTGACGGTCGCTTTGCCTTGCAGGTTCCCGGAGTTCATCTTCCAAACATGTCTGAGGCATCTGCATCATCTCCACTCGGAAGCCCAGAGCTACCTTCCGCAACAGAGACCAGGGCAGCAGTAAAATCCAAGATGGAGAAGGCCCTAGAAAATATGCCCCTCACCATGAAATTTCTACAAGACAACATCATCGTGGGATCAAAGATTGAGTCTAAGGTTAAGCTGATAACTGACACCAATGTCAGAACATGGGCAGAGATGCAGGCCTTGGTGAAAGTAATGCACATCCAGCGACAGGCTGGAGATCAATTAGCAATCAACGTCGGGGAGTCCAGAATCCTCCAGGCAGCTTGCTTCCCGTGCTCCATGCAATCTCTAGAGATTATCCTAACATTGGATGCCAACTACAACTCCTCCATCCGGGCCGTTATGCTCACGGCCATGGAACCCATAGGATACCCCACTCCTCTGGTATCCCTCGACCCAGACACATTCTGGGTGGGACTAGGAATCCCACAATTTGACAGAGCCATAGTGGTTACAAGGACTGATGCCTCGACCCAGTTCACACAACTGGAGGATGCTGCCCGGGTGTACATGAATACCCACTGGCTTAAGGCCCCAAAGAGGGACCCAAAGAGAATGAAGATAGAAATCCCCCGCTATGAATTCAAGGAGAGCATCTAGATGGGGATAATAGCATTAGCCCAGGTCTTTGGGTAGCCCTCTACCTCCTCGGCATCTATACCAAGGGAGAATTCTTCGACTGGGCCGCAACAATCTCCAATCATGTCGACTCCCAGTTCCAACAGTTGAATAGGAAGAAGAAGTTCTATATGACTTCTTATGTTTTCTGGGCCCTAGCATAGTAGAGGCCCCATTCCAACAACCTACTTACAGATGGCGTGCTTGGGATTGGCCAGGAACAAAAAGCACTGTGGGACCATTTCCCACAGATACAATGGGAAGCCAGTTTCCCCAGTTTCTGTCAGGTAAACGACATGTTCGTTTACCACCATCTGCTTACACCCACCCGAGATGCCGTATATCACCTGTCCACTGAGGTGATGAAGCTAGTCCATAGTTATGGACATTACTATATTCAGTTCCAGCAGCACACATACATTAGGGTCACCGGCTTCTCTGAGAAACCCTACTTGTTGCCCAGACATTATGGGGACAAGATCATCCTGTTCAAATATTGCAGGCAAATAATGGAGGTACATGCCTTCTTTTCCCTCAAGAAGATCCCCAACATCCCATTCCCAATCACCTGCGGGAACTATACATGCAGTCTGGCCGCCGCGAAGGAGACAAATAATGACCTGAAATGTTATAACTTACAAGAATTTTATCTAGCATAGAAAATTTTTGATCTGCATGGTAGAATTGCGATGACAATTCCCTGGGCTTCAGAGCCCCATCATATACACATGGAGGACTTCTGAGCAGACTGTCAGGATGATGTAGATGTGCGCAATAGGCACTTTGTCAGAATGACGGCCGGCATGATGCAGAAGCTAAAGCTCTAGAAATTCCTGTCAGATTTCTTAGACGTCGCCCCCACTATCGATCCCCAGTACAAGGAAAAGGGGATTGACAAAAAGGCCCTTCCACCAATAAATTGGGCCGCCCAAGAGGGGCCCACAATTGAAGACTTCACTCGAGAAGTGGTCGAGAGAAGCCACACCTATTTTAAGAAGGTGTGCCCCGGGAGTACCCGCCTAGCAGCCCAGCCGGTGCCAAAGTTAACTCAGCCACCGGTACCCAGATTGACCCTGGGGGCCAGGACTTCTTCGCAGGGTGCAGATAAGGGAAAAAGAATAGACACGACCCCTCTTACGCAAGAAGTCCCGATCACAGAGCAAATAAAATAGTCGGTGGTAGGCTCCCAACAAATGAGGGAGCAATTAATAACATGGCTGGCCACTCCACCACTCATGGCCAGGCCGCTTCGTCCTCCCTCCTCCCCGTCAATGGCTGCCTTAATGGTAAAGGCAATAGGGGTAGATCCCCTGGAAGTGGCCGTAATAAGAGATTCTGGGCCACCTCTGGTTACCCGACGAAAGAAGAGGCTCATCAAAAGGACCAAGGCAGAGCCAGAACCAGAGACATCTCTCCCCCAACAAGTGGAAATCCTTTCTTCTAGTTCCCTGAAACCAGAGAAAGAGACAGAACATGCAGAGGTCCCAGCCAGTCCCCCTCTGCAAGAAGAGTTTGATGACGTATTTGAAACTGATGAGTTTGGGAATTTGCAGGAGGATAACACACAAGAGAAGATAGAAGTCTCGGAGACAGAACAAGAGCTGTAGACCAAGAAGACTTGGAACAAGAGCCTGCACAGGGACAAGAACAACAGGTAGAAGAGGAGCCAGAACTGGAGATTATCTTCGGGGCTCAAGCAATACAAGGTCTGGGAGTGGACCAACTAAAGCAAGGCGAACAAACGGCATCCACTGGGGGAACCAGCCCTTTGGGAATAACCATAACCCCAGCCACCACGTTCCAAGGACCACTCCTGGGATCCTCTTTTGGGCAGGTTATCATAGCGGCCCAAACTCTGAATCTCAGCCTGATACCTCCCCTACTGCCAACAGAGGAAGAGGCCCTGGCAGAAGAAGAAGAACAAGAAGAAGAGCAGCTTGAAGAAGAAATCTCTGAGGAAGCCTACCAGGGTTCAGACCCAATGATAGACATATAGGATAAGGCCGAGGAGATGGAGATTGAAGAGAACGTCACTGCAGAAGAATTTGAGGCAGGGAGAGAGACAGATGAGGTCCATGTTGCTAAGGAGCAACAGCCACAGGACACTGGGGAAGAATCAGGAGAAAAAATTCTGGCAGGAAGGCCACCCCTACCACCTCAATGGCTGATAAAGAGCCAAAAAAGAAAGGCTCAGTCCGCTCCAGTGATTCCTCTCTCCCTGGCCGAAATGATGGCCCAAGCCCAGGCCTCGCCAAAGGCCAAGAAAGCCCAGACAGTTCACACTCTTCGAACTGGGCCGGGCAGAGAAATAGTCGCCATTGTGGAAACACCTCCCCCAAATGCCGATGAAGCAACCACGGATCCCGTAGACTACAATGTTGTAGAGGTATCCCTAGGAAAAAGGGGAAAGCAAGGTGAGGTAGACTTGCTGAAGGAGGCAGAAAGGGCAGTGGAGGCCCGATATGAGAAAGAAGCCCAGAGGCTCAAAGCTGAAAAGGAAAAGAATGCAAACCTTATGGGTTTGCTTACTGAGTTGGCCTGACCCATTAACGCCGCTCCTCCGGAGACCTCCACATTAGAAGAACTACCGCAGAGTGACATAGACTCCCTGTGAGCGATGAAGAAGAAAGCTTAGGCAGTGGACGAGTGGGCCACCCTGCAGATAGGAAACACCCAGCGTTTCCTGGCGTCCACCCTCCCTGATTTTTACACAGCCTGGCAGGTTATTCATCAGGTGGAAGCGCTTATTAAGCAGTGGGAGGGTGACGCCAAAAATTACCACACATGGAAGGTGGAGCTCGAAAAGTTCCTTACCTTGGGAGAAGATATGATTTCAGAATCTGGAATTCTGGGTGATGAATCATTTGATTTTGTAAGAACCCAGCACTCCAGACTTGACCTCACATTGGAGGTGACCAAGAAACTGGTAGGGTCCTTGCAAGATAAGGTAAACGCTGTAAAGTATTCTTCTAATTTATACAAGTCTTTTGTAATAAAGGCTTCCGGGGGTGATCCCCTTAGCACAGATACATATACCCCCAAAGATTCAGTTTTGGGGGGTTTTGATGAAATAACGAAGTCCCGGTATCAATCCTCGAAGGGGATGGATGGAGCCCGGATGGAAAAATTAACCAGCATGATACTTAAGGGTCATGATGCGGCAAGGATGGAAGATGAATTCAAAGAAGATGTTCCAGACCTGGGGGAACAAGTTGAAGTGGCCAAGCACAGAAGGGCCAGCTTAAAAGAGATAGATGAGGATGGCATTTCTCACCTCCTCCAGGCCTTCAACGATAATAAGCAGCCTTGAGCTTTCTCCAAAGGCCAGGGGGAATTCAAGTGTTGGGTATTCTTTATTCTTTTTGGGATGAAAGTTCCCAGATCCAAAAATTTTGTATTCTTTAAAGTGATCTGTGTCCCGGTCCCCGAGGCCGACCGGTCACTTTTAGAAGTGGTTAATAAAGACTGTCAGAAGGTGGTTGGTTACATCAAGAGACGTCGACTCAGCAGTTGATTTCTGACAGTGGTCTTCTCGAGGCACCGCTCAAAGGTACACCTGGCACATTAGAGACAGGGTGCCGCATTTCCCATTTATGAGGCATGTAGCCTCGATCCCCGGGGGACCTACTTCCTTCTTCCTCCTTTTTGGCTCTCTTCTCGAGGCCGATTCTTCCACTATATATCCTTATCTTATTCTTCTGACAAGGCAGACCTATTCTATCTCAAGGTCTTTTGTAGGGTGGCGCAGGTAGTGCCGGCCCCCAAATATTGTATTTTATTGAAACATGATGTAAAATAGGGTTAGGTTTAGAAGAGTTGTATAAATAGCCAAATTGACCCATTTCCAAGGGTCGACAAAATTGTTGATTTTGTTGTCCATGATAATAGCGAAGGAATTTCTCATTTTAGTTGCAGAGATCAATGCTCCATTATTCTATTCTCAATAGTTAGATGCTCCCCTGGAGCCACCATTGTATCACGCACCAGTGCTTGTTGGAAGGAACATTAATAAAGAAGGAAGAATCATTGGCAATGATGTTGTTGGCATTCCTGCTTCTGAGTTAATGGTATTTCATGTTTTAATGTTCTTTATGTCTTCTACTCTGATATGTTAATGTAGATTAACGACCTCTTTACTCCCGCTATTGATAAAATGCTAGCTGATGGTTATGTATTTCTTTGGTATTTAGTGTAGTCTATCAGGGTATTATTGATGTTCTGGACATTTAAGCATGACTATAGTTAGATGAAGTGTTTATAACCCTGCAGGATCTTTTTCACTTTATTTGCTAAGTATAGAACGCTAGGGAGAACCTTATCCTATTGAATCTCTAGAGAGAATGAGTTGAAGAAACCAGCTATCCCCCTTGAAAATAGTCACTTCTCCCAACCGAGCCCCGCACCATCGTGACCTGACACCCAGGTGCTTAAAGGCCCGGAGAATTTATTTTCCCCAGACAACCTTTGTAAGTGGAGTTGGCCAGTATCCCCGGAACCCGGTGACAAATTATGACTGTTGGCGGACCCGGTCAGCAAAGCCCCGTTAATCGAAACTGGCGCTAGAAGGAGGGCATGAACTCATCCCCCTCCCAAGATTATGATTTTACACCTCCTGAGGGTTCCCCGAGTCATAGTTTTAGGAGACAAGCCTTCAGCAGGATTGGATCTTTTTCCCCAGTGAGATTTGAAAGGATCCTTAGGTTTGCCCTAAATCCCAGAAGATTTGTCAAACTCGAGCCTCCCGCTCAAAAGAAACGGACCTCAAAAATCATACCAGCCACTATTGTCTGGGGATCTACCGTACCTCTGAATACCTAAACTCCTCAGACAGTCCCGGGGATCAGTGCCCAAACTACCCAACATATAGTTCCCCCAATGGCTACATACTTTGGAAACACTAGGTCCCCAATGGGCACTTTTTTGGGCGCAACCAATGATTTACCCTCTCACGCAGAGAAGATTTACCCACGATACGAGCACTTAGGCTCACAGACCACAGAAGAACACTTGTAGGCATACAAAGATGCCATGAATCGACACCAGATCCAACATGAAGATGTTGTGACTTGTATGTTCCCCTTGTCCCTAGGACAAAGCAAGTTGAACTGGTACCTTAACCTTCCTGCCAACTCCATCAACACTTGGCAGGACATGGAGGACGCCTTCCTGGCTGCCTTTCACGTGCATGTGGACCCAGCCTGGTCCCATAGCCAGTTCATCTCCATCAGAAAGGAACCCAATGAACCTCTTGCAGCATTCAACCATAGGTTCCAGCGCGCCCTGAAGCGGTGCACGGGCCCTTTTATTCCATCTCCATAAGTAACCATACAGACCTATCTTAACGCAATGGACCCTTTCGTTGCCACTCTCCTTTGGAGAACAACCGCCGTGGGCAACCGGGACACCTTGGCGAAAGTTTATAACCTAGCCCTAGAGATGTCTCGTGGTCTCAACAAATCCATGAGCGGGATTGGGCAGAGCACGCCTTTCAATATGGTCCCTGGTGGAACTACATATGCCGGGGGATACAACCCCAATCTGGAAATAGGTGCCCCCTCGATGGCGATGAATCTTCTGCCACCCCTGATAGAACAGCAGGCACGGTATGTTTATCCATCCCAGACCCAGATGACACCAGGTCTGGAAGTCTTCCCTTGGAATCAACCGCAGCAGGCACAACAATCTCAGACACAATCGTCCAGAGTGCCCTTCTTTCAGTCATCCGCGACTGGAGGATTACTGAGGCCAACAACAACAACAACCGTCACATTGTGACACAAACACTCAATTAACCGCCAAGGTTGAATCCCTCCAACGAATGTTGTCCACCTTGACCATGGACATGGGCCAACTGAAAGCGGGGTCCTACGCGCCCCAGAATTTGAATTCCCAAAGGGGAAACATTTTCTCTGGCCAATGAAATAACAATGCCGGAGGAAGAAACTTCAACAACAGTCTTAGGCCCAACCAACAATAATAGAATAATAGCGCGAACACCAGAGGCCCACCTTTGAACCAAAACACCAACCAAAATGGTGCTAGACCATCACATTTTACACCAGTCGCAGACTTCCAGCCCATGACTAATTGGTGTAGATTGCACGATACAAGTTCACACAACAAGGTAAACTGTGCCACTTTGGAGAAGGTCATCATGATCTCTCAGCTAGACAGGCAGCAGTCGCACGACACTACTCCTCCAGAGCCTCCTATCTAGGAAACAACCCACAGTGCCTTCACCTGTAATACCATCTTCTTCGGAACTCCCGGAGGGGATGAAGAAGAATCCAAGTTGCAGGGATTCTTTGATGAATCCATCCCGCCCTTCGAGGCCAACACCTTTACTAACCCGTGGACTCCATACAATACTCAAAGTCAGGTTGGTAAAGGACCATTTTACATGCCTGTACCTTCTATCAAAGATACTCCTCCTCCCCGAAACAACACAACTGACCGACCTGCTCCTCCAAAAGGTCCTAGCACTAACCAAGCAAAAGATCTCACCGAAGAAAATCACCAGTTCCCGGGAGGAAGATTTGATATTATGAAGGCATTAGAATAGACCACTACCTCCATGACCTTGATGGAGGTTTTGCTAAACCGCCCCAAGTAGAAGAAATCTCTTCTGAAGCTCTTGGGAAACCTAGAAGCTATCAGCCGCCCACCCAAGAACGTCTCATTCGAAGATGCTAACGTGGCCGTCTTCTGGGGAAACAACAAGGATCCTCCCTTCCTACTAGGCCTGAATATCCATGGCAAGAATATACATAATTTCCTGGTAGACTCCAGAGCTTCGGGTAATATCATGCCCTTGTCCATTTGTCAGAAGCTCGGATTCCACGCCACCCCGTCTAATGGCGCAGTAATCCAGCTGGATAAGACTACTGTGAAAATGGTGGGGGAATTGAAGAACGTCCGGATACATCTTATCTAGGACCCCAGGATAGCCAGCATCATTGACATCCAAGTGGTGGACATTCCAGAGACTTACGGGATGTTATTAAGTCAGAATTGGTCTAAGTCCTTGAATGGATACTTTTCAACCTACTTCACCCACTTGTGGCTTCCATGGGAGGGAGAATCCAATAAGATCCAGGTCGAAAGTGAACCTCGGATGAGACAGGCCCTTACTGAAGTAGGGAGGGTCAATGAGGTCTTTTTCTCTGAGACTTCCCTGGGGGTGTACAAACCTTTCAAAATTTTAACATTTGATTTCATCCCCGGAGAAGATCCCGCCGTGCTACAGAGAGCCCAAGACCTAGAAGAAAAGATGAGAGTTGAAGACAACTCTCAAGGTGCCACAACAACCCTTTCCACACTCCTGTCTGGCACTTGGTGTCGAGTACACTACCAGAAACATTCAGAACTTGAGTGTGAACCATGTCTTTCGATCGCTAACCGACACCTTGATACCCTTCAAAACAAGCAACATGCAACTGATTCCCCGGGACCCAGTACTCTTACAGGATGCATGCCTTTGGTGCCATCTCCTCGGGAATCCAAAACCCAAACACCTTCGGGGGTAAAATCAGATTCCACGCCAGTAGTCCAAGAGATACCCCCTAAGTCTCCCAACAATAATCCAAAGAAGGACACTCTGCCCCAGCCCCAGATTATGAACAGTGACTTATGGACCCATAAGTTCAATGGGTCCCGGTCAAAACAAGGCTGTGGGGCTGGGGTAGAACTAATCAACCAGCGAGGGAAGTCCTTCCTCACGTCCTACAGACTGTAGTTTAACTATACAAACAATGTTACAGAGTATGAGGCTTTGGTCCTTGGACTCTTATTTGCGCTAAGGAAAGGTATCACCCGCCTCTGGGCTCTGGGTGATTTAGAGTTGATTGTTAAACAAGTCTGGAGTCAATACACGTGTCATGATAAAAGGCTGGCCGCATACCGCAACCGGGCTTGGAACCTTATTGAGGATTTTGATGCCTTCGGGATTGAACTCATTCCTCGACGACGGAACTATGTCCCGGATGCCCTCGCCGTTTCTGCCAGCACACTGGAGCCAATGGCCGGCTCACGACTCTGGATATTTTTAGTTGAGATGGTCCCCACCCCGTCCATTCTAGATAATGTCACCCACTTTCATGTTTTTGAGGACGATCAGCATATCCTGGCCTTCATGGCAAATGTTGGTGTCTTTGAAGACTAGATAGTGGAGGAACGAGACCACGACGATATTGGGCAAGCTGACAAAGATGATGGAATCATGGACCTGCCCACTAACACCATCCCAAAGGGGGTGGTTGCACTAGAAAAAATCTTTGATTCAGACCCTTGGGCCCGTGAGAAGGTGTCATCCTCCTCCGAGGGAAGAAATTTTGAAAAGGTTAACATCGGCCAGCCCGGTGAAGAAAAGATCATTCACATTGGTACCTCCTGCTCCCTTGAGGAAAAGGAAAAGATTCTCATGGTTCTCCAAGAATACATTGATGTAATTGCCTGGGGTTATGAAGACTTGAAAAAATATGATACATCCATCATGACCCATACTATTCCCCTGAAACTTGACGCTAAGCCCTTTCAGCAAAAGAAAAGACCGGTCAACCCCCTGGTAAAACCTCTAATTCATCAAGAGGTAGAAAAACTGCTGTCATTCTAGATAATCTTTCCAATTTGGCATACTATGTGGGTTGCCAACTTGGTCCCTGTAAGGAAAAAGAATGGCGAGATCTGCCTCTGCGTGGATTTCTGAAACCTGAACAAGGCATCTAAGAAAGATAATCACCCTCTTCCTTCGTTGGATGAGGTGTTGCAGATAGTGAATGGATCCCAGATGATGTCCTTCCTGGATGGATACTCAGGATATAACCAGGTTATGGTCAAGTACGAGGACAGAGAGAAAACAACATTTACCACCAAGTGGGGAATGTTTACATACAGGAGAATGCCCTTCGGTCTGATCAATGCAGGGGCTACATTTTAGAAGGCTATGGACATCACATTCGAGGGCCTCATAAATAGGTGCATAATCATCTATATGGCTGATTTGACCATCTTTTCCCAGGACAGGCGTGACCATGCCGCCCATCTCGCCTAGATCTGCGAGAGATGTCGCCGGTATGGAATATCCCTCAACCCCAAGAAATGCATATTCGGGGTCACCAAGGGGAAGTTGCTTGGGCATATTGTCTCTGAGAAGGGTATATCCATAGACCCTGAGAAATTTAAAGCTCTGCTAAACTTACAAATGCCTGGCAACAAGAAGGAGATGCGATCCTTCTTCGGGAAGATCAACTTCATACGATGATTCATCACAGGATTCACAGAAATAGTTAAACCACTCAATGAGATGATGAAGAAGGATACTAAGATTGAGTGGAGCACTAAAGAAAAATGGGCATTTGCCCAAATCAAATAGACAATCATGGAAGCACCTGTCCTGGCTAGTTCGAACTACTCCCTTCCATTTTACATTTACTCTTTTGCTTCGCCGCATTCTGCCGCGACAATGTTAACCCAAAAGGTTAAAGGGGAAGAGCGACCAATAGATTTCATGAGCTCCCCTTTCAAGAATGCCGAGGTTTGATATTCATCACTAGAAAAATAGGCCTTCACTCTAGTTCGCATCGTGAAGAAATTTTGGCATTATGTTCTCCGGAGCAAGGTACACGCTATTATTCTGGACCAAGCCGTTAAGTCTCTGCTGATGCAGAGTGAATTGGGTGAAAGATGGGGGAAATGGATGGCCATCCTCCAAGAGTATGACTTATAAATGCATCCCATGAAAATAGTCTGGGGCCAAGGACTAAGTAGAGCAATGGCGGAAGAGACTCCCCGCATAGAATGCCAAACTTACACAGTGGAGTCCATTACTCGAGACCTATGGTATACCGATCTGGTGTACTTGTTACTAAACAACAAATGTCCAGAGGGGTTACCTCCCCACAAATTCCACGCCCTGCAGATGAGAAGCGCTCACTTTATGATCAAAAACTCTGCGCTTTATCGCAGAAACTACGAGGGAGTGTACCTCTAGTGCATCGACAGGGACCAAGCTGTAAGAATAATTGATGAATTCCATGGACAGTTTGGAACTAGGCATGGCTCAGCCAACGCCACTGCCCATCAGATCCTTCAAGCCAGATATTATTGGCCCTGTATATTCAAGGACGTTTACACTTATGTAAGGAAATGCCATACTTGCCAAACCGTAGCGCATCGTGAGCGTAACCCAGCTATGCCTTTGCAACCAGTCTATGAGGCTAGACCCTTTGCCCAGTGGGAATTTGACTTCATCCAGGAAATCAACCCCAAATTGTCTGCCAACCACTGATATATCCTTACTGCTACTGATTATTGCACTCGGTGGTCTGAAGCTATACCTTGCAAAAACAATATGGCAGACGTAGTTATCAAGTTCCTGGAAGAAAACATCGTCACATAGTTCAGGATGTCCTTTGCTCTAGTATGTGACAATGGTCCGGCATTTTCTTCAGCACAGTTACTCGAATGGACCTACAATCAGAAGATCACTTTGAAGTTCTCTAGCAACTATTATCCCCAGGGAAATGGCGTTGCTGAATCGACAAACAAAAATCTACTTGAAGTGATCAAACACCTTTTAGAACAAAATCCCCAGGATTGGCATCAAAAGTTGAAATTCGCCCCCTGGGCGGATTACATTCGCGTGAAGGCCACCCTAGAAACATCACCATTCCACCTGGTTTATGGTCAGAAACCTGTATTCCCGGTCAACTTACAAATTCCAGTGTTACAGTTTATGCAGGAATTTAGCAGCAAGGAAAACATCATGGAGGTTCGACTCTTGAATCTGGTGTGGATGGAAGAACAGAGGGACGTAGCCCTTGAAAATTTTGCACATCATCAAGCAGTAGTAAAATAATGGTTTGATAGAAGAGCCCAATATAAGGCTTCTCAGGTCTCGGATCTGGTCCTGTTGTGGGACAAGGCCCGGGAGAAAAAAAGGAAAGCATACCAAGTTCCAAAGGCTCTGGCTCGGACCATATCTAATCTCAGAAATCTGCAGGGAAAATACTTATCGCCTCAACACCCTGATTGAAGAACCTGTCGCATTTCCCGTTAATGGACAGTTTCTCAAACACTACTTTGAGTAGGGTAAGTTTGGCCAATGTTGTATTATATGTAAATAGTTTTGTCGGCTGTCCTCCGGGGATAGTCCTTTTCTTTTGTTTTTGTCATTTCGATTTTCTTTCCGGGCCCTGACATTTTGTTCCATCTTGTAGGAATTAGAATGCTTCGCGTGACTTTGGCTTCTGGTAAAATATCTACGACATGGGGAACTTTAGAATCTATCTTTAGCACGATGGAGCCGGCCCGGTCTCTAGGGTTGTTTTACGAGTTATGGCACATTTTGAGCAATCTCCATTGGGTGTTGTCTCCAGGAATCTGGCAATCAGTGAACAATAGTAATATAAGGAACAGGTAATTGGACACACCGAGGATAGATCGGCTGCACTAATTGGTTGGCCTAGGTCTGAAACTTTAAAGAACTCTTCTCGGGTCTAGGGCTTTATCCTCTCTTCAAATATCTAAATATAGGTGGACAGGTGAAAAAAGTACCACCATTAAAATTAGCTAAGCTTAAGCTTAATGGTGAAAGGAGTACCACCTTCCCCACCTAGAAACAAACAAAATAACAAAAGAGAAAAGCAAGATGAAACTCCGGTCCCCGGGGGAAGTGAGCAAATTGATGACTGGTCCAATGTAATTAGTGCCTCTTCTCTACTCCTCCCAGAGGTCATTGGCTTGATTTCCTTCCAAAAGCACACATGACACCACTGATGAAAGATTTTGGACTGACTCTTGTGGTTGGATTCTCTCAGATATGTTGTTCTTTGCCTGTCAGACACTTCAAAAAGTGGCGTGTTCCTATTTTGCTAACCAGAGACTCTATAGTTCTCAAATGCGCTAGGCATTTGTCCCATATAGTCACCATTTGTTATGCCCTGCATCCCCGTCCCTACATTTTGTGTGCAAAATGTTGGGTCCCCCCCTTTTTTATTTTTTCTTATGGCCTTGCCTTGTCTTTCTTTCCCTTTTTGTTTTCTTTCTCTGAGGTTTTCTCCCTTGGTGTTGTGTCTTGTTTGTTTGCTTTCCATCTCCGGGACTCCGGTCCCGGAGGTTTCCTTTCGTTGGGAACTGGATTTCGGACTCTGGGATTCTTTGCCATGATGTTCTTAAGGAACATCATCATGGGGAATCCTCGGGCCCAGAGTCCGGAGGCTTGCTTGTTTGAAGGTTGCTGAAGGAGGAGGAGAGTTATCTTTTACCGCAGGTATAAATAGAACTTATCTGTCACTTTCACATTTACCGCGATCAAAACTTCCAAGCACTTAGAGTGATTAACAAAGTGATTCCAAAGTGATTAACAGAGCATTTGCAGAGAGTTTATGATAATCAACATTTCCAATCACCTTCAGGCAAGTGCAAGTGCTTCGCGGTGGTGACTCTGACTGATTAACAACTTGAGTTGTTGCAGAGCTCCTGCGGTAAATCCTCCCTTCCCTCTGCCTTCTACGTTCTCAGGTTGGTGTTTCCTCTTTCTCGCTTCCCTAGTTTTCCTCTGTTTCATTTTTGTTTTGTTTGTTTTGTTTCTCTATTTCATTCCTTTGTCTGGTTTTTTGTTTTCTGGTTCTGCCACCTGTTGGTGGGTCGGCTCTGCCAGAGGGTTGTCCGCCCTCTGTGCAGAAGGTGGTTTGTTTGTAAAGTATGTAGATAGTTGTATATACATCTCTGCCTTGTCTGGTTTTCCCGCGGGAATCGTCCCACATTGTATATTCATGTATATGTGTGTATAACTATATATAACCCCTTTATATCTCCTCGTCTCTTTGTATATACCCCTCATCTCTATGTATATCCTTTCGGGTGGCTCACAAAGCTGGTCGAGTTGCCTGTGTTTCTGGTTTTCTGCCCGCGAACTCGTTTTGGGGTAGAAAACCACCTATTTAAAACTTGGCTCTCGACTGGTTTCAAACAGGTGGTTTTCTCTCTCCTCCATGAAGTTTGTCAGAACCTCATTTATGTCCCATGCGCACAATCAATTCCAGCCAAGTGGCTTTCCCTTTTTGTGTGTTCAGACAATTAGCTCCACCGTCATCACCATAACTTGCATTTAATCCTTACACACGTGGCGTCCACGTGGGCTGATTGACTTGCCTTTTTACACGTCTCAGCTAACGGTCATTTCTCTAGGTTTTGGGTCTCCTACCACCATCCATCCTACGTCTTTACCAGGTGCGTTGAAATCTTCAGACCCAGATGTTTAATAAAAGATGAGTTTACAATGTGTTTTTCTTTTCGGTTATCTTTGCATGAAACTAACTTTTCAGGAAAAGCAAACGTCATGGTGGTAAGATCTCCGGACCCCGGAGTAACTATTCAATTTTAATAAAAATATTCTGATGGTCGCTCTGCCTTGCAGGTTCCTGGAGTTCATCTTCCAAACATGTCTGAGGCATCTGCATTATCTCCACCCGGAAGCCCAGAGCTACCTTCCACAACAGAGACCAGGGCAGCAGTAAAATCCAAGATGGAGAAGGCCCTAGAAAAGCTGCCCCTCACCATGAAATTTCTACAAGATAACGTCATCATGGGCTCAAAGATTGAGTCTAAGGTTAAGCTGATAACCGAAACCAATGTCGGAACATGGGCAGAGATGCAAGCCTTGGTGAAAGTAATGCACATCCAGCGACAGGCTGGAGATCAATTAGCGATCAACGTCGGGGGGTCCAGAATACTCTGGGCAGCTTGCTTCCCGTGCTTCGTGCAATCTCTAGAGCTTATCCTAACATTGGCTGCCAACTACAACTCCTCCATTCGGGCCGTTATGCTCGTGGACACAGAACCCATAGGATACCCCACTCCTCTGGTATCCCTCGACCCAGACACATTTCGGGCGGGACTAGGAATCCCACAATTCGACAGAGCCACAGTGGTTACAAGGACTGATGCCTTGACCTAGTTCACACAACTGGAGGATGCTGCCCGAGTGTACATGAATACCCACTAGCTTAAGGCCCCAAAGAGGGACCCAAAGAGAATGAAGATAGAAATCCCCCACTCTGAATTCAAGGAGAGCATCCAGATGGGGATAATAGCATTAGCCCGGGTCTTTGGGCAGCCCTCCACCCAAGAGTTTTCCAAATGGATGTACTATTTCCTCCTCGACATCTCCACCAAGGGAGAATTCTTTGACTGGGCCGCAATAATCTCCAATCATATCGACTCCCAGTTCCAGCAGTTGAACAGGAAGAAGTTCTATCCCCATTCCAATGGCTTACTTACAGATGGCGTGCTCGGGATTGGCCCGGAACAAAAAGCACCGTGGGACCATTTCCCACAGATTCAATGGGAAGCCAATTTCTCCAGTTTCTGCCAGGTAAACGATGTGTTCGTTTACCACCATTTGCTTACACCCACCCGGGATGCCGGATATCGCCTGTCCACTGAGGCGATGAAGCTAGTCCATAGTTATGGACATTACTATATTCAGTTCTAGCAGCACACGTACATTAGGGTCGTCGGCTTCTTTGGGAAACCCTACTTGTTTCCCAGACATTATGGGGACAAGATCATACTGTTGGAATATTACAGGCAAATAATGGAGGTACATGCCTTCTTTGCCCTCAAGAAGATCCCCAACATCCCGTTCCCAATCACCTGCGGGAACTATACATGTAGTCTGGTCACCGCGAAGGAGGCAGATAATGAGCTGAAAAGTTATAACTTACAAGAATTTTATCTAGCGTGGAAATTTTTTGATCCGCATGGCAGAATTGCGATGGCAATGCCCCGGGCTTCAGAGCCCCATTGTATAAACATGGAGGACTTCTGGGTGGACTGCCAGGATGATGTAGATGTGCCCAGTAGGCACTTTGTCAGAATGACGGCCGACATGATGTAGAAGCTAAAGCTCTAGAAATTCCCTTCAGATTTTTTGGATGCCTTCCCCACTATCGATCCCCAGTACAAGGCAAAGGCTATCGACAAAAAAGCCCTTCCACCAATAAACTGGGCCACCCAGGAGGGGCCCACAATTGAAGACTTCACTCAAGAAGTGGTCGAGAGAAGCCACGCCTATTTTAAGAAGGTGTGCCCTGGGAGTACCCGTCGAGCAGCCTAGACGACGCCAAAGTTAACTCTGCCACCGGTACCCAAATTGACCCCGGGGGCCGGGACTTCTTCGCAGGGTGTAGATAAGGGAAAAAGAATAGACATGACCCCTTCTGTGCAAGAAGTCCCGATCACAGAGAAAATAAAACAGTCGGTGGCAGCCTCCCAGTAAATGAGGGAGCAATTAATAACATGGCTGGCCACTCCACCACTCATGACCAGGCCGCTTCGTCCTCCCTCCTCTCTATCATTGGCTACCTTAGTGGTAAAGGCAACAGGGGTAGATCCCCTGGAAGCGGCGACAATAAGAGATGCGGGGCCACCTTTGGTTACTTGGCGAAAGAAGAGGCTCATCAAAAGGACCAAGGCAGAGCCAGAGCCAGAGACATCTCTCCCCCAACAAGTGGAAATCCTTTCTTCCAGTTCCCTAGAACCAAAGAAAGAGACAAAACATGCAGAGGTCCCAGCTAGTCCCCCTCCGCAAGAAGAGTTTGATGACGTATTTGCAACCGATGAGGTTGGGAATTTGCAGGGGGATAACACACAAGCGGAGATAGAAGTCCTGGAGATAGAAGTGCCAGAGATAGAATAAGAGGCTGCAGACCAAGAAGACTTGGAAAAAGAGCCTGCATAGGGACAAGAACAATAGGTAGAAGAGGAGCCAGAACTGGATATTATATCTGGGGCTCAAGCAATGCAAGTTCCAGGAGTGGACCAACTAAAGCAAGGTGAACAAATGGCATCCACTGGGGGAACCGGACCTTCGGTAATAACCGTAACCCTAGCCACCATGTTCCAAGGACCACTCCCAGGATCTTCTTCTGGGCAGGTTATCACAGCGGCCTAAACTCTGAATCTTGGCCCGATACCTCCCCTACTGCCAACAGAGGAAGAGGCCCTGGCAGAAGAAGAACAACAAGAAGAAGAGCAACTTGAAGAAGAAATCACCAAGGAAGCCTACCATGGTTCAGACCAATGATAGACATATAGGACAAGGCCAAGGAGATGGAGATTGAAGAGAATGTCACTGCAAAAGAAGTTGAGGCAGGGAGAGAGATGGATGAGGTCCATGTTGCTAAGGAGCAACAGCCACAGGACACTGGGGAAGAATCAGGAGAACAAATTCTGGCAGGAAGGCCACCCCTACCACCTCAATGGCTAATAAAGAGCCAAAAAAGAAAGGCTCAGTCTGCTCCAGTGATTCCTCTCTCCCTGGCCGAAATGATGGCCCAAGCCCAGGCCTCGCCAAAGGCCAAGAAAACCCAGATAGTTCACACTTTTCAAACTAGGCCGGGTAGAGAAACAGTCGCCATTGTGGCAACACCTCCCCCAAATGCCGATGAAGCAACCATGGATCCCGTAGACTACAATGTTGCAGAGGTATCCCTAGGAAAAAGGGGAAAGCAAGGTGAGGTAGACTTGCTGAGGGAGGCAGCAAGGGCAGTGGAGGCCCGATATGAGAAAGAGGCCCAGAGGCTCAAAGTTGAAAAGGAAAAGAATGCAAACCTTATGGGTTTGCTTACTGAGTTGGCCCGACCCATTAATGCCGCTCCTCCAGAGACCTCCACATCAGAAGAACTACCGCAGAGTGACATAGACTCCCTGTGAGCGATGAAGAAGAAAGCTTAGGCAGTGGACGAGTGGGTCACCCTACAGATAGGAAACACCCAGTGTTTCCTGGCGTCCACCCTCCCTGATTTTTACATAGCCTGGCAGGTTATTCATTAGGTGGAAGTGCTTATTAAGCAGTGGGAGGGTGACGCCAAAAATTACCATGCATGGAAGGTGGAGATTAAAGAGTTCCTTACCTTGGGAGAAGATATGATTTCAGAATCTGGAATTCTGGGTGATGAATCATTTGATTTTGTAAGAACCCAGCACTCCAAACTTGACCTCACATTGGAGGTGACCAAGCAACTGGTAGGGTCCTTGCAAGATAAGGTAAATGCTGTAAAGTATTCTTCTAATTTATACAAGTCTTTTGTAATAAAGGCTTCCGGGGGTGATCCCCTTAGCACAGATACATATACCCCTGAAGATTCAGTTTTGGGGGGTTTTGATGAAATAACGAAGTCCCGATATCAATCCCCAGAGGGGATGTACGGAGCTCGGATGGCAAAATTAACCAGCATGATACTTAAGGGTCATGATGCGGCGAGGATGGAAGATGAATTCAAAGAAGATGTTCCGGACCTGGGGGAACAAGTTGAAGTGGCCAAGCAGAGAAGGGCCAGCCTAAAAGAGATAGATGAGGATGGCATTTCTTGCCTCCTCCAGGCCTTCAATGACAATAAGCAGCCTTGAGCTTTCTCCGGAGGCCGGGGGGAATTCAAGTGTTGGGTATTCTTTATTCTTTTTGGGACAAAAGTTCCCGGATCTTGGAGTCCCGGATCCAAAAATTTTGTATTCTTTAAAGTGATCTGTGTCCCGGTCCCCGAGGCCGACTAGTCACTTTCAGAAGTGGTTAATAAAAACTGTCAGAAGGTGTTTGGTTACATCAAGAGGCGTCGACTCAGCGGTTGATTTCTGACAGTGGTCTTCTCGAGGTGCCGCTCAAAGGTACACCTGGCACATTGGAGACAGGGCACCGTATTTCCCATTTATGAGGCATGTAGCCTCGATCCATGGGGGACCTACTTCCTTCTTCCTCCTTTTTGGCTCTCTTCTCGAGGCCGATTCTTCCGCTGTATATCCTTATCTTATTCTTTTGACATGGCAGACCTATTTCGTCTCAAGGTCTTTTGTAGGGTGGCGCAGGTAGTGCCACCCCCCAAATATTGTATTTTATTGAAACATGATGTAAAATAGGGTTAGGGTTAGAAGAGTTGTATAAATAGACAAACCGGCCCATTTCTAAGGGTCGACGAAATTGATGATTTTGTTGTCCATGATAATAGCGAAGGAATTTATCATTTTAGTTGCAGAGCTCAATGCTCTATTGTTCTATTCTCAATAGTTAGATGCTCCCCTGGAGCCACCATTATATCACGCACCAGTGCTTGCTGGAAGGAACATTAATAAAGAAGTAAGAATCCTTGGAAATGATGTTGTTGGCATTCCTGCTTCTGAGTTAATGGTATTTCATATTTTAATGTTCTTTATGTCTTTTACTCTGATATGTTAACGTAGATTAACGACCTTTTTACTCCCGCTACTGATAAAATGCTAGCTGATGGTTATGTATTTCTTTGATATTTGGTGTATTCTATCAGAGTATTATTGATGTTCTGGACGTTTAAGCATGACTATAGTTAGATGAAGTGTTTCTAACCCTGTAGGATCTTTTTTGCTTTATTTTCTAAGTATAGAACGCTAGGGAGAACCTTATCCTATTGAATCTTTGGAGAGAATGAGTTGAAGAAACCAGCTATCCCCCTCAAAAATAGTCACTTCTCCCAACCGAGCCCCGCACCGTCGTGACCCAACACCCAGGTTCTTGAAGGCCTGGAGAATTTATTTTTCCCGGACAACCTTTGCAGGCGGAGTTGGCCGGTATCCCCGGAACCCGGTGACAACTTATGACTGTTGGCGATCCCGGTCAACAAAGCCCCATCAACACAGTGTAGTTTGTCAAATGGTATCTGGCATCTCATGCTATCTTCATGATAAAACTTTTTGATACTCCTTGGGATGTATCTCAATATAGAAAGGATTGTTAAGTCCTACTTGGTTAAGAGACTTTCTGAATCAATGGTTAAAATGAAACAGTAAATGATATGTTCACACATACAACTTAGACTTGAAGATTTTCAGATCTATTGTAAGATCATTATACATTTCTTATCAATATCTTCTTTTCAATACCTTTTCTCCACTTCTTTCTTCTCGGTGATGTTGTGCTTCTCTGTTGCTCAGTGTCCGCAGAAATCTTTAGCTCTTTTCTCAACTTGATTGATCAGGACTATATGAATTTGTTCTTCATTAGTTTCTCTTCAACATCCTATTTCTCTATTCAATCCCCTAATTCATAATTAATTAGATTGTCTCTTTATAGACATGATATCACCATTTCTCTCTTCTTGATTTTTTCTTGTTCTTGGTGTGATCTACAATCTTAGCCAATGTTGCTTTAAAGCTTTACTTAAGTTTTATCCCGTAGATTTCTCCATGACAAATGGATAAAATAACTTTAAATATTTTAATTATCTCTGGCTTTAACTTGTCAATGAAAACAATGTTAACAACTAGTTAACTCTATCTTTAGCTCTTGCCAGCTAAGTATTTTGTCGTTTATGAACTTTAGTTCTTTTTTGGTGTTTTAACTCTTTGATAGCTTCGGTCAACACTTTAGTTCTCCTCAGGAATCTCCATTGGTGTTGTCTGTCCATCAGGTAACACTATAATTCTGGCCGTCGGTAATGCTTGTGATTATGCTCTTTGGTAATGCTTGTCGATTTTCTTGCTCGGGCATCATTGTGACTTTGCTCTTAGGTTTCTCTATCCGTCGGGTTCCACAAACTGTCGGTGCTTATTGTCACTTAGTGAATGCTAATATTTTATGCATTACTAAAAGAATAATATTTATCTCTTTGATTCTCTAAAGTCTTTTGACACTTTGTATATAATCGATCATATTATATCAAGTTGACATCAATAAAAATACAATCCATTAACTGATTTGATGTCTTGCATTATCTTTCTATATTTCGGTGATCAACTAACATCTTCAAACATTCAATCAATTATATGTCATTAGTATCAATCTGATTAGAAACACCAATTACATCACTTCACACATAAATACACTTGGCACTATCAGAAATCCATCCAAACAAGGCTCTACAGGTGTGGAAACATGACCCAAAAGATCAGATCAAAGCATTTATGTCTCTCTACAAAAAAATTCTCAGTCCACCATTGTGAAAACCTCTAAGAAAATATTTAAATATTTGAAATTTAGTTACAAAGACTATAGGTGGCACGGAGAACAACATCAACGGTCAAGATTTGAAACCTCTATACTCTTTAAAATGCAGCCGTAGATGAACTTTAAGTCACTCGGGCACCAAAAAAAAGATTACTTAATCCCGGTCAACTTCCATTGAACTCCATATGGAACCTCCCCATTAGGCCTTAGAACCACCTATCCCTTACCCCTCCTACATAGGCCCCACACTTCTTACCGCCAACCTGGATGTGTGACAAGATTTTTGCCATCGCGCGATGCATATCTTCCCTACGTCTTTCCTTCACGCGATGATGATAATTTACTGGATCTGATCTCCTTTTTACCATCTTCACCTTTGCCAATGCTTTCACATGTCACCCTTTCATTTGATCCACATGACCGATCTCACCATTTACCTCACTGCATGTGCCACATGGAACCACCTAATTTGCTAGGACCTCTGCCACCTCATCATCCCACTTGGCCCTACCACCTGTCAGTCTGCCACATGTTAGCACCCACGCCATTGCATGATCTAACTAGACCTATCATGGCTAGGATCACACCATGGTTCTCTGGCAACACCTGTCATTGCATTAACTATGTCACTTGAGCCTTGGCCCACAAAATTATCCTTCTTGTTCGCCAGCTGGCCGCCACAAACTAAAACTTAACCCATTGACCTTGAACTACTGGCCAAAAAGCCGCATGCCTTTTAGGCTCTTCATTACTGTGCACTGGGATATAAAAATATATGACTTTCTTTCACACAGACAATGTGGGATATATGGCTTAGAGAATTTCTAAGCAAAATAGACCAGTGAAGGCACTATTGAAGCTCTGATATTTTTGACTCCTTTTCAACTACACAGAGACAACCCAAAGGAAACAAAACACACCTTCCCTGTCCCTTTGCAACTTTTCAATACCAAAAAATGAAAAGAAACTCTCTGCAACAAAAGATTTCCGCCATGGAAGGAGGTTAAAACATCATAAGAAGTTTAAATTGGGACTGTCAGAAAAGATTCCTAATAGTGGCTCCGACTGGGGATGTATGCCTCTTGCAGGCATAGCAAGGATTTAGGATCCTTTGGGATAAAGCAGACCACCTACTAGAAAGAAACCTAACTAATCAACAAAAAAATAGAAGGAATATATACAAACACTCTTGCTCATGGATTCTTGTCTTTTTAAGAAAAGTAAAACTTCAGGAACCGTCCATGAACCGACAATTCTAGAATATTTCCAGTTAAGTCCTTTAAAATATATGAATTAGAACCCCATCCACCATGAATTATGTATGGGCCTAACCAAATAGGATCAAATTTGGTATGTTTTCCTTTATCCTATATTCTGACATTCTACATTAAAACCATATCATCAAGATCAAAGTTCCTAGCAGCAATTGTCTTGTCAAACAAATTCTTGCATTTTAATTGTAGTTTGAGATTCCTATCACGTGCTTCCCTTCTTAACTCATCAAGTTGTATCAAATCCTCCAATCTGATTCTCATATCATCATCCAGCCCATCATCATATTTTTGGACAAATTTATACATCTGCAATAAATTATTCTGGGGTAATCTGGCATGAATACCATAAACTAAGTAAAAAGGTGCACATCCAATGGCCTTCTTTACTGTTACTCTATCTTCCCATAGAGAAAGCTATAATTTTGAATCCCAAGCCCTTTTGTTTATATCCAATACTCTCTTTATAATCTTTATTGAGCTCTTATTACTAGATTCATCCTGGCCATTGCCTTGGGGGTGATATGGGGAAGAAAAAGAAATCTGAATCCCATATTGTTGACAAAAATCACCAAACTCTTGTGATCTAAAGCACATTGCATTATCCACCACAATAGTCTCTGGACAACCAAATCTAGTCAATATATTTTGCATTATAAAATCAATAACAACCTTACTTGTGGCTCTTCTAGTGGGAATAGCTTCCACCCACTTAGTAAAATAGTCAGTTGCCACTAGGATCCATGAATGATCTCCACTAGACTTATTATGGATATCACCTATGAAATCCATTCCCCATTTCTGAAAAGGTGTCTCAACTTCAATAGGCTTCAAGGGAAGACTCCCACCAAACTTTAGCTTGCCTGAAAATCTCTGACAAGCACCACATTTTCTAACATATTGATGAGCATCCTTGAAGATTGTTGGCCACCAAAAACTAGATCTGATGATCTTATGGAAAGTAGTCTTAGCCA
Source organism: Thuja plicata (assembly GCA_018584345.1). Taxonomy (NCBI): domain Eukaryota; kingdom Viridiplantae; phylum Streptophyta; class Pinopsida; order Cupressales; family Cupressaceae; genus Thuja; species Thuja plicata. The sequence goes on along the minus strand of MU223492.1, from coordinate 4,345,529 downwards.
TGTAATGGCCACCACATACACCATCATGCATTCTTTCAAAATATCATCAAACCTGTCATGATCTACACACTTGAGAAATACTCCATTGCTCCTCCACCATAATTGTCCTTGAATTATTGCATACTTTAGAGCATGCAACTTGATTGTTCTCTTTTTATTATCATTCATGTAAGGGGAAACACCATCTTATGCAAGTATCCAATGATGTCCTTGTACAAATCAGAACAATCCATATCACAAATATAAGGTCTTTGCTCCTCTTCTAACATATCAATGTGATTTGCATCTAAATTGCTTTGAGCCATGAGTTTAGCAAGTCATAGACCCCTCACCAACTTGGTGATATGGATGTCAATATTAAACTCGTGGATCTTATTGATCCATCTACATTTCCTCCCTGAGACTTCTTTTTGAACTAAAATATCTTTTACATCAACACTTGGCACATAAGCAATTATGGTTGCTCCTACCAAATAACATCTGAATGATTTTACAACCTTGACCAAAGCATAGTCTTGTTTTTCCATAATATCATATTTCAGCTCTGCTTCCTGCAAAGACTTACTGAAAAAAGAAATAGGTTGTTCATAGCCTTCTGAATTCTTCTGCAATAATACTGCAGCAATTGTATTATAAGAAGCAAAGGAGAAAATCTGAAGTGGCCTGGTATAAATAGGGGTTCCCAAAATAGGAGCATCTTTAATAGCCTACTTGATATCTAAGAAAGCCCTACATCCTTCTTGAGTCCATTCCACTTTAGCTCCTTTCTTCATCATTTTTCTAATTGGCAAACTAGTCTCTGCAAAGTTTGTAACAAACACCCTAAAAAAAGTTCACTTTTCCAAAGAAACACTGAATGCCCTTGACATTTTTGGGCTGAGGGACTTTATCAATTGCACTTACTCTTTTAGGGTCAATTCTAATTCCATCTTTAGAGAAAATGTGTCCTAAAAGATTTCCCTCTGTTACCCCAAAACACACTTCTTTGGGTTAAAGGAAACCCCATACTCTAGTGCTCTTACAAAGATCTTTTCAAGATGATCACAGTGTTGATCTTCTTTTGCTGAGTAAGTAGTAAGATCATCTTGATAAACTGCCAAAAAATTATTTATAAAATCTGCAAACACCACATCCATGGCTCTTTGGAAAGTAGCTCCAGCATTTGTCAAGCCAAAGGGAATCTTGACATATACATAAGTTCCCCAGGGTGTGGTAAATTCAGTCTTGAAGTGTTCAGATTCCTTTACCTTGACCTAATTATACCCTAAAAAACCATCCAACATGGATATCAATTCAGACCCAGTGACTCTTTGCAACATTGATTCCATGTTGGGAAATCCATAATTGTCCTTCAAAGAGTTAACATTTAGATTTCTAAAGTCTACACATAGTCTGATATCTCCATTTTTCTTTTTGACTGGTACCAAAATGGATACCCATGTTGAAAGCCTTACATGATTTATGATTCTAGCATCCCTCATCTTTTTTATTTCATCTTGCATCTTGGGTGATAGAGTGGGATTGTTAGGTCTTAACTTCTATCTGAAAGGCTTAGTGCTCTCTTTTAATGGTATCTCATGCTGGAAAAGATCTTCTTTGTATACTTTCAAATCATCATAAGACCATGCAAAAATATGTCTGTATTTTTTGAGAAGATCTACCAATGAATTTCTAAGCTTGGGGGACAACTTATTACCAACATAAACCTTTTTAGGATCTTGATCTGTCCCCAAGTTTATCTCCTCCAAGTCTTTAGGTTTGTTCACTGTACTTGCAAATAAAGGCTTGTCTTTGTTATCAAAGGCTCTCTCAAGTACAACTAGACCTTTACGTACCTTATTTGATTTTAGTTGGAGAACCTCCCTTCCAAGAACATTTCCTTTCCCATCTAAGGTCTCCACAAAACCACTAAAGTCCATCTCTTTCTCACCAAAGTTTGATTCACAATATAGGAATCTCAAAATATCCATGTCATCATCAAAGTCTTGCCAACTTTCAGCATTGTTTGGAATGGATGGTCTAGATTGAACCTCTATTTTAGAGATCCCTAAAAAAGTAATATCTTCAGGCCTCAAGGTAATATTAGCCAGTAGGTTTTCCATCTTATTATGACTCTTGTCCATCCAATCAATGCCAAATACATCAAAGTTTTTAATTTCATCCCAAACAACATTCCTATACTATTTTAATCTCTGATTCCTTGAAGCATATTTGGATCTTGTTTGAGATATAACCAACTTAGAGTCCCCAATGATTCTAATAAATCTAATCTTGTGTCTTGAAGCTAATCTCAATCCTATTTATAATAAAGCCTCATGTTCCACAATATTGTTAGTGCAAGTAAATAATAGAGAAAATGAGAACTTGTATGTCTTACCACTAGGAGCTATTAGTAACACTCCCACACCATCTCCTCCCTTTGAGCTTGCACCATCAAAATAAATTGTCCATAAGTCAGTCTTATCTACAAGATTTTCTTTCTCTCCTAACAAAAGCATATGTTGGACATTTCTCTCAGCTTTGCTATTTTGCACTTGAAAAGATCCAATGTCAGTATCTAAGAAACAATTCATTGCTTCATCTTCACTCTCCTCAATCATGTGGAGAGTTCTGATTTATCTAGATACTTTGAAATTTTTACTAGCTATGTCAAATGTTGCAAAGGATAGATCACACTGAATACTCCCTCCCATTGAGGCACTCCATTTCCTAGATAGCAACATTCCATATTGAGGTGGAATGTCAACTACTAGAACACTCATTGTCAGTATCTTTTATGGAAATGCAACAAGTGTATAAGGAAGAGCCTTAATAGTACCTATGATAGACACTTCTCTTGAATCCATTTCTTGACATCTCCCATGAGGAGTATCTACCTGCAGTCCCATTGATTTCATTATTTCTGCAGGCATGACTGTGTTAGAAGCTCCTGAATCAATCATGCAATTCTTAAACATCTTGCCATTAATAATCAATGTTAAGAAAAAGGGATCCACATCTCCCAAAGGAGGAGTGACATGATTTGTATTTAAGAAGATTTGAGGGATCTTACAAACAATCTCATCTGATTCTTTTCCCTTTGTATTAGATTTCTCCTTACTGTTCTTTTTCTTCTCATCCATTTTTGATTTCAAGGCTCTTGTGGTAGAAACACCATTCATACATATCAAAGTTTTCTCCTTGTGCTTAGGAATCCTTATCATTTCCAAAAGTGTAACCTTGACCATGATCTGTGAAATCAATTGTCCCATGTTAATAGGAGAATATTTGATATCAGAAATATCTTGCCTAGTAATAAGAATACTTCTATCCTCATTTTGAGTAGCCAAACTTGGTAATTCGATCCCTTTCTGCATATGAGGATCTTCTTGCCATAAAAGACCCCTTTCCTCTTGCAACATTACATCTGATTTTATCAATGTCTGCTTCTTCTTCATCTGATAAAAGGACATCATGGTCTTCAACTTGATCATCAAAATCCTCTTCATCTGATGAAGAAAAATCCTGATTCTGGCTCTGGTTATTAGATTCATCACTCCTTATGTCTATAGACACCATTGAATTCCCAACATCATCACATAGTTCATCTTCCTCTTCCTCTTCTTTTTGGGTTTGACTTGGATATGTCTTCAGAGAAATAACACAAATGGTAGGGTTGTGTGGAGATTCACAAGCCTCACACCAGTAATTCTCACTACTCATTTTAGTTGAATTTCTCTGAAGAGGATCACGAGTATCTTTGTTTGGCTTCTTTGTCCTTTGTGGAATAATGGGTTTTCCATCCTTCCATTGGGTATTGTATGGGTAGTTCTGCATCCTAGGCTTATGACTGAAATTATTGTAGGATTTCCTATTGTTATTTGGAGCTCTTGGATTCTTATTTTCTCCTGGTTTCAAATCTTTTATAGCATTTAGAATATGTTTCATATTGACCTCTTCCTTAGGCTTATCATTTGAAGGTTTATCCAATTTCTTTCTTGAAAGCTTCCAATCATCTCTTCTACCCAATTTTCTAGATACCCTCCTATTTGTTTCTATATTGATAGCTATTTTACAAGCTTCTCTTATAGTCTTTGGATTCTTATCTCTTAGGAGGTATCCCATATTAGAATTAAATGCATTAAGATAGGTAGCTAGACAAACCTTATCATCAAGTATTATAACCTAAAAAGGTTTATGCATAGCTCTTTGAAATCTTATGTTGAATTCTGCAACATCTTCATTTTGATTCTTTTTTATATTGTTGAATTCATTTAAAATTAATCCTTCATTGGTCTTATCACCATATTTCTCTTTAAAGTAGTCAATTAATTCCTCCACTGACCCTACAAAATTATAGGGTAACCCTCTGAACCAATCCCTAGCATCCTCCACTAAGGACTGAACAAAAAGCTTCATCAGTACATTCTCATGCGTAACTTCATAATCATCCATCATGTTAGAAATATTTTTTAAGTGCTCTTCACATGTGATTACATTCTTCCCAACAAATCTAGGAAGTTTATCTCTAATGACACTTGGAACCTCATTAGGATAACCATGAATGTTATGAAAAGAAAATTGTTTATACCTTTTAGCATGAGTAGGTCTTCCTTGATATGAAGTGTTAGCTTGAGAAGCAGAGGCCTTTGCATTTGATGTTTTAGCTCCTTCCGCACCAGGATGAGAGAAGCCAAAAGAGTGTATCAGAAAATCCACTCTCTTTTTCATCTCTAGAGTAGTAGAATCATCTTGTGCCTTCTCAAGCACTTTAGCCATAATTTCTTGTTCTCTTTTAGACTTTTCAAGATCAATATCCAATTTAGACATCTAATCAACTGGAACTTTGAGACCTTTTGGTTCATTTATTGAAACTCTTGTCATTCCTTGCTTTCCCTTATCTTTAGGGCCATGATGATGAACTATTTGATGAATGACAAGTTCCTCTTCAATTCTCTCTGGCTCTACAACATAGTTGATGGCCTCCTGATTTCATACTTTCATCTTCAATTGCTCAATTCTGAAAATCTTTTTCCTTTTCTCATCTTCCTTTTCTTTGTTTCTTTGTTGTGTGATGGTCATTTGGTTTTGGAGATGTCTTGTCCATTATTTTTCTTCATCATCAACACCTTCTAAATTAGGAAGTGTGATGTTAGAATCTCTTTCCTCTCTTTCACTAGGAGATTTATAATCTTCATTTGTACCCAGTCCCACATATGCAACCTCCTCATACTCGGATTCATTTCCTTCTTGGCTACATTGGGCTAGTCTTTCTTTTCTAATGCTCTCCTCCTGTCTTTCAATTTGAGGAGCTCTTGTATTACCTTTTCCTTTTCTTTGTTTCTTAGCTCTAGATGTAGTTGGGACTTCATCTCCCAACCACTCATTAGGATTTTTATTTTACCAAGACCTGGTGCCTTTGTAACTCATAATGGAAAGTGTGTGACAAAAATAATTTTTTAATGCTCAGCACTACTGCAAAGAAAATATCAGAGTCACCGCCCAACACTAGTTGGGATCACAACACTAACTGATATGAATAACTTTCAAATAGAGAACTCACAAGATAAAACAATGAGGAAGGTGAATCTTGAGTAACTCTATGCCTCCAATGATCAACTTACTGGACAGTTATGTCAAATTACTACACAGTCCCTAGCAGAGTCGCCATCTTGTTGGTGTTTAAAACTGTTACGCTTTGAGAAGAAAATAATATATCTTAAGACTAATATTAGGAGTGGTTAGTGATGCAAAGTGGGCAACATGAAGCCTCTAGGTGATTCAAATAGGGAAATGTAGGCTAAGTTCCTCTTGAATGGATACCTTAAGACCATTCATATATCTTGCTAATTTTTCTTCTTCATCTTCTACCACATTTGTCTTCATACATAACTATAGGAACTCCTTGGTGTATGAGACGACATCCAGATCCTTTTTCTTTAGGCTTTGCTTTCTTCTATGGAGTTGTACCCCATAGTCTTCAGGCACATAAGTCTCTCTGACTAATGCAATCATTTTGTTCCATGAAGAGATCATACTCTTCCCATTCTTCACCCTCTCTATTTGGATGAAGTTCCACCAAGTTAGGGCTTCTCCCTTCAACTTGGATCTTTCTATCTTCACTCTCTTCTTCTCAGGGTTGTCCTCACACTCAAAAAATCTTGTTAGGGCCTCTATCCAATCCAAGGCCAAATCTACATTTATCTTTCCATTAAAAGTTGGTAAATCCAACTTCTCCTCCATGGTTCTTCTCCCCATAGATTTTAAGGCATCTGGAAGGGGTCTCTAGTCTGCAGGAATGTTCACATCTTGGTCAGGGGTGTCATCATCTGAATCAATCCCTTCTTCACCACCAGAAGTGTCTCCTTTACCCCTCTCTACCTTGTTCTCCAACTCTTGAAGTCTTCTTGTCAAGGCTGCATGTGTTGCCCTTTGTTATCTCACCATATTTTCTAATTCAATGTTTGTAACCCTTGAAGGGATATCTTCATCCTCAGGAGCAGACATAGCTCTGATACCACTTGATGCATAGGGGGAAACAAGAAGCCTCTAGGTGACTCAAATAGGGAAATGCACCCCAAAACTCCAATTGTCTAAGGCCAAAGTGCTTCAAAATTATCACAAGTGTGGGAAAGGACTTTGGTTAAGGTTATCACAACCATAGAACCCCAAATGTAACCTAATCACTAGGTTTCACCAATCCTACAACACCAACCACCAAGAGTGGCTTCACAAGCACTTGACCCAAATTCTCAACAATACCCCCAAAGTGACTTATAGGACCAGGGGTGACCTATGCTCATAGTTGTGGTCTATTTAGGTCCCTACCATATAGTTCCAATGGTTCTTTCACTCAATTGCAACCCATAGGACACGGTTGCTTCACAAACTAAATACTAGGCTTGTAGCCTTTTTTCAAAGTAAAATTGATCTTAAATGAGATTCTTCCATATAACCCCCTTAAATAATTAGGGATTTAGACACCCTTTATGGCCTAGGACTTTGGACTCAAACCATAGAACATGGAAATGAGAAAGAGATAGGATGACACACAAAATTGCTTCTGTAATTAGGGCTAATAATGCCTCCATTTAAACTACAGGTGCCTTTAGGATGCATCCAAATTCCAAAATAATTATTGGATCATGTGACGGTGTGTACAAGGGTCTCCTCCTCTGATTTAGAGCCTCTAATCAATCCCCAAACGAGAGTTATGATTGTTGTCCTAATTCTGGATTGGTGCATACATAAGGATATACACCTAGGGAATCATTGTAACTCCATCTCCCTGAATTTTGGAGAACCTATCCTATAGAATCTTAAAGAGCATCCTATAAAAAATCTTTCCACCAAGTTTCATTGAATTCCCATGGTGGAAAGAGGAAATACACTCAATTTTCTTAGAAACCCTGAGTTAGGGCCTACAAACCAGGCAGGGGAATTGCAAATTCAATAACTTTTAAACTAGGATTGATAAACACATGAAACCAAAAGAAAATGGAGGAAGGTTCATAATAAAAACTCCTGGTGTCATATTTTCATGCCCTCATGTCCGTACCAATTTGTACAGATCGACTGTTCTCAGTATTTGCAGAGAAATGGTTATGTTTTTATTGATTTCAAATGCCAAATTACATGATTATCCTACCACCTACCTGCAAGGGATTTTTTTAGGCACTCCCAATAGTTACATAACATATTTGAACTAATTGACTATTTGGGAGCTGTTTTCCAAAAAGTTGTCAAGTTTGCTCAAAAGTTGTTTGACAACTTTTGAGCAACTTTTACATATTTTGCAATTTTGCAAATCTGATGACCAAAATTGGTCACAATGTTATTTTTGTGATCCCTAGTGGATCCAAACATGAAAAAACTAAAAACAAAGTATTCCTATGGTTTTGGACCATTAATGACCAATAGTTGACCAAGGGCTCATAAGGTGCCAAACTTAGAACTATGGCCTTACAAGGTGGTCTAGTGATTAACCCAATGTTTTAACATCACTAAAGGCCTCTTAGGACCTTGAGGGAACCCCTAGGTTCCATATAAACACTTGGTTAATTTAGGGTGCTCCTGCACCAGTTAGCTCCAAGTGTGAAAGCTCTGTCAGATAACTGGACCAACTATAGGGACAAGGCTGCCCTCTGCACTTCTGGCTCTGCAAAACCAAGGCGGGTATACCTAATCAAAAATAAACTCAATTCTTTACAACACCTTCTACTTCTAGATTAAAACAATAGATGAATGGTAAGTAAGTACTAAATGCCAACCTAGCATTCATTGACTCTCCACTACCATGTGTGGGATAAGAAGAAAAACTGTAAATGTAAAGAACTTTGGTAATAAGTTTGATTTAAGTTTTGGGGAAAAATATAGCCAAACTTATCGGACATATATCTCTATAGAATATACTAGTTCTAGATCAGTGCCTTATCCATTGGGTAAACTCCTAAATACAATACTGAAGCTGAAACACCTTATGAGTAAATATTCAAAGCAATAAACATATAATCTCTCAGACTACACACTACAAGATCCTCAAATAGATATCCAAGTAGAATCAATGTAATATCCAAAGTATTCTAATTTGATCTAAGATCAAAGACTTATGGAATACACATATGTATAAGCAAGACTTATACAGTAAGCCAAAAAACTTACAACTCAATAGATAACACAAAGGAGAGACTTAATTTTGAAAAAATATATATTAAGTATGATGAAATCTTGTTTCTGTAACAACATGAAAAGGAAATACACAGTTCAATAATATGCAAGAGATCATACAACTTTCTACTCTGCTGTAAAATAGTTTGAACAACATTTGCTATATCCTAGACTGGAAATAAATTTTAGCCTAATGCTTCACAATATTTCTCTCAATTCTCTAGCCCTTTCTAAATGGTCTTGAAAATTCCTTTATAGGAAACAGGGATGCTACAAGCTTTAGACCATTTAGGGTTAGGGTTTACAACCATAAATGAAAGCATTAAAAGTATTCAATTTACTCAACTACCCTATCATTAAGTTGAAACCCTATCTCTACTCCAACCCACGAAATCTGATATGATCTGTATCCATACTTCTTGGGATGTGAAGTGTATGCACCCTAAAATGGTCGCCTAGACTTTGGGCCCCGTTTATCATTTTATCAATTTATCAAATTTCATGAATCAATGCTTTGAAATATTTTCAATTCAAATCAATTTCCTTGATCAAATTGTAATTAATTCAATATTTCCTAAGGTTTGATCATTTTTTAATTAAAAGATTTAATCTCCCTTTTAATTAAATTTGTCTTACTTAATTAAATTCAATTCCCCCTATTTAATTAAATAAAATTCTTCTAATTTATTTAATTGAAAGAAAACCCCTCTTTTAATTAAATAAATAAAAATCCCCACTTAAAGCACTTTATTTGTTGAAAAAGGCAATGAATTAAATGAAAATTA
>MU223492.1:4296696-4309141 GCA_018584345.1 Thuja plicata | reverse complement strand
CTTGCATAGGCACTAACTAGGTCAATCTAAGGGCCTCCATTTCAAACCTTTGCACTCCATGACTAGAGAGCTATGGATCGATATTTGAGGCCTCATTCTTGAGCAACCTTGGATGGAATGATTCATATAAGTGTGTCAACATTTTAGCACACATGAAGAATAGTAGCATGAAGTCTTGAAATTTCCAAGCCATGATGCAGAGAGTAACTCAACATAAATGTAGAAGAGACCAGGCACCATTACAAGGTGTATCAACTTGATCAGAAACCCCAACTGCAACACTTCACACATAAATACACTTGGTACTATCAGATCTCCATCCAAACTAGGCTCTACAAGTGTGGATACATGACCCAAAAGATCAGATCGAAGCATTTATGTTGCTTTGCAACAAAAGTCTCATTCTGCCATTTTGAAAACCTCTGAGAAAATATTTAAATATTTGAAATTTAGTTACAACAACCATAGGTGGCGTAGAGAACAACATCAATGATCAAGATTGGAAACCTTTATACTCTTTAAAACACAGCCGTAGATGAACTTTAAGTCACCTTGGCACCAAAAGAAAAAATATTACTTAATCTCGGTCAACTTCCATTGACCTCCACATGGCACCTCCCCATTGGGCATTAGAACCACTTGTCCCTTACCCCTCCTGCATAGGCCCCACACTTCTTACCGCCGACTTGGACGCGTGATAAGATTTTTTCCATCGCGTGATCCATATCTTCCCTGCGTCTTTCCTTCATGCGATGATGACAATTTACTGGATCTGATCTCCTTTTTACCATCTTCACCTTTGCCAATGCTTCCACACATCACCCTTTCATTCAATCCATCTGACTGATCCCACCATTTTCCTCACCTCCTGTGCCACGTGGCACCACCTGATTTTCTAGGACCTCTGCCACATCATCATCCTACTTGGCCCTACCACCTATTAGTCTGCCACATGATAGCACCCGCACCATTACGTGATCTGACTAGACTTGTCATGACTAGGATCGTGCCATAGCACTCTGCCGACACCTGTCATTGCATCGACCACGTCACCTGAGCACTAGCCCATAAAATTATCCTTCCTGTCTTCCAACTGGCCGCCACAAACTACAACTTAACTGCTTGACCCTTAACTGTTAGTGACTCTACGCAGTTTGGATAATATACATGAGTGGCTGCAGATTCAAGAACATAATGTGTTGATGGCTGCATTAGTGGAGAGGTGGCATAATGACATCTCTAGCTTCCACCTACCGATATGGGAGGCTACTGTGACATTACTAGAGGTGTGGTGCATATAGGGTTCCTATCAGAGGGGTTATCCAAGAGTACATCTTGGAGGACTCTAAGAACTACATGGAGGCTTTCTTCAGATGACCGATGGCCACCCTTACACGAGATAGAACAAAGACGTCATGGCAGCCAACAGTAGATGCAATTTTACTGAGACTAGCCCCGTACCTGGCAAGTTTGATCAGAGGGAGGATGCTTCCATACTTGGTAGGTCATAGGTTTTCACATGGATGGGTAATGATATTGAGATAGATGCTGACAGAGGATGTACAATAACTCAATTTGCATATGTGTGCATATCATTATCCTGAGGCAACTGTACCATAGTTTGGATCATGTACATGAGTGGGCATGGATTCAAGCACATAATGTATTGATGACTGCATTAGTGGAGACGTAGAAAAATGACACCTTCATCTTCCACCTATTGATAGGGGAGGCCACTATGACATTACTAGACGTGTGGCACAAATATAGGGTTCCTATCAGAGGGATTATCCTAGAGTACATCTTGGAGGACTACAAGTACTACACAAAGGCTTACTTCAGATGACCAATGGCTGCCCTTCCATGAGATAAGATGAAGATGCTATGAAAACTTGATGCAGGAGTATCTTGGGATCTTGGCAATCTTGCATCAACCAAAAAGATTTTGTTTTAGTTTCTTTGTTGTTATGTTCTTGTTGGGCAGTTTTAGGGTTTTAGGTGGCAGTCACTTCAGTTGGTTCATTATCTTATGTGATCTAATGGGTTTTTTGTAGACATATTCATGAACCTATGTCTATCATCAAATCTTGTTTCATTATATTTTGGAGAAGATATATTAAGATTGGTTCAGTCTTATTTTGTTCTTCAGTTTCTCGGCTGGTCTTGGTGATTTGCGATCATTTTCTGATCTTCTAATGGTAATCTCTGTGTGCGATCATGCTAGCTCATTATTACGGTTGAGACCAAGATTATTGTAGGATCACATCTCTTAATGCTTGCATTGGACATTGTTCTTAATGCTTTTGGGTCTTGACGTATATGAGTAACAAGTTTTCTTCTTCTTGGAGGATGTGTTCTTTTTTGGACAACTTGTGGGTTTCTATCTTGTATATATTAGTAGTCTTAGGGTATTTAGAGAGAGATTTTTAGTAGGTAGCTTTGAGAGGTTAGCATCCAGGATGGATCTATTTTTATATATGTAAGAAGACATGTGTGCCTTAGAATGTAACCTGACATGTTGCTAGGCATGTATGATGTAAATCTTTGCTGATGATAATAAGTTGTTATGTTTGATTCATATCACTGTGTTTCTTTGTTATTTTTGTTGTGTTGATTCAGGATGCAAGGTTGGATATCTCCTTTTGGGATTTCTCCTTTCTTGGTTGCATCAGGTGGTATCAGAGAAAGGTTCAATCTTGTGATAGAAGTGATCTAAAATCCTAGACTTGCAAAGTTCCGAGGGCGTTTCTTGTGAGGTGGTAGAGACTAGATCTAGATCACATCAATGAAGGATTTGCGTAAGAGTGGTCAGTAGGGATCACTGCGGAAAGTTGAGTTGTTGTGTTGATATAAGTTTATTGGATTATGATTTATGATGTGGTGGTTGATTGTTTGTTCTTGAGCTTGTGATCTTGTGGAAGGCTTGTTGTGGGATGGAAAAATATAGATTTGACCTATGAAGGAAGATGATTTGTGCGAGGATGGATCAGAGAGTAGTTGTTGCTGATTGTGAAGCTTGGAGTGGGTTGAGTTACTTAAGACATCTTGTTGGTGGACAAATCATAGATTCAAGGTAGGGTGTGAGCATGGTCAATATATTGTTGAGTGAGAGGCAATTGAGATCTTGAAATCAGACTGCCAAGCAGAGGTAGTTTAATCTTGTTAAGGGAGAGAGGTCATTAGATAATATGAACCCTAGAAGTATGTAGAAGATGTTTAAAGACCTTAGGGTTGAGTTGAGGTCTGAGATTTGTAATACTTTCCTGAACCTGAGAGTGAGTGTGAAGAATCTATTGAGGGGATGAAGAGGTTGAGTTGGCATCTACTAGTCATGAGGTGGATCATTTGACCTCTGAGAATGATTATTCAAAGGAGGAGAAAGAAAGTTAGGGTTACAACTGAGATTAAGGTTAAGCTTGATGAGGTATGTACATCGGTGAATACTTTGACTAAGATTGTAGAGGATAAGGTAGATATGGTTATGGATGAATTTCATGATCTATTGATTGGATCTAATGAGCTAGTTGATGAATTTCTTGTTATTGAGGAGGATAATGAGATTGTTGATCTTGAAGAAGTTGATGTTGTTGAAGTTGGAATTGAGATTCCTTTGGCTAAATCTGTTGACCTTGTTGGAATGGGTGACGAGTTTTATGTTGTTTGCAGTATGGGTGTTGTTGATGAGATTAGTGAGTATGAGAGGGATTGTGATAATAATCTTAGTTGCGATTATGTGCATGGTGTTGATGGAGAGTTCCATACTGAATTGTTTTAGCTGAGTGCTTATTTGTTACATAGATTACCTAGAGGGTGTGAGAAGAGACATGTGGTTCTTTATTGATGTTGATTCTAATCAGATTTTTGTTGTGGAAGAGGATGTTTTATCTTGTATTGCACTGCATGTGTGGAAAGAGGGATTGTATTTCCCTGACAAAGATGAGTACTTGAGCATGAGGATGGACATGCTGAGAGTGAAGATGAAGAATGATATGAGGACATAGTTGTTTTTGATGATGAATATGGATGAATTAATGAAGGATAAGGGTGGTGGATTCAGTGATGTTCCTGATTGCTGATAGAATGATGATAGAGGGTGTTCAGATGTGTGATGAATATGAGAATAAGTGGTTGAGGTTGATAAGTGGGTTCATGAAGAAGAGTGTCGATCTTGAGTTTAGCTCTATGGTTGATCTGTTTGGTTCTTCCTATGGATTTGTTGACTGGTTTATTTTTTAGGAGAGATTGTGGAGATCAGATCAGAGGAGGCAGAGAGTTGGTGTGTGCAAATTCATATTCTTAACCATGAGGGTTGAGAAGCCTAAGGTTAAAATGAAATCTTGTATCCAGTTGTGGATTACTTCTACAGCTTCAAAGTGAGAGGCTCACTTTTTATTAACCTTGAGTGTTTGATGCAAGAGCATCTTGGGATCTTGGCAATCTTGCATCAACCAAAAAGCTTTCCTTTTAGTTTCTTTGCTGTTATGTTCATGTTGGGTAGTTTTGTGGTTTTAGATGGCTGGCACTCTAGTTGGCTCATTATCTTATGAAATCATGATGGGTTTGTTCTATACATCTTGGTGAGCCTATGTCTATGATTGCATCTTGTTTCATTCTTTTTTGCAGAAGATATCTTAAGATTATTTCAGTCTTATTCTGTTCTTTAGTTTCTCTATTGGTCTTGGCGATTTGCAATCATTTGTTGATCTTCCAGTGGGAATCTTTGTGTGCAATCACACTAGCTCATTATTATAGTTGAGGCCGATGTTATAGTATTATCACATCTCTTAATGCTTTCATTGGAGGTTGTTCTTAATGATTTTGGCACCTGACCTATAGATGTAGCATGTTTTCTTATTCTTCGAGAATGTGCTCTTTTCTAGACAACTTATAGGTTGCGGTCTTGTATATATTAGTATTCTTGGGGTCTTTAGAGAGAGAGAGAGATTTTCAATAGGTAGCTTTGAGAGGTTAGCATCCAGTATGGATCTTGTTTTATGTATGTAAATAGGCATGTGTGCCTTAGAATGTAACTTGACATGTTGCTGGGCATGTATGATTTAAATATTTGTTGATGATAATAAGAAGACATGTTTTTTGTTCATTTATGAGTTGATTATGAATTTTTATGGATTGTTTCTATTATGTTAACTCTTAATGCATGGTTGGACTATCTATATTAGGGAAACTTCGGTCATGGCTACATCACAGCCGATAGTGGATGCATGTTTTTCGAGATTGGCCATATACCTAGCAGGTTTGATCAGAGGGAGGATGCTTCTAGACTTGGTAGGACATATGTTTTCACATGGATGGGCGAGGGTGTTGAGCTAGATTTTGATAGAGGATGGTACAGTATACTGCTAGGGGTACATTATCCTAGGGGATTTGTACCACGATTTGTATAAGTGCGCATATCATAGTGGAAGGAACCTCAAGACATGGGTTTCACTGTTACTTGTGTGGGCATGGGGGCATATTGTTGAAAACAGTCACTCTATGATGCATAATATGTTTTCATTGATGAAAACTACTATCATTACTCTTGGCCTTGTTGCAGTTAAGACAACTTATCGAATTATTTGATGCTTGTATCTATCTAAGTACTGAAACCAAGATAGAGACCAGTTGGAAAGATCAGTATAGTTCAAAAAGGTTTTTGATAGTTTGATCATGTGATCATAGGAAATGAATGTAGACATACTGTTATGTCTAATTCGATCATCACAAATTCTAAAGTTATCACATGCATGAAATATTCACTATGGAATATCGGGTTGACAAAGTTTTTGGGAAGAACATGAGAGTTTGGATAAATCGAGTTGGTACACTGGGTAAATCAATTTTTGTTAACGGTTTGATAATTTTTTATGATAGAGATGACATTAGAGGATAATTGATTTGGTTAGCAAGATTTAATCTAATGTTTTGATCCTGTTTGATGAAGAGCTCTATGTTAGCGCTTTTTCTTGTAGAATCACAATACAACTATCAAGCTTGACTCCTAGATTCCCAATTATTGATTCATACAGGTAAAAGGATAATTAATAAGGATACAATCCTTCTTCTTCTTCAAGCCCCACATTACTCAGGTGGGTATACCTTTCTCATATTACTAGTTCTCAGTAACTCAACAACAGGCTTAAAATTACACTGATTTGTTTCCTACCTTTTACTGCAACAAATGATAACACGTCTTGTAGGTGAACACAACCAATTCAAATGCAAAGTTTAAAAATCTGGATTATGAACATGACAAGGGAAAACAATAGTGAAATAAGGATTCTCATCCTTCTTCTTTTTTGAGTTCTAGACTTAGGAAGGATAACCTATTGATTCTCTCTTCAAGGAATCACCACAATGAATTGTATTTCTCAATATAATTAATTAGACATATATGTTCTTAATAACATAAATAAAATATTTTGTTTATAATTGATTGATGATAAGATCTACTTGTCAAAAACTTGACCAGTGCCTAATCCCAAGCAAAGAGTCATAATGTAACATACATTCACAAAGAGAACAATTAATTAGAATACAAATAAAATCCCTGATAGAATGCCTTACAAACTATCCTCTCATTCTCACATCTCTATATCAAATTCTTTCACAAAGACCTAAGCCTCTGGAACTATTTGCAATATTTAATCCCTCGTTGAAAGAAACTTACAAATAATAGCATAGTTACCTTATAACTGGTACATTTAAGATGTCTTACAAATTAAACATACAAGAGTTGAAACATAAATGCAAAAAGACATCAAAGATCTGAAATAGGAAATTCCATTGTATTTTATTAATAACCTTCTGATCAATACATCCAAATAGACTAAAAACCTTTTGAAAACTAGACAAAATTAAAAAGTCTGCCTCGTAGTTGTGATTTTACCATCCTTTACAATGTCTTTCTACTTGCTATATATATGGAGCACTAGCCATCTTGGAATCCTTAAAGATCAAGGATGCAACAAGATTTGAATGGCTAAGATAACCCTAAAGATATTAAAAGACAAAATTTACAGTTAGAACTCTAAACGGTGGAAAGACAAAACTTGTTGACAATCAAATTTGATCTTCAAATCTTCAATAGCTGGCACCTTTGTATGTTGATATTCTGGATAACTTCATGTAGTAGCAACGAGACCTAGTGACCTCCATTTCAGGCTAAATTACACTAGTCTTTATGATATTTATCCTCCTTGTGCTCATAGATCAGGTGCCATGTGTCCTCTTCACTCTTCATCTAGTATATCCAGGTCAATTGTTGCAGTCTTCTTTTTCTTGGGCCTTGTAAGAACATACCATGCTGCAACATATTCTTCTGTAGGCCAATTAAAGATTTCAATGCTTTCTAGTTGTGTCTTTTGCCTCTCCCATCTAGCATCCATTATGATTTTAACATCTGTCACAAATTTGTTGAAATCTATTTCAGTCTTAAATGCCTCATCCAAGGTTTTATTAAACCTTTCCACATCTAATTCATTGGTGTCAGAAATAAATGCCTCTTTATTAAGCAATAATGAATCAAATTAATTTCTCCATATCTCCACTAATTTGATACAATTTTCCTCTAACCTTATTGAAGGAATAAATTTGTTGAAATCAGATCCAAACATATTCAATCTAGTTTCTATTTGATTTGCCTTGCCCTTGAAAAAGGACAAGGTTACCCCAATTTATTATATTTCATCACCAACTTGTGCGACTATCTCTGGTAGGTTTTCCCTAAGTGGTTGCACGGATGCTAACCTTTTAAATAAACTAGTCCTAACTGACCAAGTCCCAAAATAAGGGTTCAATGTTGAAACAAAATTTGTCACCTCAATCTGTAGGCCAGGCAACTTGTTGTAGGCTCCATGAACTAGATCAACCTTATCCTTCAGGATGTCAATTCTATGTTGCAAAATATTCAGGAAGGCTTCTAAAGCCACATTATTCTTTTCTATATCCTTCTTCTCTGTTTCCTTCTGAGCATCCCGTGTATCCTCTATTTGCACAAGTGCATCTTCAGCCTATTTGAGTTCAGCAGGAACAACTTCTGGGATCTCTTGTAGCTTCTAATTTAGCTCTGCTATTATTTTCTCCATAGCACTGATTTTTATCAAACCTAGCTCTCTTTCCTTTGTAATGAGGCTTGTTTCATCAAATAATTTTTGATACCTATTGGACATATGAACAAATTTTTCCTCATTTAGATGAGCACAATGAGTTAGGGCTTGTGAAATCTATAGATCTCTTATGTTATGGATAGAACAAATGATTTTATTCCCTTCCATCTTCTCTTGTACATTTAATAGTGATGGATTTTGGTCCTTGGGAGTTAGAGCCCACATAGCTAGAGTCTGAAATTATGCATTGTAACTACACCCTTTGATCATCTCCCCTACTTGTGTCTCTATTGAGAATTTGATGTATGGCTGCCTTCTCATTTGATCTATGATGAAGGCTGAAGCTAGGTCCCATCCCTCTACCAGTAACATGCCACTAGATTTAACTAGCTGTCTAGCCTCATTAGGGGTCATGTTCTCAGACTCTGGATCATATTCTTGGAGAGCATGTAAGGCTTCACTTGTTATGGCTTCTCCTCCATCCATTTCAGTTTTCCCCCCACTTGTTTTTGCTTGGCCCATATAAGGAAATATTTAAATTCCTTGGTTTTTATGAATTCATCATCCTTTAAGAATTACTCTTGTTACAACTCCCTTTCATCTTGACACAATAAGAGAGGCATCTCAACAGTTAATTAGACATATATGTTCTTAATAATAGAAATAAAAGATTTTGTTTATAATTGATTGATGATAAGAACTACTTGTGAAAAACTTGATCAATGCCTAATCCCGGGAAAAGAGTCATAATGGAACATACATTCACAAAGAGAACAATTAATTAGAATACAAATACAATCTTTTATTTATGTTATTAAGAACATATATATCTAATTAATTGTATTGAGAAATACAATTCATTATGGTGATTCCTTGAAGAGAGAATCAATAGGTTATCCTTCTTAAGTCTAGAACTCAAAAAAGAAGAAGGATGAGAATCCTTATTTCACTATTGTTTTCCCTTGTCATGTTCATAATCTAGCTTGTTAAACTTTGCATTTGAATTGGTTGTGTTCACCTGAAAGATGTGTTATCATTTGTTGCAGTAAAAGGCATGAAACAAATCAGTGGTATTTTAAGCCCACTGTTGAGTTACTGAGAACTAGTAATCTGAGAAAGGTATACCCACTTGAGTAATGTGGGGCTCGAAGAAGAAGAAGGATTGTATCCTTATTAATTAGCCTTTTACCTGTATGAGTCAAGAATTGGGAATCTAGGAGTCAATCTTGATAGTTGTATTGTGATTCTACAAAACAAAGTGCTAACAAATTGGTGACTCTACTAGGTAATATTTTTAATGTTTCTAGAGTTATGTTTATCAGAGAGTTAGTCCTTGTGATACTAAGAATAAGACTATTTTTCCTAATAATTGTAAGAGTGAGTCTATGCTATTTATCTATCATTGCTCACTACATGAAGGTCATGATCCTGAAAATGATACAAATATTATCTCACATAGATTGAGTGGTGGTTCTAAATTCTCTGATGTGCCCCAGTACATATTTTTGAAGAAAAATTTGCAGGAGACAGATATGCACTAATATAGACAATAAATGATAGTGCTCTTGTGATTACATATTTGGCCAAGGTGAGAAAATACTGTGAAAACCTTGCATATGGGATTTTTTTAGACTTATTATTGTGAAAGAACGTCTAAGTTGGGACAAGATTCTCAGCTATTATATATATATTTGTCCTCTACAAAGAGGTGGTGACTCTAGTCTCTGTGAATTCCAGTGTGATTTGTGTATTGAAAATATTGAATATACTTTTCTATTTTAAAAGATGAGTCGACAAAGAAACACCAGGTCTCATTATAGATCTAATCCTGAGAAGGATATTGGAGAAGAGATCCATACACCTAGAAGGAGACACTGGTCCAAGAGAGGTGGATCCAATCAAGATTTCCCAAATACTTCAAAGGGGAGAATGGAGACCCCTGTTCCTGAAAGAAGGTCATCTTCATCTGAGAGTGCAGAGCAATCAAAGCCTATAGGTCCTAATAGAGATGATACATATTTTGATCCTTTCAAAGAAGGAGAGATGACAAGTGTAGGTTTCTTCCCTATAGAAGAAAATCTAGCTCTACCAGAAGAAACTTCTGCTGCTGAGACAACCTCTTATGATTCTGATAAGCTGAGAGAAGAGGTTCTGGCTTTGAGAAGAAAGAAAAAGGAGCAAGAAATAGAGATAGGGGATGCAAGTAAGAGGCGTGAACAAGAGCTATATGACTTATTGGTAGAGAGAGAAGAACTCTTGGCAGAAACAAGAAGAAATGACCTCAAGAATAAGAGCCTATGTGAAGAGGTTAAAGACCTAGATACAAACTTGTTTGGTGATCTTGATGATTTGAGGAAGAAAGATGCAAATAAGAAATCAAACTCTGGCAAAGATGAGTTTGAAGGAGGTGGACCTGTCATCATATAATTGCACCCATATGAGGTTGAACAGAATGCAAAACTCAAGGCAAGCAGTAAAGATGTCCTCAACAAGGGTAAGAAAAAGGTTGTTGGTGTTATTATAGATCAGCCTAAGCAAAACATGACTATCCCTGCAGGAATACCTCAATTTGATCTAGAACTTGAACAAGCCACAAAAGCCACGGAAGATCTAGCCAAAAAGCTAGAAAAATTTGGAATTAGAGGCTGTTGCAGCTGATATGAGGATGAAAATATCTCTCTTACATGATTCTACCAACACTACTGCAAGTGGCTCTATACCTATTAATCATGAAATTCAACAACAAAATCAATCTATTGGTCCTAGTCCAAACAATCAAGGTGCTGGTCCTAAAACTCAAACTTTTGGCTTGAATCCAAGTGATCAAACTTCCGGCCCAAGTGTAGCTACTCAACCTGTTGGTCCCAGTCCAAGCGCTCAAGTCTCTAACCTAAAGCAAAGTGTTCCCCCACCTATTCAAAATATAAAAGGAATAGTTGGACCAAGTGGTAAAAATGTGTTGGGAAACTTCCAAAGGAGACTTGTTCATATGGACAGATATATAGCCCTTTTCTTTGATGGTATTCCTGGTCACCCAAATGTGATCCCCAATGAGGTAAGAGATAAAATCCCTAAATTTACAGGAAAAAATGTCATAACTTGTGAAGAACATTTGAAAGCTTTCAGTAATAAGATAACTAATTTTGAAATTGAAAATGAAGATGTCATCATGAAGCTTTTTGTTCAGTCCTTAACAGAAGATGCTAGGGATTGGTTTAGAAATTTACCTTATGATAGCATTGAATCTTGGGATGAGTTTGTAAAATATTTTAGGGAACAATATAGAGAGCATGTGAACTCTGGTTATGTGCTAAATGAATTCAATAACATCAAGAAATTCCTTAATGAGAGTATGGAAGACTTTAACAATAGATTCCAAAAGGCCATGAATAAATTGTTCCAAGTGCTGAGGTTAGATGAGGAAGTAGGTCTGACCACTTATTTTAATGGTGCTGATGGTAAGATGTCTTACCTGCTTAAGGACAAAAACCCAAAAAACTTGAGAGATGCATACAAAGTATCTATTGCCATTCAAAGCAATAGGCGAGCATAAAGAAAGATGGGAAAAAGGGATGATAGTAAACTTTGGAAAGAAAAGGGACCAACTAGCAAACCTGTCAAAGAAGATGACACAGTTGACAAATTTGTGAGAGTAGTAAAAGATGATGCATGAGCATCTTGGGTCATTGGAAATCCTGCACAACCAAAAAGATGTTTTTTTTGTTTGTTATTTTGTTTGGAAGCTGCTCGGGAAATACTCTGCTACTCAGGCTCTGTTGCTCGATAAACCTTGTCTGCTGCTTGAATTTTATTGCTCGGGCATGCTTGTTTCCATCGCTCAGTAATGCTTAGTTTTTTTTCTTGGGTCCTGTTGCTCGGGCATGCCTGTTTATTTTCCTGTTGCTTGGGTTTCTCTTTTGATGCTCGGGTTCTATTTCCTGTTTCTTAGGGTGTTCTTTGTGTGCATAAATGTTGTCACACTTCTATGAATCATTCCATTCAAGGTTTCTCAAGAATGAGGCCTCAAATATCGATCCATAGCTCTCTAGTCATGGATGTGTAAAAATGTAAAATGAAGGCCCTCAGATTGACCTAGTTGTGTCTATTGCAAATACACCATGAAATGAGAGATTCGAATGCATGGAAATGAGATCTAATCTATATGATTGCAATGCATATTAGTCTATGAAAGGATATATGAATGCAAATCTAATCTATGGAAATAAACATGATTCTAATCTACATGAGTAGCCATGAATGCAAGAAAGAATGAGACAAGAAGAGAGAAGTTGCAATATCCAAGCTCAAATGCTCAAATGCTCCTCCAAAATTGCTCT
>MU223492.1:4277275-4289479 GCA_018584345.1 Thuja plicata | reverse complement strand
AAATAAGGCTCAAACCTTAGGAAATATTGAATTGATTATGATTTGATCAAGGAAATTGATATTGTTGATATTTGAAAATATTGATTCAGGGATTTGATAAATTGAGAAATGGGGGCCCAAAGTCTAGTCGACCATTTTAGGGTGCATACATTCTTTTCCCGAGTCCCTCTATTGCTCGGTCATGCTTTGCTCAAGATGCTTATTTTCAAAAATGGATCTTTAGATGACTTTTTCATTTAATTTCGATGACATAATTGATTTGGGGTCTCTCATTAGGATCTGTGTGGACCTAAATCTGGGTCTATTTTATGAATTTGAGCACCAAACTCTTTGGTGGACTCTTGTATATATTCATTTGTATGTTCTTAGTTCAGGTATCAATCTTAGAGAAAGAAAGTAAATGTTTAGATATTGAGATCGAAGGTCTGTGATCTCTGTTGTATGAAGATCTTATTTTAATTCATTGAATATATGTCCAAATTTGGGAAGGCCTTATGACCTGGCATGTAATGATTTTGATCAAGTTAATATAAAGGATCTCTGTATTTTCTTCTCTCACTGTGTTGTTGGGATTTCGCATTGGTTCTTCAAGGTGGTTGGTAGTTGGGTGAGCCTCAATCCCCTTCTCTCCTACCCTCCTTGCATCAGGTGGTATCAGAGCATTGGTGAGATCTAAGTTCCTTCTTGAAACCCTAACCCTAGTTGGTATTGTTGTGGGGTAGCAGATTGCGATCTGACCTACAATTGCAGAGGGATTCAATATGGTTCATGGGAGAGGAAATGCAGATCTAGGTCTAGCTAATATACTTAGACAGATGGCTGCTAGATTGGAAGTTGTTGAGATAGCCTAACACAGAGGATGACATCTTGATGATGAAATTGAAGAGGTTCAAGGTGAAACTATACCTACACCTATGATGAATCGGGAAGAAGAGAAATTACTGAGAGCTTTGACAAGTTTGAAATCCACACCTCAGTTTAATCCTCCTGAGTATAGTGGAAAATTGGATTCTGACGAATTGATAGACTGGATAATAGAGATGGAAAAGTATTTTGAATATGAGAATGTAGTAGAAGACAAGAAGGTAAAGATTGCAAGCACAAAATTGAAAGGACATGCATCCCTATGGTGGGAACATCTCCAATTGGATTGGAAGAAGAAGGGTAAAGGCAAAATCAAGGTATGGGATAAGATGGTAAACAAATTGAAAGGAAAGTTTCTGCCTTGTGATTATCATATTAACCTAATCTGGTGAATGCAAAGTCTGAAGCAGAAAGACAAATTAGTAAAAAAATACATTGAAGAATTCTATAGATTGGACATTAGATCTAGACAAGTTTAGGATGAAGTGGAGAGATTTGCAAGATACCTGAATGGCTTGAGAAGTTCCCTACAAGATGAGATCAGCTTGATCAAGATGGAAGGCATTGAGGAGGCATATCAATTTTCCCTAAAATTTGAAGAAAATTTGAACAAAGACAAAGAGTTAGAGGAGGCAGATTCCCTAGAGGAAGAGGTAGATATCACGGTGAGAACAATAGATTTGAACTAGACAAGTCAAATTTAGACACATCTCAAGACAAAGGAAAGATTGAATGGAAAGGTGGAAGTTCATATCGAGGAAGAGGTAATTACTCTAGAGATGGTTATAACAGGAAAGGGTTCCAAGTAACTTGTTACAACTATTGTGAAGAAGGACATAAATCTTTTGAATGTACACATGCAAGCAAGAAAGGAAATAGTAGCAGAAATGCATTGGTGCAAGAGGAGTCACCAAATGAAGCTGAGAAGGAAGGAAATTTCATGATCCAAAGGATACTATGGAGTGAGAAGGATAAGAAAGATTTGATCAGGAAAATTTTGTTCAAGACTAGATGTAGAGTTGCAGACAAAGTTTGGAAAGTAATTGTTGATAGTGGAAGCTCGGAGAATTTGGCATCTGAGGAAATGGTTGAAAATTTGTAGTTGGAGAGGATGAAACACTTGAAACCCTATCAGATCTCATGGATCAAGGATGATCATACATTAATGGTGAGTGAACAATGTTTTGTGAATCTGAAAATTGGAAAGTATTATGATAAGGTGTTGTGTAATATTATGCCTATGGATTATTGTCATATTTTGTTGGGTAGACCTTGGTAATATGATAGACATGCTATACATGATGGAAGATTGAATAGATATTCTATTTGGGTTGATGGTAAGATGAAAGTTTTGTTACCTTTGGTTGAAGAATCTATTGGTGAGATATGTACATCTATGAAATTTTGTTTGATAGAGGTAGACAATTTGTTAAAGATTCGAAAAGAAATGATATCTGTTATGCTTTGATTCCTAACAAACCAAGTAAGAATACCGAAAGTCAAGTTCCTACAGAAGTTGGAAATTTTCTCACTGAGTATAAGGAGATAATTTCAAATAATGTAACTAATGGTTTACCACCAATGAGAGATATCAGTCATTGTATGGATCTGATTCCTGGAGCTACTTTACCAAACAAAGCACCACATCGGTTAACACCTACCAAAAATGAAGAGCTTAATCGACAAGTTCATGAATTATTGAACAAGGGTTTGATTTGATAAATTTTGAGTCCATGTACAGTACCTGTTGTGTTGACACCTAAGAAGAATGGAGAATGGAGAATGTGCACTGATTCCAAAGAAATTAATAAGATCACAGTGAAGTATAGGTTTCCTATACCGAGAGTAGATGACATAATGGATTGTTTGAGTGGAGTAAGATATTTTACCAAAATTGATTTGAAAAGTGGATACCATCAGATCAGAATCAGAGAAGGAGATTATGAAAGAATGCTTTCAAGACAAAAGAAGGTTTGTATGAGTGGTTGGTTATGCCCTTTGGTTTAACTAATGCACCGAGTAAATTTATGAGATTAATGAATGAAGTTATGAAGAAATTCTTGAATAAGTGTGTGATTATATATTTGGATGATATTCTGATATTTAGTAAGACTAGAGAAGAGAATTTGATGCATATAAGACAAGTATTGCAAAGATTGAAAGAGGAAAAGTTGCTGCTAAATCTGAAAAAGTGTTCCTTCATGAAAGAAGAACTTGTGTATTTGGGATTTGTTATTTCAGTGGATGGTTTGAAGATGGATCCTGAGAAGGTTGAAGCTATACTGAATTGGCTTACACCTAAAAATGTCATTGAGGTAAGATTATTTCATGGATTGACAAGTTTTTACAGGAAGTTTATCAGAAATTTCAGTTCTATTTGTAATGCTATGAATGAGACAATGAGGGGAGACAAAAGAGAATTCAAATGGACACATGGAGTTGATAAGAGTTTTGAAGCTTTGAAGATGAAGGTTTCTGAATTACCTATGTTATCCTTACCTGATTTCAATAAGGTATTTCAAGTTGAATGTGATGCAAGTGGAAGTGCAATTGAAGTTGTGTTAACTCAAGAAGGTAAACTTGTTGCTTTCTTTAGTGAAAATTTGAATGATGAAAAAAGGAAATATTTTGTCTATGATCAAGAGTTCTATGCTATTGTGCAAGCTATGAAGAAGTGGAGACGTTATTTGATGCCAAATGAATTTTTGTTGTATATTGATCATAAGGCTTTACAATATTTGGGTAGTCAAAATAAGTTAAATCTGAGACATACAAAATGGGTAGAGTATTTGCAAAGCTTTACATTTGTGATTAAGCATAAGAGTGGAGTTTCTAATAGAGTTGCTAATGCATTGAGTAGAAGAAGATCTTTGTTTACTGAAATGAGAATTGAAGTTCTTGGTTTTGATGACATGAAGAATTTGTATGAAAGTGATCCTGATTTTTCAGAGCAGTAGAGAGTGTGCAGAGTACCTAATTCAAACCAATCAAGTAATTATGAAGACTATTTCATTTAGGAAGATATGTTGTTTAAAGGTATTCAGTTGTGTATACCATGAGGTTCAATGAGAACTAATTTGATAAAAGAGAAACATAGTAGTGGATTGGCCGGACACTTTGGTATTGATAAAACATTGAGTTTGCTGAAGGAGAGGTATTTTTTGCCTTAGTTGTATAAGGATGTTTAGAAGTTTGTAAGAAGTTGTGGAGTTTGTCAAGTTGAAAAGGGAGTAAGTCAGAATACTGGGTTGTATACACCAATTACTGTTCCTGAGAAACCTTGAAGTGATATCAGCATGGATTTTGTTCTTGGCTTACTTAGGACAGCAAGAGGTAATGATTCTATATTTGTTGTTGTGGATAGATTTTATAAGATGAAACATTTCATACCATGTAAGAAAACATCAGATGTAGTACATATAGCAGATCTGTTCTTTAAGGAAATTGTCAGATTGCATGGATTACCAAGGAGTATCATTTCTGACATGAGACAATAAGTTTGTTAGCTAATTTTGGAGAACACTTTGGAAGAAGTTGGATACTGAGTTGAATTTTAGTACTACATTTCATCCATAGACTGATGGACAAACAGAGGTTATAAACCAAAGTTTGGGTAATTTGTTGAGATGCCTAGTTGGAGAGACACCAAGCAATTGGGATTTGATGTTGGCACAAGCATAATTTGCATACAACAGTTCAATGAATAGAAGTACTGGAAAGACACCTTTTGAGATTGTTCATGGCACACAACCGAGAGGTATATCAGATTTGAGAGATATTGTTGGAGAAGAGAAAAGAAGTTTTGAAGAAGAAGAATTTGCAGAATTTATGAGGACATTGTATGAAGATGTAAAACATAAGCTGAAGAAAAGTAATCAAAAGTACAAAGATAGTGCAGATAGATCAAGAAGACAAAATATTTGAAATTGGTGATGCAGTAATGGTTTATTTGAAGAAAGGGAGATTGCCTATTGGAACATATGGTAAACTGAAGATGAAGAAATTTGGTCCTTGCAAAATATTGAGAAGATTTGACAGTGGAAATTCTTATGAAGTCAAATTACTTGATGACATGGATATATCACCTATATTCAATATTTCAGACTTGTATGAATATCATGAACCTGATGAAGAAGTGACAGTACCAAGTGATTATCCTAAGAAGAAGATAGAGGAAGTTGAAAAGATTCTGAAACAAAGAATTGATAGAAGTACAAGAGGAAATGAATACGTGGAGTATCTGGTAAAGTGGAAAAATAGACCGATTGAGGACTCATCTTGGATTTCTCAATCTAAGTTGGATTCATTTTAGGTTGAACCTGATACATGATTCGGGGAATCATTTCTTGTAACCCTAGGTTTCTGATGCAGGAACATCTTGGGTCATTGGCAATCCTGCACAACCAAAAATATGTTTGTTTCAATCATTAATTTGTTTGGAAGCTGCTTAGGAAATACTCTGCTACTCAGGCTTTGTTGCTTAGTAAATCTTGTCTACTGCTCGGGTTCTATTGCTCGAGCATGCTTGTTTCCGTCACTCGATAATGCTTAGTTCTGCTGCTCGGGTCCTGTTGCTCGGGCATGCCTATTTATTTTTCTTATTGCTCAGGCATGCCTATTTATTTTCCTATTGCTCAAGGTGTTCTTTGCCTGAGTCCCTCCATTGCTCAGTCATGCTTTGTTGAGATGCTTATTTTGGAAAATGGATCTTTGGCCGACTTCTTCATTTAATTTCGATGGCATAATTGATTTGGGGTCTCTCACAGGGATCTGTGTGGACCTAAATCTGGATCTCTCTTATGAATTTGAGTGCCAAACTCTTTGGTGGACTCTTGTATATATTCATTTGTATGTTCTTAGTTTAGGTATCAATCTTAGATCAAGAAAGCAAATGTTTAGATATTTGATTGAAGTTATGTGATCTTTGTTGTATGAAGTTCTTATTGTAATTCATTGAATATATGGCCAAAACTAGGAAGGCCTTACAACCTGACATGTAATGATATTGATCAAGTTAATATAAAGGATCTCTGTATTTTTATCTCTCACTATGTTTTTGGGCTTCCGCATTGATTCTACAAGGTGGTTGGTAGTTGGGTGAGCCTCAAGCCCCTTCTCTCCTACCCTCCTTGCATCAAAAGACCTCACTGCTAAAATGGAAAAAAATTATAGGGGAGGTTATCGTGATAACAAATATTCAAACCAAAGGTTTGATAAGAAACCTAAGCCAAGGGATTACCCATACAAAACAAACTAGAATAATGGTAAGACCATCCCTGAAGATCAAGAGAACCAAAAAGCCAAGGAAACCCCTGATCCCCTAAAAAGGAATATTACAAATTATGTTGAAAACACTCCTTGGTGTGCTTTCTACAATATTCCATATTATTCATATCAATGTATGGTATCCCAAGCCTTATCTGATCAAAAGGATTTGAGGGATGAACAAAAAGGTGCAGGGAAAGAAGGCCCTGCCATTAATATGTTTACAGTAAAAAGACCTTATCCATGGTCTTCAGATAATAACTCACCCTCTGAGAATATAAATAAAGAGGAAATATTTTATTTGGAATATCAACGACAGGTTGTTCCCTATCCAAATGATGAGGTTGATATTATGTCACAATCAACTGTAAATGTAGTAGGAAATGATAAGTCACATTCTGATTTCAAAATTCCTACTGGTGAAGAAAGGAGGTCCTTGACTGCTACAACCATCAATCAAGCCATGGATGCATACAATTTTAGAAATAGGAGAGTGGAGCCTACTCAAGGTAAACCTACCCCTACATATATCAGAAAAGACTCCCCTCAAGGTGTTGTAGATTCTCCTATCAAGGAAAGAAAACATAAGAAGTCTGCAAAATAAATAAAACCTTATTTTGATTGGAAGGAAAAAGAAGGAAAAAGAAGGAACAAAAGAGGAGAAAGTAGCCAATGATAAAGCCAAGAAAGGTAAAAAAAAAGGGTGATGTATCCTCTAAACTACCCCTATTTGACATGAAACATGCTCTGACTCAGATGAAAGTTTCAGTCCCCTTAATGGAGATGCTGAAAATAAAAGAGCATAAAGAAGTTGCATTAGCACTTTTGAGAGGGATAGATTATGTCTCTATGTCAAACTAGGAAAAAATATCTTTGACTTCAAATAATGATAAAAAATAAATTCCATATGTCAAGGAAAAGGAAGAACAAATGAAAGGAAAAGAAAAAAGAAAAGAAATTTCCAATATTTGCATTGGCAATGTAATTACTCAAGAACCATTTCCTGTTGACCCATTTTATGTCACTTTGGTGGTTAATAATTTCTTAGTGAAGAATTGCATGATAGATTCTAGTGCTGCAGCAACTGTAATGTCATATCATGTCACGAAAGAATTAGGCCTTTAAATCACCACTCCTGCTGGAAGTTGTTATGCAATGGATAATAGGGTAGTTCCTGTGATAGGAACATTGAAAGACATTAAAGTGAAAATTGCTGCTTTCCCAGAGGATACCTACATAATGGACATAGTTGTTGTGGATACCAAACCCCATTATGGTATTCTCCTGTCAAGATAATGGGAAGCAACATTGGGTAGAAGACTACAGTTAGACTTGTCTTATGCAATGATTCCTATAAATGGTAATGAGTTCAAGTTGTACAGAGAACCTTGTTCACCTATCATGGTGGAGATGGTTATGCTTGACCAATTAAATTGTTGTGTAGATATTGACATGGAAAACTTTGCTGTGAAAGAGATCAAGCCGTAATTGAGAAATACTAATCTAATTGTTGATGAGTTTTTGTGGCAACAAGATGGAGTTGATGACATTAATTTGTCATTAGTATTCAAACAAAACTTTCAGTAAGATTACACCGAAAGACAATAAAGGGAAAACCAAAGATCAGATTGACAGATCACCAAAAATGACTAAGTACTGGGAAAACTGATGACACAAAGAAGTATGTAAACCAAAAACCACAATGCAGAGAGTTAAAGTGGAACCTGATAGAGGAACCCAAAATGCAAGTTATACTGCAGACCGATGAAATAGATTCAGTGCAACCAATAGTAAATACTGAAGGACAGTCAAGCATGACCAAAAGACAGAACCGATAGTCAGTTGCAGCCTACAAAAAGTGGATCTGACTTCCACGTCAGATAAATCAATGGTATTCTATTTATAGGATATTTAATTATTTTTAAATCCATTTCTTTAGGGACAAGAAACATTAATGTAAGTGATTTAATCAGTCTAACTGATTTAAAGCGCATAGACTAGGAGATCTAGGTGCAAGTTATAAACCTGATCTTAGAGTTAATATTGTTTTTATCATCAACTCGATGAAACCAATCCATCTATAAATAGATGATGTAATCATTCTTTAGAATGTGTGTGGAAGAGAGAGGAGAACATAATGAGCACATCTATGGATTGAATTGAGAGTTTCAAGAACCAGAGAAGAGAAAGAAGAATTCGATTAGCATAATCAAGAATAGAGGAAATTGATAATCAGAGGTAATATTCAATCACAGTTAAGGTGAAAATATTTTGTATGTGAACTACATAAGATCTGTATCAGCAATAGGAGATTTCACTTACCAGGTCAATTTGTAATTTTCTGTCATTCTAACAAATGAAGTAAAGTGTAAGAAATCCTTCTTGTAAGGTGGATTTAACAGTCCTATATCAAATCTCTTAACCGAGTGCACACTTAATAGTGTTGCTGAAATCTCTTAACATAGTAGACTTTAACAAGTCTCCTCCGATACTCCTAACAGGGTAGATCATCATAAGTGATCAAAATTGTAAGCCTTAACCAACCCCTTCCATTCTGAAGATAGTGAAGTTTTGTGGGTGCCATCCCCACCGTAGTTTTTACTTCCTAACATGAGTTTTGTGCGGTATCATATCTTGTGTTATGTGTCAATTATGTTCATGAATGTTTCTATGAATGATTCAAATATTTATTACTATTATGAATTGATATAACTCTCACAAAGATAGTGTAGATAAGATGGAATAGATATGCAATTGATTACTATGGTTAATTGATTAAAGAAAATGAAAAAGTTTTAGAGGTACTGATTCACCCCTCTCCTCTTAGTACTACTTCCCATTAAACCCAATATGAGTGTGGTAGATTTACTTGGATGGAGGATGCTCCAAGGAAGGAACAGGAGTAGGAGTCTTATTCATTTCCCCATCAGGTATCACTTTTAAATATTCTTTCTTGTTAGCTTTTCATTGTACAAATAACACAGCTGAGTATGAGGCCTTAATATTGGGAATGAATATTGCCATTAAACATGGTATCAAATGTTTGAAAATTCATGGAGATTCCCAATTGATCATAGCTCAAATAAGGACACAGTATGCTGCCAAAGATGATAGACTAAAGTTGTACAAGTATGCAGTCTGGGATAGGTTATAATTCTTTGATGCTTTTGACATTCTTTGGGTAGAAAGATCAAACAACATAAGGCCAGACTTTCTTGCTAATGTTGCCCAAAAAAATAATGATGTTACCCTTGCTAGCATATCTATGGTAGAAGTAAAAAATAGACCAACAGTCCTAGATAATATCCATAACTGGAAAGTGTTTGAAGATGATGATGAAATCCTTAGATTTATCCAATGTGTAGATCAATATGATGGCCAGAAAATTGACTGTGAATCTTTAGTAGTAGTTGTGGATGGCAGGGAATATATTTTTGATCAAGAAGTTGATCAGCTAGCTACTAATAATATTCCTAAAGGATTAGTTGAATTGGAGGGCATGCTTAGTATAAATGACAATTATATGTCCCAGAAATCCAATGCCAAGATAGGAGATTTGGAAGAAATAAATTTAGGATCTGAGACATCTCCTCAGTTGGTAGATATATTGGTAAAAAGATGGATAGGAATGTGAGATTGAATTTGATAAAGGTGCTAAAAAATATAAACATGTTTTTTCTTGGTCTTATGAGGATATGAAATCCTATAGAAAATATTTGTTTCAACATGATATCCTACTTAAAGAAGATGTGAGACCGTTTAGGAAAAAAAAAAAAACCTATCAACCCACTATTAGCTACTAAAATGCAAATGGAATTAATGAAGTTGAGGGATGCAGGCATAATTCAGCCTATCAGACATTCATCATGGGTTTCTAATTTGGTCCCCGTGAGAAAGAAGAATGGGGACATAAGGTTATATGTTGAATTTAGAAACTTGAATGTAGCCTCACTAAAAGACAACTATAGATTACCTAATATGGAGGCTATGTTACACAAGGTCACTGGATGTGACTTATTATCTATGATGGATGGGTTCTCAGGTTACAATTAGGTGCTGGTTAAGGAGTATGAACAATTCAAGACAACATTCACCACTCCTTGGGGTACTTATGTGTATGCTTGAATGCCTTTTGGTTTAAAAAATGCTGGTGCAACTTTTCAGAGAGCCATGGATGTAGTCTTTAAGGATCTGATAAATTTGTATAGTTGGAAAATGGAAGCACTTCTATGATAGACTAGTTTAGCATTCTGATTAAGTGGTTTTGGGTCATGAAAAGCACCTTGAATGGGTTCCTGACCTAGACCTAGCTTTCCCCCTATTCTGCCCCACTTTCCACTTCTTTCCAACCTGATTTCTGCATTCTGGACTACAGATCTGAGATCTTGGACCTCAAGGTCAGGGTTGACCTTTTTGGTCTATGTTGACCTTGACCTTGACCTAGGTCAAGGTCAACCTCAACCCTGACTTAGGTTAAGGTCGACCTCAACCTTGACCCAGGGTTCAAATCTCAGGGTCCCACAATTTTTGGATGTCGGTCTTTGCAAAAGTTGTTTCCCACTTCTAGGTCGGCTGCTTTGGGTTCTGAAGCATCAATTCCTAAATTATATTTGATATAGGTCCTCTCCTAAGGGTAAAGGCTTTAATGGAAATTTAATTATCCTATATCAGCCTCCTTAGAAGATTGTGCCCTAGTTTCATATAAAAGGGAGCTTTCTCCTCTCATTTTCTATAAGTCTTCTAATCGTGATCAAGCATTCTCAAACTATCATCAAGTGGAATTCTAGGAGACAAGGAGCAAGAATTCAAGCAAGCATTCATCCATTCTCAAGCATTCAAGAATCCATTTTTATGAAGGATATCCATTGGAGGCCATTGAAGGATTCAAGCTACATAGTGCCCTTTTGGTGATCTCCCCATCCACCTTCTTCCAAGCCTCTTCCAAATCAAGAACCCATTCAAGATTTGGTGTTGGAGATCAACAAGAAATTGATTGAAGACATCCTACATTCTAAATTATAGATCCATTGCTGTCTACATACTTGTGGATTCAAGGATTCAAATCCTCCACAAGGACTTTTACAAGCAAGGTGAATTTATGTATTTACTTTGTTTACTTCTACAATTTTCAATTACATATATTTAAGGTTAATTCCAAAACTGGGGTTTGACTAAGGCAAACCCCTCCCCCTCAATAAACAAAACCTCTTTTTCTTGTAGGTATAGGTTTGGGACTGTGGATTTGAACCTAGATCTGGATACCCTTTTCGAAAAACTTTCAGGATCCGCGAACAGATTTTCTGTCGGACCTGTGCAGGTCAAGGTTGAAATTATTGGGTCAAGGTCAACCTCACCCCTGACCTAGGTCAAGGTTGACCTCACCCCTGACCTAGGTCAGAATCAACATTTCTAGGTCAATGGTGACATTTGTGGGTCAAGGTTGACCTTTTTCATAAGACGGTGTCAGATCAGAAAATGATTTCTAGGTTTTGTTTGTCTCTGCGTTTCCTTTCCAGATCATACTTCAGTTTTCCAGAAAAAGAGCACAGACCCCAGAAAACAACATTCTTTGATCTGCAATATTTCAAGGTTAGTGCATTTCTCCTATCCATTTCAATTCAAATCCTTAAGCATTCTAAATCTATCACACATTCATTCCTTTCCATAATACAGGGAATTTAAGACTTTCCTCTTTGCTCTCATTTCCAAATGATTGATTCATTTGTGCATTGATCCTTTTTGGGTTGATCAATTTGGATTTTTCCTTTGTGCATCTTTGGATGGAAGAGAAATACCTTATCTTTCCCCCATAGATTTCAAATTTTACATTTTTATATGTTACATTTTTGTGAACCCGCGATAGACAACGCTTTCTTTTTGGTGTTAGATTTGCATCTTGTGTTATATCTTACATGCATTTAAAAGTATATTTCTTTTATGCTCTTGCATTATATGTCAAAAATAAATAAAAATCACAAAATTTCATTAAAAATACAAAAACATTTACATTTTTCATCATACATTTCATTTGAATGCATTGGGATATATCTAGATCTATTTTCTATGCATTTATTT
>MU223492.1:4197191-4269177 GCA_018584345.1 Thuja plicata | reverse complement strand
TCATAATAGAAATTCATTCTTTGAACATGGATATGATGTCTCTGGCTTTTTGGCCTCCATAGCTTCTTCTATCTTTTGTCTTTGCTTCTTCCATGTGACAGGTTTGCATGCAGGTGTTCTTGGGAGATTAGATTTCAGCCTAATCTAACATGGTATCAGAGCTCACTTGCTGCTCGCTGTACGAGTTTCATTGAAGCATGCCAGAAACAAAAGGTTTTCAAGGGTTTCAGAGGTTTTTTATGTATTTTTTATTTTGGGTTTTGTTTCTGGTCACTTTGAGCTCAAACAGACATCTCCATTGAGCTCAGAGCACCCAAAAACCCTAGAATACATATAAAACTTGTCTATTTTGGACATTAAGGCTCTGGAGGCAAATTTTTTTTGGTTTCCAGTGCCGTACGACACAGAAACTGAGAAAAAATAAAAAAAACCTATTTTTAAAAGTTTTTTTGCTTTTTTAATGCACGGGTTGTGTATTTTTCAAAGGTGCCACCGCTCCAGGCTCCTCCGACAGCGGCTTCGCCGCCACCTCTTCTGCGGCCCCCGTCGCCCTGTACAGCTCCGCTGGCCCTCTGCCAGCCCCTGCTCCTCCGGCCATAGCGGCCTGCCCACCTACAGTCGCCGCTCAACCACCCACTTATGGTCTCTTCCCAGTTGCCTCCCGACCCCCCCACCTCCCAGCCCCCGCCGACAGCCACTCCACTGGCAACCCTACTGACAGCCGCTCCACTGGCATCCGCGCTGCCTCTGCACCGCCCAGGGGGATGTTTAGCCCCCGTGGGATTTTATCACCAGTGTCTGGTCACATTGGTGATCAGGGGCTTCAGCCCAGCCCCTTGCGTGTGCCATGCGCCCAGGGGGCTTAAAACCTAGTTTTTGAGCTTGTTTGGGCCCTTCTCACCTTTTTCATTTTATTTGGAGCATACAGAGGCCTTTTTTGGACTTTGTTATATCATTGAAAATCTCTTTCTGATTATGGTGATTAGGTTTTTTGGCTCTACTATTTTGATAGTATTTTTTTTTGTCAAAGTCTGATGTCTACCTTTTGCCTTCCGGGAGCCATATCTTGTTCATCCGGACTCTATTTTTGGCAAACCAGATATCGTCAGAAAGCTGGTTCTATGAGATTTTCAGTTGTAGGGGTATTTTATCTAGATTTTTCTCTAGGTTCTTTCTCCTCTGAGTTTTGCACTTTCACACTCTGGCGAATTACTTGGGTTCTACAGGTCCTGGGATCTCTTCTTCTGATCTTCTAGCTCACTCTTCTTTCTAACTTCTGAGCTTGTATGCTTCTCTTTTGTAGATTTGTTTCTATAAACGCACTGAGATAAAGTGCCTACTTTTTCATATCTGAGATTTTGAGCACCTTGTGTTTGTTTGTACTCGCACTTAGTTATAAAGTGCCATGGGGGGTTATGATGTTATGCCATTTTGTGCTCATCCACCTTTGTCAAGTGAGCGTACCTTCCATGACATTAGCCCATGCTATGTGTTGGTGACACCGCCCTTTATCCTGTGCTTGTACTTTTGTTGCACTGCTGGTGTTCCTGATTCTTCTTTCTACAGATGTTTCTGGCATTGCATTTCAGTGTTCCTGTCACCTCTCCCTATTCAGCATTATGGGGGGGTTCACCTGTTGGTTCTATTGCTTCTTTGGTTCGATTGATCATCTCTTCAGACTTTGTCTTCTCTACTTGGTCATTCACTTCAGTGGGGGTTCCATCAGTTACTTCTGACAGTGTTTGCAGCCTCATGCTTCGGAGATGCTTCTTGCTCTTTCTTGTTCCTTTCTCTGGAACTTTTTTCCTAGATTAGAGGCTTTGTTTCCTTCATCTAGTTCATCTCTTTTTGGGGTAAATTTTTTCCCATTGAGTTTTCTTTATTTCCTTGTTTCATAGAGATTTCTTGTTCTTGGGTGCCTCATCAGACCTTGTTGCCGGGACCCATCTTTCCTGCTTTCTGCAGTAGTTTCCTAGGTTTTGCTTCTCCCTAATCTTATCTTAAGGGGGGGTGTTAGAGTAATAGACCTTTGAGTTATTAATTAAATCATTTTGATCTAATTACTAACTCACCTATTCACTCTAGTTGCTTAAGCTTACCTTAGGTTTTCCCTTTTAGGGTTTCGTGTTTACTTTTATAAGGATTCACCTCTTTGTATTTTGTAAGGAGATTGTATTATAATGATTTTGTTCATAATAGAAATTCATTCTTTGAACATGGATATGATGTTTATGGATTTTTGGCCTCCATAGCTTCTTCTATCTTCTATCTTTGCTTCTTCCATGTGACAGGTTTGCATGCATGTGTTCTTGGGAGATTAGCTTTTAGCCTAATCTAATAGGCGTGAAGTCTCACAACTAACTCTTTAGTTAAGAAATCTTAAAGCGACTTCAAGTTTCTTCAGTCATAGTGTCTCACAAACATACCAAGATTAAGAGATGGGTTAAATGTACTCAGTTGTGAGATCTCTTTTGAAAGCAAGGGTTAAGATAAAACCTGTTAGATAAAGCGACTACCGTCTGATGCAAGATTGATCCTGTGGCTAGTGTTAAGTCACAAGATAAAAGTTTAGATGAATGAAATTCTAAGAGGTAAAGCGACTTCCATCAGATTAAATCAAAATCTAGAGGATGAAATTCAATCTCAAAAGAAACCTTGAGTCAGATAATTCTTTCAGTGACAATGAGATCCAGTTAGTCATGAAGTCTCAATAAGAACTATGGTTAATAAAAGTTAAGTAAAGCTCAAGTGAAGTTTACAAGCGAGGAGATCTGAATCGTGAAAAAGAAAAGATTTTATGGATGGCGTGAAGTCACTGATAAAAGTCAAATAGTCAAAGAAAGTTTAGCGATTTAGAAATGGTGATTCAGATGTGGACATGTGTCTAAGTCATTCAGAGATCTGAGGTTTGCGTAAAGTCTCAATATAAACCTGAGGTCAAGAAATTCATTTTATGACTTGGAGATGGCTCTAGTCACGAAGTCTCAGAATGAACCGTAGTTAAAGAAAAAGCAAAGGAGATTGCACAACCATTGGATTAAAAGCTGATCAAAGGGTAGTCGTGAAGTCTTAGATCAAAAAGAGAAAGTACAAAAGGGATGTGAGATTTCACATAGACCGTCCAATTGAAGGAAGATCTAGCGATGGTTGCATAATCTAAAAAGAAACTCAAGGTTAGTTAAATCTTAAAGCGACTTTGAATTTGTACAGTCGCGTAGTCTCTAAAAGAACCAAAGGTTTAAGCAAGAGTTATTTGAAGCCTTAGTCGCGGAGTCTCGAAAGAAACATGAGTTAAGAGATTTATTTCAGGGATTAAGAGATGAACATTGATCAAGGTGTTGATCGTGTGGTGATAGTTAATTCTAAAAAAAAAACTAGATTTAAAGATAACTCTCTGCAACAAGGTCATACATTTGCACAGTCGCTAAAGGAAACCAGGGTATGAGCAAGGTAAAGTATAAGTTTTTCTTCTGCACCATGTTGTACATTTGTCAGCCAATTAGAACATAGCGATTATGATAGCATGTTTAAAGAATTACTGAGTTGTGATAAATGAGCCAATCATACCAAATCTTGATCTTATTTCGAATATAGTAAGGTTTTAGTTGAAAAAGGCACTCTTTCAAAATTGATCACCTGTCAGTTTCAAATGCCACAGCTAGAAAGAAAATTGATATCACAACACGTAGAAGTAATGACAGAAGTGATTGAATTGAATTTACATGATTTTGAATCAAATTGTGCATTGATTTCTCTGCATAAGTAGGTATTACTATTTTTCATTCCATTTCACCAAGAGTTTCAGTTTTCAGAGAAAAATTTGCATGCGTGAGTAGTGTTTTCGAGAGAACAGAGCTATCTAGATTTGTAGAGTGAAGAAAGAGATTTGATCAGTTGCAATTCAAAATAGGAAAGATGACCAGAGCTATGAGCATTGCCTCAACTAGTAGGAAGAGTGGAGATGATGATGATCTCAAGGGAAAGAGAAATTACATAGAGGAGTTCATACAGCTCCTTCCAGGATCTAATCAGGGCAAAAAGGTAAATGACGAGTACCTTGGTGATAATTTTGCTTACATTAGAGATGCAAAGATGTCTAATTATTTAGGCTATCACTTGTTTAACTACTTCCACAAGAATAGTGAGGGTCTTATACCTGTGTCAAACCCTTGGATGTCAGGGTTAGCAAAACTAATAGTTCCTGATGTATTTGTGGATGTTGATTTGTTGTTGGAACTAGCTAGTAGATATGATACAATTTCAAAGTCCATTAAGAAAGATGATGGAACTATCCTTGTAACCCTTTATAGGGCATCATTTATAAAAGTTTTTAATATATACAACCCCTGCACAACAAAAATCAACCTGAAAGCCTTAGCTGCTAGATATACTAAGGAGGCCGATATTGTGTCCAAATTGACTCAGGCCCATGTGCCAAAAGGAACTAGAAACTATATAGCACCTATCCCTAGTGATAATGCACCATATTTCTACAAAGATATAACATTTTATGTGAAATGCATTTCTTATGCCCTGTGCAGAGTTTTAGGGGTTGATAGTGGAAGAGAGAGAGTTTCATCTGATATGTTAATGATAATCCTAGACTTGCAAAGTCCCTATGTCAGTACTGACTATGATTACATTCAATTTGTAATTGAAAAAATGCACTAGGGATTTGTGGATATTCAGAACAAGGTAGGAAGCCCTAAATTCCTACAATATTCATTGTTCATGCATTTGATTTTGTTCTACAATTTTAATATCACAGATCAACACAATCTGCAACTTAGAAGATTTAATCATGGTCAATCCAACCCTGTGCAACTTTGGTTGAGGGTATGGAATTACACATCTAGAGAGAATGAGTTTTGTGCATTTGATAACTGGGTAGTATATCCCCTTTTAAGTAGCTTAGGAGTCAACATGACTAGGCTTCTAGTTAAAGTATTGCAACTTTTGAGGCCCTACAAGTTTGTGGATAAGTGGAATGGAGACCACAAATGGGGTGATTTCTATTATCATCAAAATTTCATTGTGATTAGAGTATATGGTTGCTCCCAACCACCACACATTTTTCCATATAGAGTACTACCAAGGATTGCTATTATGGAGTTTATATGGTAGCTCATGTTGACTGATAAGGATCATTTGGATCCATATAGGAAAGGAACATTCACACCTAGGAAATTTATAGCTTCTGATTTTACAATTGGTAAGAGAGCTTATGATGTTGTGAATGGATGGTTAAGGCATTACAAAATGAATGTAGCTCTGTATAGATACATTGATACAAAAGGTTTCATAAGAGGTGCCAAGAAACTTTTGATACCTACTATTCCAATTACTAAAGAACATCAGCCATGTGAAGA
The DNA here is from genome assembly GCA_018584345.1 of Thuja plicata. Lineage (NCBI taxonomy): Eukaryota > Viridiplantae > Streptophyta > Pinopsida > Cupressales > Cupressaceae > Thuja > Thuja plicata. The sequence goes on along the minus strand of MU223492.1, from coordinate 4,263,808 downwards.
GGAGGACTTGATTAGGAACATCCTTGGAGAGGATGAGATTTCAAGAAGAACAACAAAATACCAAGACTTGATGGATTTAGAGAAGAAACTTAAGATAAAGGGGATCCCATTTGGGGGTTATTTCCTAGGTATGCCCTATTTACAGAGATTAGATAGAATGATTGAGTCTTATGAGATTCTATGCAACCAGCTAGAAGAACAAATTGAGGATAAGGACAAAGGTCCAAATAAGCAGTCTTTGTGAGAATATAGTAGCAGTTACTAAATATAAAATCCTCCACCAATGGATAAGCCACCTTAGACTAAGGAAAATATAATTGACTTAACACAAGGACATGAGGCTGAGGTAGTGGTTGAACCCCCAAAGAAAAAGAAAAAGGTGGAGACAGGAGAGCCTTCTCTTGTCAAGACACAGAAGAAGAAAAATGACAAAATAGGTGCACTATTCACCGGGACAAGTGCCTATGATCTCCAATTAAGAAAGGTCATAAGAGAAGGAAATAAGAAAAGATAAGATAAAAATGATAATGTTGAGATGCCTCTCTTATTGTGTCAAGATGAAAGGGATTTTCAACAAGAGGAATTCTTAAAGGATGATGAATTCATAAAAACCAAGAAATTTAAAGATTTCCTTATATGGGCCAAGAAACAACAAGTGGGGGCACAACTAAAATTGGATGGAGGAGAAGCCATAACAAGTGAAGCCTTACAGGCTCTCCAAGAATATGATCCAGAGTCTGAGAACATGACCCCTAATGAGGCTAGACAACTAGTTAAATCTAGTGGCATGTTACTGGTAGAGGGATGATACCTGGCTTCAGCCTTCATCATAGATCAAATCAGAAGGTAGCCAGACATCAAATTCTCAATAGAGACACAAGTAGGGGAGATGATAAAAGGGTGTGGTTACAATGCACAATCTCAGACTCTATCTACGTGGGATCTAGCTCCCAAGGACCAAAAGCCATCACTAATAAATGTACAAGAGAAGATGGAAGGGGATAAAATCACCTGGTTTGTCCATAACACATGAGATCTAGAGATTTCATAGGCCCTAACTCACTTTTCTCATCTAAATGAGGCAAAATTTGTTCATATGTCCAATAGGTATCAAAAATTATTTGATGAAACAAGCCTCATTATGAAGGATAGAGAGTTGGGTTTGATAAAAATTAGTGCTATGGAGAAAATAATAGTAGATCTAAATCAGAAGCTACAAGATATCCGAGAAGTTGTTCCTGCTGAACCCAAATAGGCTGAGGATGCACTTGTGAAAATAGATGATACAGGGGATGCTTAGAAGGAAACAAAGCAGAAGGATACATAAAATAATAATGTGGCTTTGGAATCCTTCATGAATATTTTGCAACATAAAATTGATATCCTGAAGGATAAGCCTGATCTTGTTCATTGAGCCTACAACAAGTTTCTTGGCCTACAAATTGAGGTGACAAATTTTGTTTCAACATTGAACCCTTATTTTGGGACTTGGTCAATTAGGACCAGTTTATTTGAAAGGTTAGCATCCATGCAGGCACTTAGGGAAGACCTACCATAGATAGTCAAACAATTTGGTGATGAAATAGAATAAATTGGGGTAACGTTGTCCTTTTTCAAGGGCAAGGCAAATTAGATAGAAACCAGATTGAACATGTTTGGATCTGATTTAAACAAATTTATTCCTTCAATAAGGTCAGAGGACAATCAAATCAAAGTAGTATAGATATGGAGAAATGAATTTGATTTGTTATTGCCTAATAAAGAGGAATTTATTTTTAACACCAATGAATTAAATGTGGAAAGGTTTAATAAAACCTTGGATGAGGCATTTAAGGCTGAAACAAATTTCAACAAATTTGTGACAGATGTTAAAAGGATAATGGATGCTAGATGGGAGAGGAAAAAGACACAACTAGAAAGCATTCAAAGATTTAATTGGCCTGCAGAGGAAGATGTTGTAACATGGGATGTTCTTACAAAGCCCAAGAAAAAGAAGACTACAACAATTGACCTAGATATACTAGATGAAGAGTGAAGAGGACACCTGGCACCTGATCTCTAAGCATAGGGAGGATACTTATCATAAATAATAGTGTAATTTATCCTAAAATGGAGGTCACTAGGTCTCGTCGCAACTACATGAAGATATCCAAAATATCATCAGACAAAGGTGACAGCTATTGAAGATTTGAAGATCAAATTTGATTGTCAACAAGTTTTGTCTTTCCACCGTTTAGAGGTCTAACTGTAAATTTTGTCTTTTAATATATTTAGGGTTAGCTTAGCCATCTGAAGCTTGTTGCATCCATGATCTTTAAGGATTCCAAGATGGCTAATGCTCCATATATATAGCAAGTATCAAGACACTGTAAAGGATGGTAAAATCACAACTGCAAGGCAGACTTTTCAATTTTGTCTAGTTTTCAAAAGGATTTTAGTCTATTTGGATGTATTGATGAGAAGGTTATTAATAAAATACAATGGAATTTCATGTTTTAGATCTTTGATGTCTTTTTGCATTTATGTTTCAACTCTTGTATGTTTAATTTGTAAGATATCTTAAATGTACCAGTTATAAGGTAACTGTGCTATTGTTTGTGAGTTTCTTTCAAGGAGGGATTAAATCTTGCAAATAGTTCCAGAGGGTTAGGTCTTTGTGCAATAATTTTATATAGAGATGTGAGAATGAGAGGATATTTTTTAAGGCATTCTATCTAGGATTTTATTTGTATTCTAATTAATTGTTCTCTTTGTGAATGTATGTTCCATTATGACTCTTTGCCCAAGATTAGGCACTGGTCAAGTTTTTGACAAGTAGTTCTTATCATGAATCAATTATAAACAAAATATTTTATTTCTGTTATTAAGAACATATATGTCTAATTAATTGTAATGAGAAATACAATTCATTGTGGTGATTCCTTGAAGAGAGAATCAATAGGTTATCCTTCCTAAGTCTAGAACTCAAAAAGAAGAAGGATGAGAATCCTTATTTCACTATTGTTTTCCCTTGTCATGTTCATAATCCAGCTTGTTAAAATTTGCATTTGAATTGGTTGTGTTCACCTGCAAGATGTGTTATAATTTGTTGCAGTAAAAGGCAAGAAACAAATCAGTGTAATTTTAAGCCCACTGTTGAGTTATTGAGAACTAGTAATCTGAGAAAGGTATACCCGCCCGAGTAATGTGGGGCTCAAAGAAGAAGAAGGATTGTATACTTATTAATTAGCCTTTTACCTGTATGATTCAGGAATTGGGAATCTAGGAGTCATGCTTGATAGATGTATTGTGATTCTACAAGAAAAAGTGCTAACACTCTACACGTTTCATTTCTCTTATTTGGGATGACATCATTTAAGTTTTGAGCTTGTGATCTTATATTTAAGATTTAGTTTTGATTACGAAGAAAGAGATATTATGATTGAAATTAGAAGAAGATAGTGACACAAATACAGTAAGTACAGATCAAGTGAAGTGCTTCATTAGAATTGTATAGGAATTGTTGATGCTACTAGTCAGTTTGGTATAGGACTGTAAGTCCATTTTGATCATTTAATTAACTATAAACCTTGATATTTTAGTTGTGTAAATAAGTAGTGAGCTCTAGGATGTAAGCCTAAATTCAAGTGCATTCCCCTCATTATACTTGTGCCTTTAATATGAAATTTATTACTATAATAGTGAGATATTTGTGGGTATCATCCCCACCGGGTTTTTTTTCTATTAACCTAGTTTTCCTCGATAATTAATTGTGGTGTTATGGTGTTCATGTTGTTTATCTTGTTTGGTTTTCTTGTATTTACTTTGTGTATTAAGTTGTGGTTTTAGAGGAAGAAATTTAATAATACTGCTGCACCGATTCACCCCCTTTTCGGTGCTTTCTAATCCTAAAAGTTGGTATCAGAGCTTAGTTCCATGGAAGAAGTTTAACAACTTGAGGAAGATCTAGATGGAAACAACTAGCAGTATTCAAATTCAACTTTTGAATTCACTTGAGAACCTAGACAAATCCAATGCTCGCATTGTTGGTCTGGAAGAAAAATTGAAAGAAGCTAATGCATTCATTTACAATTTGAAAGAGAAATTAACACAATCCAGAGATATGAGAAAAAAGGCTCGTAGATAAACTATTAGAAAATAAAATAACTCTAAACCTAACAATGATAAATCTAAAGAGTATGAGCAGATTGTAAAAGAAAGAAATAATTTGAAAAATGAAATGGAATCTATGGAAGTCAATATCACTGAAGAAATTGAAGCCAGGAAGACTCTTGAAGAATCCCTAAAGGACAAAAATAAAGAATTCTACAAGTTGAACAGTGAAGTTGTATAGTTTCAAGTTATTCTTGAAGAATCTAAACATAATAAGAAATAACTGGAAAGAGTGAATGAGATATTGAGAAGAGATCTAGCCAACGCAAGAGAAATTCAAGAAAATTTCAGATCTAGCTGTATGAAGCTTGATGAACATATTGCAAATCAAAGAACTCATAGAGATAAGAATGGCTTAGGACACAGACAAGGAGAATGTTCTAATAGTGTTCAAGAAAAGATAGATCATAGTGAGCAATGAAAGAAGACAACTTTACAAAGATTCAATGGAAGATGTTATTCGTGTAATAAAATTGGACAAGGCAAAGGGATGTCAGAGAAATTCAAATACTACACCTTTTTCCAGATATTGTTTGACATGTTGGAAATATGGACACAAATCTAAATAATGTGGATCCAAATCTAATACAAGTGGAGGCAACCCTACATGCTACAAATGCAACAACATTGGTCATATTGCAAAAAATTATAGATTGAGGACTAATCAAACAAATCAGGGGAATGTAAATTAGAATGTCTTTTGTTACAAATGCAATAATTATGGACATATAGCTAAGAATTGCAGATATAATAATGATGAAATGAGAATGAATGGTTTAGTAGACAAGAACAATGCAAGAAATAAAAATAAAGGCAAAGAAATTGATGTAAATGAAGTGAGAAATGAAATGAACAAGATTTGGGTAAGAAAGGAACAAATTGATGCTTCTGGAAAGATCTCACCAGCTTCTGGTGTGGCTCTCTCTTCATCAAAAAATTAGGTCAGAGGACTTAGAAGGGGAGTTTTATCAGAAATTCTTATGGCACCTTGACTACGATTGAAGAGGTAGTTAGAAATTAGTCTTTGAAGGCTATGTTTGGAATCACAAAAGTTTTCATTATCATTTGAGGATCATAAATAGATTCATAGCTTACTGGGTACAACAATGTTTTGGAGAGTTAGGGCATGAATGACATTTATTGCAAAAATCAAATTGAATCACTCAATTTAAAGGTGATTGAAAACCTCATTTGACACCTTGCTATCCTGAGATCTAGTGTAAACCCAAGTTGAAAGAGATTGAGAAGAGTCTTGGACTATCCATTGAATTTTACGACTAACCCTAGTTCAAAGTAAATTATATTTATCTTAGAAAAATCTCAACAATTTCATTGATATAATAATGTGTACATAGATTGTTAATATTATTGAGAAGCCACATTATGAATTCAAATTGCATCCGTATAAATCCATGAAAGATGATCTTGAAGGCATATTTTCTCATGTTCCCAATGGATTTTTACACATTGAGGATGTGTGTGCATATATAAACTGCAAGTTGGAATAACTTGGTGATTATGAAATATTTGAACAATATAGATATTTGTGTACAAATGGAATTTTAAAGGATGAGTTTCAAAAGGTTAATTAGGTTAACCTAGTGCATTACAAAGACATTGTCACTTTTAATGACTTATAATGGATAAAAATTGTTCTTAGCAGGATTCATGATCATTTCTTTTGGTTGGGAGAGAAACCGGTGAAGATTACTAAGGAATTGATTCATAAGGTAATAGGATTTAGTGCTACCAGGGAAGTACCGACACTTAAATAAAATAAGAAGAAAGTTGTGGAACAATTGAAAAAATCATGATGGGACATAAGAGCTATGATGGTAAATGACATCATTCAACAAAATGTAAAGTTATATTCAATGATATTGGGCTATAAAGTTTATCACAACAACAAAATGAATTCCATTTTTGCGACTATCATACATATAGCTTACATGATGTTGATGGAAGATATTCATTTTGACATATGTGAAATCATGAGGAAGTAGCTACTAGAGAACCTAGAGAAAATAAAAAAGGACAAGTCACATATATTTAAGTATGGTTCCCTAATCATACATATGTTTTTCTATTTGATGGATTTCTTTCTAGGAATACAAATGTAGCTTGGCAGAAAGATGTTCCTGTGGTATTACAAATTTATAATATGTACCAGAGTCAGAAGAAGGATGATATTTATGCCTTAATATCAGGAAGAAAATGTAGAAAAGAGAGAATTCTAAAGAATATAGTTGAGAAGTATGAAAATTCAATATGTTTCATGGTTGAGATTGATCAATACTGCATGGAGGTAGTTGTTCCTAAACACATGTGGATTCAACTGATGGGATATGAAGTTGTACCAGATTTGGTTGTGCACTATGTGGAATAAATTCTCAAGAGCCATGTTGATTCTAATACAAAAAGGTTCAGTACCTGCACTAAAAAGTATCAAGAGGTTCGGTTATAGTTAATAGAGAAGGCAAGGAACTAAAAGATCAAGAAAATTGTTGATAATGCAACAGAAAAGGTTGTAATTACTAAAGAAGAAATGAAAGGAATTAGGAACAAGATATAAGCACAAGATACACTGATTGATGTTGAAAATGAGGCTACTCCTCCTCCATTCATTCATATATCATCTAGTTAGAGGACTATTAGGAGTGCAACTAGAGCTAAATTTGAACATGTGCTGAGGAGACTAAAGCAAAAGAGCACCGGTACTAAAAGGAAGAGAGGAAAAATAGAAAATGATGATTCACCCACTGAATTAGATCAGTCAAAGAAGGAAGTAATATCTGAAGGCACTACTGCAACATTAATTGCAAAGGAGACACCTATGAGTGTAAGGAAAGGTGAGAATGTTGTTGATATTATTTTGAACAAAATTGTTAATCATGGTATTTTGGTTGAATTAAAGAAGTAGTATCAAGTATTTGATGAAGTTGAAAGAGGAAAAATAGAACAACATGTAATCACTTACTTGAAAAAATTTAGTGGAACACTGGTTGAAATAAAGGATTAGATGCCTAATCATTTATATGAAAAATTGGAAGAGAGAAGGTTAAAACAACTTTAGATAAAGATAAAAAGATAAGGGAGACAATAATATCCAAGATGTGTCCAGTAATCAGTAATAATGAAAGAAAATATTTACTTGAAGAAGCAAAGAAGAGTCTTTTGAGAAAGAGAAGAGAAAACATGCTAATGGATGGAAATATAGATGAAATTATTATAGAAATTGATGATATTATTAGTAAGATCCTCACAGAAGTCAGACATCATACACCTAAATGAAAAGAGCTTAGAACTAAGAATAAAGAGGATAAAATATTCATTAAGGAGCTTGATGTTTATATTGGTGATGTGGAAATGACCCTTAATGATGATGAGTAGCAAGAAGAAGAGAAGGATCCCTATAATTATTCTACAAACTTTATGTTCAACGATAAATTAATAGAAATAGTGTCAGAAAAGGAAGTCACCAAAGATATTTAGGTTGAGACTAAGACAGTTAAGGAGATTGATGAACATATTGATGTTATACATACAAAGGTTACTAGAAGTGAAGAGGTAAGAATAGATAATGTACCTGATATACTTATGATAGTAAGAACTAAGGAAAATTCTGATAGGATTGAAGCAAAAGAAGTTGAGATTACAAAGAAATTGGAGGAATCAAAGCATGACCAGGCTGAAATTGGTCCATCTTCTAATAGATCTGAAGAATTTTTGGCCAGAGATTCACATGAATCACTTGAATAACTTGTATAAATTGGTTTGGAAAGTCCTATTGATCTTAAGAAAATGGAAGAAGATGAGCTGAGAAAGATTGCAATATTGACTCAAGCTAAGGCAATAGAAAAATCCTTGAGTAAGAAGGAGAAGGAAAGTAAACTGCTATTCGGGGTAGTTGATGTACTTACAAGAACTTTACCACACCTATAGATCAATCAAGGTAATGCTATATCTAATAAATTAGAAGATTTATTGAATAATTTTGATACACATTTTGCATCCTTGAAGAAGGCAACCGAGGACAAATCTCAGAAGGAGTTTGTGAATAAAAGATTTCATCATTTATGCTCGTTGACCAGTCAAGATAAGAAATCTTTAGACACTGGAATAAATGAGATTAAAAGAGTAATCAAGGAAGGAAGTGAAATGTGTTAGAATAACTGAGAGGGTGGGGGGGAGGGGGTGAATCAGTGGCCTCAAAAATAATTCCAATAATCCAACCAAAACTTAAATCTTAAATATAATACCTTCAGTTATCTTTTAGTCCTACAAAATGTATGCCTTATGTCAAATATATATTTCTTGGTGAGATATACTGTTTACTTTTTTCTAGCCTTTAACGAGTAGCAACAATTAAACTTAGTGTTTACCGACCAATCCAGTTTTAGTAATGTGCAAAGTAAACTATCAATGAAATGAAAGAAATACACATTTGACACATGGATTTTTAATGTGGAAACCGTGTTAAGGGAAAAACCACTTAGGATCGGTAACCCAAAATTTTCACTCTTCTGAAGTGAGCTCGGTGAAGAGCCAACCCTGTTAAAGGTTACAAATACACTGTTAAGTGCGACCTTGTTAGAGGATTCAAAACTAACACTTTGTATTTTGACCTAGCATTCACTATGCTGTCAACAAGAAACCCGTTTGATACTCTTGAGTATCTCAATACATTAAGGATGGTTAAATCCCACTCGGTTAAGAGATTTTATGAATCAATGGTTAAACTGAAATAGTAAATGATTTGTTCAACACTACAACTTTAATTTATAGATTTTCAGATCTATTTTTAGTCCAATAATACCTCTCTGATCAATGTTATCTTAATTCCTTTTCTCCCCTTCTTTTTTATGCTCAGTGAATGCTGTGTCCTTTGTTGCTCAGTGTCTGCATAATTCTTGGCTCTGTTCTTTAGCCTGTATGATCAGATCTGCATGAAGAATTCTATCATCACCAGAATTATATTCAACATTCCTCTTTTTCATAATGAATTACTTGTCTCTTTATATAGACATTATTTAGCCATTTAATCTTCTTGTTTTCATCGTAGATCACTTTCTTGATCTGTAAAGCTTGCCATGCTTGCATTAATCTGTAAATCTCTCCTCCAGATTTATTCCACAAATCTCTCCTTGTTATTTGTGCTTTAAATCTCTTCTTTGTTTTAGTTCAACTGATCGATGAAAATAAAGCAATCAATCATTTAACTCTAAATATAGCTCCTGCTAGCTAAGTGTTTTTGTCATTCTCTATCTCAAGTTTTGATCGGTGGTCAACTTCAGTTATCTCGGTCATTGACTCTAGTTGTCCTCGGTAACAACTTCAATTAGCTCGGTGACCACTCCAGTTACGCTCAGTAAACAACTCTTTCTCTGTAATGACTTGCTTGGTTACTACAGTGCTTGGTATACATTGTGAACTGCTCGGTGACACTTGTTCAATTTATACTATCCGTCGGTGTGCACTATCCGTCAGTGTTTACTGTCACTCAATGTACACTGTCACTTGATGTATACTGGCTTTTTATGTTTTACCGATAACATAAAATTTATCTCTTTAGATCTTGAAGTCTATGATAATATGTATATGATTAGTCATATTATATCAAGTTAAAATCAATGAAAATACAATACATTAATTGATTTAATGTCTTGCATTGAATTTTGCATCTCGGTGATCATCAACTTATCATCTTCAAACATTCAATCAGTTATAGTTCATCAATCTCTCCCTTTGGCATTGATGGAAACATACTATGAAATATGTAGTATGAAGCATGCCATATCATACCAAACTTATTATTCTATAACCAATTCAAATATTTGACTCTCGGTAAGCTCTTCTAGCTTAGATTTGATTCTTGTAGAGTGCTCTCCCTTTCTTCATTCCCTTTAATGGATAGGTGTAGCAATTTTGTCTTCTTCTTCCATCTCTCCCTTTTTTGTAGAATTTCTTCTCCCTTTTCTGGATAGATATGCAGTGTTAACTTTTCTCCAATTCTCTCCCTTAGATGGATGGTTGTTTCTTTGAATCTTTCTCTTCATCATCATTGGATCTTTCTCTCCCTTTGTAGAATCTTTGTTCTTTGATATTTTCTCTCCCTTTGACTGATGTTCTTCTCCCTGACGGATATTTCTCTTCTCTTTCTTTGTATGATTATGATAGATATTTCATTGAATACTTATCTCCCTTTGACATCAATTCCAAACAAAAATATATTAATGAATCTCCTTTCCATTAGTAATAAAGATTTATAGTATCCAACAATATCTCTTTGTGTATGGTTCAGATATGTACCTTCTTGTACTGATATGCCATTGCAGTCCATATCTCAACTTGCATCAATATGATTGATCTTCTGATTGTGTGTAGGCTGATGCAAAATTCTAGTCAAATTAGTGACCAATAGACAAGGGTCAAACCCCTAGTCTCTTCCTCAGGTACTCAAATGTATCTTTTGGAAATGGCTTGTGAAAATGTTCGCTAGTTGTTCTTTGGATTGTACATATTCTAGTATCACCTCTTTCTCTTGTACTTGTTCCCTCAAGTAATGATACTTAGTAGAAATGTCCTTTGTCTTAGCATGCATCATAGGGTTCTTTGAGATAATAATAGCACTAGTATTATCACAATAGATATTCCTAGTTCAAGAATTTATTCATTCATACCTTTCAACAACTGCTTGATCCATGCAATGTTAGAGCAATTTGCAACAACAACCACATATTCTGCTTCTGCAGTTGATTGAGATATGCATCCTTGCTTTTTACTTATCCATGTGACAAGTCTGTCTCCCATAAAGAATTCTCCTCTTATTGTTCTCTTTCTATCATCTATGTTTCCAGCCCAATCAACATCGGTATAAACTTGTAGCTCAAATTTGCCTTCTTTATTATACCACAAACCATAGTCTTCAGTATTCTTCAGATATCTCAAAATTATTTTAACAATAGTCATGTGTGATTCCTTAGGATTAGTAGAGAATCTTGCAACTATACCAACTGCATGTGCTATATCTGGTCTAGTGTGTACAACATACATTAGTTTTCTAATCATAGATCTGTATAAGGTCTGATTTACCTCGATTTTCTTGTCTTCCTTTGTCAATTTGCATCTAGTTGCCATAGGTGTTCCAACTGGTTTGGAGGAATCCATCTAGAATATTTTCAGAACTTCTTTGATGTATTTGAATTGTGTGATGTAGATGCCTTCATCTTGTTGTAGAATCTGTAGACCAAGAAAAAATTTGATCTCTCCAAACATTGACATCTCAAATTATTTTCTCATTTCATCAACAAATGATTTGCATAGCATATCATTACCTCCAAATATGATATCATCAACAAATATATCAGCAATTGAAATCTTATCACCAATTTCTCCTTTCAAATACAGATTACTATTATCACTTGTTCTAAAAAATCCAATACTAATGAGATAAGAGTGAAGTCTTTCATACCATGCTCTCGGTTCTTGTTTTAATCCATACAAGGCTTTGTGTAGTCTACAAACCATGTTCTTCTTGTTAGGATCAACAAACCCTTCAGGTTGTTCAATGTATACCTCCTCTTTAGGTATTCCATTTAGAAATGAAGATTTAACATCCATTTGGTATACTTTGAATCCTTTGAAAATAGCATAAGCAAGTATAATTCTTACTCCTAGTTTTGCAACGAGTGCAAAGGTTTCTTCATAGTCAATACCTTCTTATTGTGCATACCCTTTGCATACTAGTCTTTCTTTGTTTCTTGTGACTTCTCCATTCTCATTCAATTTGTTTTTGAATATCCATTTGGTACTAATGACATTTTTGTCACTGAGTCTAGGTACTAATGTCTATGTTTTTTTTTTCTCAATATGTTCAATCTCTTCATTCATTTCACTAACCCATTCTTGATTCTCAAGTGCAGTATTAACAGATTTAGGCTCAAAATCACAAATCAAACATCTAGTGTTTAGTGACTTACTTCTTGTTCTCATTCCAGCTCTTTTATCTTCATTGATCTAGTCTTGTGGATGGTGTCTTATGACATATTTAGAAAGCATAGGTTCAGATCTCTGTTCATCATTCTGATCATCATTTTGACCTTCATTTTGATCTTCATCGCTCGGTTCATTATTGTGAGCATTTTCCTGATTCTCAGTGTGTGCAACCTATTGCTTGGTTGCATTGTTATGGCATTCAGTAGCCTTACAATGTTTCTTGGGTAGAGTGTCAGGTTCATCAATGTAGACAAATTGGTGCAGGAGCACCTAGGTAAGGCTAAAATGTAACCTAGGGCTTCTAATTTTTTTTTTGGCTTGTAGTGGTTCTAGTCAAACCACTAGTGGAATAATAGGACTAGGTGGGTCCTAGGGTGTGTGAAGGTTTATGTGGAGATCTTATTAGGTCTTTAGTGTTTTCATTGCAAGTAATGTTCACAGTTGTCATTTGTACCCATATTGCCTATGTAGTGGCAAAAGTGGAAATTATGTGTCTAGGGGTCAAATTAGGGAAGGAAGTGGGTTGGAGAACTATTTGAGGTGTAATTAGCCTAGATATGCTATTGGCTAAGTTTTAAAGTTGTTTGACCATGTTTTGTGCAAAAATCCTAAAAGTTGTAAAAGTTGTCAATGTTGTCGTTGACAACATTGACAACATTTGCTACAAGATTGCACCTTCGGGAAAATTGGTTTCCTAAATATATGAAACCATTGGGATAGGGTCATGGTTAGGGATATGGTATAGGGTCATGGTTAGGGATAATTTAGAGTAGTTGTTTTTGGTATTCTCTATGGTGGTAGATTTACATTTTGTTTGCGTTTAGTTGTCTTTGTAAATTTATTTTGTTTCGAGACAGTTGCTGGTCTGTACCAAGCAACTTCTGCAAATGGGGTCATAGATTCTTTTCCCACCGTGGAGTTTGAATGGGACTTTGGGATTAGGGAGATGACTCCTTGTACATATTGTATAGATAAGGAGGGGACCTAGAAGACAAGGGAGCTATTTTTAATGTGATGCCCTAGGCGAGCCATATTTGCATGGCTAGGGATCACAAAGTGTTGCAGAGCCAATATGAGGGATTGAAAGCATTTATTGCTTCAATAAAATCTTGTGGAGAGGTAGAGTGGTGTGTGGAGGATCCCCAACTTTGAGGAGAAGATTGGGTGAGGAGTTTTGAATGGCAAGAAACCAAAACTTTGTGCAGACATTCCTAATGCTTAAAACCCCTAATTTTTAGGCATGTTTATAGGTTACACTATAAAGACACTTTTGGGAAGCAAGACCTAGAAAATATTTAGGGTCTTGATAAAGGGTATCAGAATCCAATGCTATTTTTCCAACTTTTTAAGGAGATTTGCAAGATATTTGGGAAAAAGTGCCTAATTAGGCCTAATGCTTGTAGCCCTATTTTGGGTGAACTTGGCTTGGTTCTTGGAACTCGTTTAGGGTTTCATTTCAAAGGGTGTTTGTAGACATTGGATTGGATCCAATTAAAAATATAAAAGCTTATCTCTCCACATGGAAGATTTCTTGATCAGTTTGGATCAATTTGTGAAGATGGAAAAGAAGAGCATTATGGCTAGGTGTTGGGTAGTTTGAATTCCTTATTGGTGTACTCAAGTTGAATTGGAGTGGGATCTTGTGGAAAGGATACTTGAAGGTTAGGGTTAGTAAAGAACCCTAGTTAGGCTAGAGAAGAGGCCTATTGTAAACCCTAGTGGAGAATAGGGTAGAAGAGCAAAGCTTCTTCTTACATCAGATTAATATCAGAGCAAGTTAAAGATTTGGGAAGACAGTGTATGTTTGTAGCTACTGGTGAATCATTGGGAGAGTCAAGCATGGTGACAAATGCAGAGCTAGCTAAAGAGGTGAATGAGAAAAAGGAGAAGAACATACTCCTTGAAGAAGCCTTAGAGGGAATGAAGATAAGGCTAGAAGAAGTTGCTAATGTAGCAGCTAGGAACAAAGAAGTTGAAAGCAGTGATAGGGGTAAAAAGATTGCTAAGGAAGACCTCATCCCTGAACCAAACCCTATCTTGAATGAAGAACCCTTCCTAAAAGCAATAAAATCCCTAGGAGGAAAGGCATTGGAAGGTATACCACTTTTTAGTGGGAAGATGGACATTAAGGCAGTGATGGATTGGGTTGAAGGAATGGAGAACCATTTCGAGTGTGAAGGGGTGACAGAGACACATAAGCTAAAGGTGGCCAAATCAAGACTCAGAGGGTCAACCCTAAAATCATGGAAATACCTTCAAGATGAGAGGGTTAGATTGGGTAAGCAACCCATAGCCAATTGGAATGCAATGGTGACCAAGATAAAGGAGAATTATCTGCCAGAGGACTATGAGATTCAACTCCATAGGAAAAGATAGAATTTGAAGAAAAAAGACTTGGATGTGGCCTCTTATATAGAGGAATTCCAAAGATTGTGTCTAAGGTCTAAGCAAAAAGAAGAGGAATCAATCAAAGTTTCTAGGTACTTGGGTGGATTGAAATGGAACATCCAAGAAGAGATTAGTTTGTGGACATCAACCATAGTTTAGAGGTATCATCAATGCGCCCTAAGGGTGGAAGAAAATAATAGGAAGAAGGGTGACTCTAACTTCAAGAATAGAGGTAGAGGAAGAGACCAACGGGTTCAAAGAGGAGGCTATTAAGGTAGAGGAAATGAGCAAAGGAAATAAGGTGAGAACAAACTGACAAAACATAACACTGAAAGCACTCCAAGAGGGGGATATAACAGAGGTAGGGGTAATCAAGGAGGTCCTAGTAGAGGAAGTGGAGGTAGAATTAACTCATACTTTTCAAGTACGAAGTGTTACAACTATGGTCAATTAGGCCATCTAGAATATAGATGCCCTGACAAGTCTACTACTTAAAATCATGATAGGAGAGTGACCTATACTCATGAGGATACTTCAAGTGTCAAAGCACCTGATATTGACCATGTAGATTCAGAGATGGGTGAAAACCTAATGTTTAGGAGGGTGTTGATAAGACAACCAATTAAGGATGAACCCAAGCATAGGAGGGCTTTGTTTAGGATAAGATGCAAGATCCTTGGCAAAGTTTGTAAGGTGATAGTGGACTCTGGTTCCACTAACAATATAATCTCAGAGGAAGTAGTCAATAAACTCAAGTTGACCAAAATACCCCATGTGAATCCATATAAGGTGACATGGCTTAACAAAGGCCAAAGTGTATTGGTGAATGAGTAGACATGGGTTGAATTCTCTATAGAAGGGTATAAGGACAAACTATTGTGTGACATCCTACCAATGGATGCTTGTAATTTTTTGTTAGGAAGACCTTGGCAATTTGACAATGGGGCAGTGTATGATGGAAAGGAGAATTCTATCACTTTCAAAAAAGGAGGTAGAACTTTCAAGATTCAGTCTCTGCTAGAAGAGGAGGAGCCATAGTCAAAGACTCCTAACATCATGTTGTGTAGTGGAAAGGAGTTTGTCAAAGATCTGAAGGATGGAGATCATGAAGGATATGCCATTGTTTTGAAGCCTAAGGAAGAAGAGAAGTCTGTCAAGGAGCACATACCAATAGAGATACAAGAATTTCTTGAGAAGTATAGGGATATAGTGAGTGATGGGACTCCTACAACCTTACCTCCTAGAAGAGTAATAAGTCATCAGATAGACTTTGTCCCTGGTGCATCTTTGCCTAATAAGGTAGATTATAAGCAAACCCCTGATTAGAATTTGGAAGTGGCAAGGCAAGTACAAGAACTCTTGGATCAAGGCTTGATCAAAAAGAGTATAAGCCCATGTGTAGTCCCAGTTGTGTTGGCATCCAAGAAGGGATGAAAATGGAGACTTTGCACAAATTCAAGGGCCATAAACAAAATTACCATAAGGTATAGGTTCCCCATACCTAGGATTGAGGATCTCATGGACTGCCTTGGAGGGGAAATGTACTTTACCAAGTTGGATTTGAAAAGTGGTTATCACCAAATCAGGGTGAAAAAAGGGGATGAATGGAAAATGACATTCAAGACCATAGATGGATTATATGAATGGCTTGTGATGACACTTGGCCTCACAAATGCTCTAAGCACATTCATGAGGCTCATGAATGAAGTGCTCAAAGACTTCACAAGGAAGTTTGTAGTTGTATATCTTGATGATATACTAATATTTAGTAAGACAAAAGAGGAGCATATCAAGCATGTAGAGGCTATGTTGCAGAGATTACATGGAGAGAAGTTGGCTATCAATCTTGAGAAATGTGAGTTTTTCAAGCAAGAACTAGTATACTTGGACTTTATAGTGTCCAAAGGGTCCTTGAAGATGGGTCAAGACAAAGTTGCATCTATCCTAAACTGGCCACCACCTACCACAACTAATGAGGTAAGAAGTTTCCATGGCTTAGCCGAGTTTTATAGGAAATTTATTAGAAATTTTAGTGGTATATGTGCACCTTTATTAGATACCATTAAGAGTGGGGTCAAAACTAAGTTTAGGTGGACCTTAGAAGTAGAGAAAGCCTTTGAGATGTTGAAGAAACAAGTAGCTACTCAACTTGTCCTACAATTGCCTAGTTTTGAAAAACTATTTACTATTGAATGTGATGCAAGTGGGATGGTAGTAGGGGGTGTATTGAGCCAAGAAGGTAGGCCAGTAGCCTTCTTTAGTGAGAAATTAAATGACACTAAGAAGAAATACTCTTCTTATGACTTAGAACTATATGCTTTAATTCAATCACTTAGAAAGTGGATGCATTATCTATTGACCAAAGAATTTATTGTGTTTACTGACAACCAAGCCCTTGGTTATATCAATACTTAGGAGAAACTAAGCAATAGATATCTAAAGTGGATGGAATATTTAGAAAGGATTCACATTTACAATTAAGCATAAGAAAGGGAAATTGAACAAGGTTGCAGATGCACTAAGAAGGAGATTGTTGACAGTCCAAGAGGTTCAATTGAATAGCATTGGAATTGATAGTTTCAGAGATCTCTACAAGGCAGATGAAGAATTTGGTGAAGCATACAAGGTGTGTGTTGATTTTAAAAATCATTTCCATAGCAAGTATTCTGATTTTACTTTGAAAAATGGATTTTTATTTAAGGGTAATCAGTTGTGTGTTCCAAGAGGTTCCATGAGAGATAATCTCATACAAGAGAAACACAATGGGTGTTTGAGTGGTCACTTTGGTATGAAAAAAACCTTGGATCTTGTGCAAAGGTTCTACCATTGCCAAAGTTGGTAAGAGATGTGACCAGATATGTTGAGTAGTGTTTCATATGCATGAAAGCCAAAGGAGGAATAAGTAATGCATGTTTATATCAACCATTACCAGTCCCTAATATGCCATGGAGTGTGTGAGCATGGACTTTATAGTAGGTCTACCTAAAATAAAGCAAGGATATGACAACATTTATGTAGTAGTTGATAGATTTAGCAAAATGGGACATTTCATTCCCTGCAAGACTAATCATGATGCTATCCACATAGATTATTTATTCTTTAAGGAGATTGTGAGAATCCATGGTTTTCCCCTAAGTATTGTATCATATAGGGATGTGAAGTTTATGAGCCATTTCTGGAGAACCTTGTGGACTAGATTGGGTACTAATCTATCTTTTGGTTCAGCCTACCATCCTCAGACAAATGGCCAAACTGAGGTGGTCAACAGAGTGTTGGGTAACCTATTGAGGTTCCTAACTAAGGATTATGTTCATACATGGGATGTGGTTATTCCCCAAGCAGAGTATGCATACAATGATAGCAAGAATAGAACCATAGGGAGAAACCCATTTGAGATATTTTATGGGATGCACCCAAGAGGTGTGTGTGAGCTTAATGATCTTGGAGGCATGGAGTATAGGAGTGGTCATGCTGAGGAATTCACTCAAACCATGAAGGAGATCCAAGAACAAGTCAATAAGACCATACAAGACAGTACACAAAAGTTGAAGGCCAAAGTTGATGAAAGGAGGAGAGACATTTAGTTTGAGGTAGGTGACTATGTGATGGTTCATTTGAACAAATATAGGTTACAAAAAGGTGTCCCTACTAAAATTTAGATGAAGAGGGTGAGACCTTGCAAGATCATAGCCAAATATGGGGCTAATGCATACAAGATAGACTTACCTTCAGATTTGAGCATATCTCCGGTGTTCAATGTACAATAATTGATCCAATTCAAAGGGAAGATAGATGAGAAGGGTAAAAGTAATCAATGGGTCAGTGGTGATGTTGAGGCTACTGTATTACCTCCCAAGCCACATTTGGAAGCTAACGGAGTTCTGGATTCAAGAGTCAAGAAGACTACAAGGCACAAGGTGTACATGGAACACCTCATCAAGTGGAAGAATAGGCCTAAATTAGAAGCCTCATGGATTGCATAAGAAGACTTAAATAAAGTGGGCATATCTAAAGACTTGTGTCCATAGGAGTCACATAACTTTCCTTTGTGGGGGAGTATGGTGCAGGAGCACCTAGGTAAGGCTAAAATGTAACCTAGGGCTTCTAAGTTGTTTTTGTCTTGTAGTGGTTCTAGCCAAACCACTAGTGGAATAATAGGATTAGGTGGGTCCTAGGGTGTGTGAAGGTTTATGTGGAGGTCTTATTAGATCTTTAGTGTTTTTCTTGCAAGCAATGTTCAAAGTTATCATTTGTACCCATATTGCCTATCTAGTGGCAAAAGTGGAAATTATGTGTTTAGGGGTCAAATTAGGCAAGGAAGTGGTTTTGAGACCTATTTGAGGTGTACTTAGCCTAGATATGCTATTGGTTAAGTTTTAAAGTTTTTTGACCATGTTTTGTGCAAAAATCCTAAAAGTTGTAAAAGTTCTCAATGTTGTCATTGACAACATTGACAACATTTATTGCAAGATTGCATCTTCGGGAAAATTGGTTTCCTAACTGTCTAGAACCATCAGGATAGGTTCATGGTCAGCTATATAATTCCTCCCTCGAACTTTTTATGAGGTTGGTTAAGGTTGAAAATTTGGTGTACGGACTGTGTAGTTGAAAGAACAGTTACAATTTAACAAATTATGAGCATTTTGTGTTTTTATGGATTAGATTGCTTACTATAATGGGTGCATAATTTAGAGTATTTGTTTTTTGGATTCTATGTGGTGGTAGATTTACATTTTGTGCATGTTTAGTTGTCTTTTTAAATTTATTTTGTTTTGAGACAGTTGCTGGTCTGTACCAAGAAACTTCTGCAAATGGGGTCATAGATCCTTTTCCCACCGTGGAGTTTGCACGAGCCTTTGGGATTAGGGAGATGACTCCTTGTACATATTTTACAGAGAAGGAGGGGCCCTGGAGGACAAGGGAGATATTTTTAATGTGATGCCCTAGGCAAGCTAGAGTTGCATGGCTAGAGATCATAGAGCGTTGCAGAGCCAATAAGAGGGATTGAAAGCATTTTTTTTTCAATCAGAGCTTGTGGAGAGGTAAAGTGGTGTGTGGAGGATCCCCAACTCAGAGGAGAAGATTGGGTGAGGATTTTTGAATGGAAATAAACCAAAACTTTGTGCAGATAGTCCTAATGCTTAAAAACCCTAATTTTTAGGTATGTTTATAGGAGCCATAGTATAGACACTTTTGGGAAGCAAGACCTAGAAAATATTTAGGGTCTTGATAAAGGGTATCAAAATCCAATGCTAATTTTCCAACTTGTTAAGGAGATTTGCAAGATATTTGGGAAAAAGTGCCTAATTAGGCCTAATGCTTGTAGCCTTGTTTTGGGTGAGCTTGGCTTGGTTCTTGGAACTCATTTAGTGTTTCATTGCAAAGGTGTTTGTAGACATTGATTGGATTCAATTAACAATATAGAAGCCTATCTCTCCACATGGAAGAGTTATTGATCAGTTTGGATCAATTTGTGAAGATGGAAAAGAAGAGAATTATGGCTAGGTGTTGGGTAGTTTGAATTCCTTATTGGTGTACTCAAGCTGAATTGGAGTGGGATCTTGTGGAAAGGATCCTTGAAGGTTAGGGTTATTAAAGAACACTAGTTAGGCTAGAGAAGAGGCCTATTGTAAACCCTAGTGGAGAATAGGGTAGAAGAGGAAAGCTTCTTGTTACATCACAAATCTATTGTAATCTTCTGTTCCTTCCCGCTTTCCTCACCATTTTTCCCATCAAATTCAACCACTTTAATATTTGTACTTTCAATGATTTTGTTAGAAGATTTGTTAAGACATTTATAAGCTTTTCTCTTTGTAGAATATCCTAGAAATATTCCTTGATCAGTTTTAGAGTAAAGTTTCCCATTTCTATCATCTTTCAATATATAACATTGACTTCCAAAGATTCTAAAGTAACTAGATTTGGTGTGTATCCATACATAGCTCATAAGGTGTCTTATTGGTCTCTTTCTTCAATTGAACTTGGTTCAGTGTATAGACAACAGTACTTACAACTTCTCTCCATAATGTTTGTGTGATGCTTTTTTCAATCATTAGTGTTCTAGCACAATCAACAATTGATCTATTCCTCCTTTCAACAATCCCATTTTACTGTGGTGTTCTCAGTGCAAAAACCTGTCTTGTAATCCCATGCTCATTACAAAAGTTAGCGAATTCATCAGAAATAAATTCTCCTCCTCTATATGATCTTAAACATTTCAACTACTTTCCACTTTGTTTTTCAAATTTAGCTTTATACCATTTGAACATCTTAAATGCTTCAGATTTCTCTTTTAAGAACATGACAGTAATCATCCTAGAATAATCATAAATAAATAGAATGAAGTATCTATCACCATAATAGCTCTTTGTTCTCATTGGTCCACATAAGCTAGTATGGAATAATTCTAGAATAGCATTAGATGTGTAGGTTTTTTCTCTTGAAACTAGACTTTGTCATTTTTCTTTTTTGACAATTCTTGCACATGACATGGTCGGGGTTTGACATGCTCGGTAAGCCTCTTAATTTTCTTTTCTTGCTTATCCTAACTATGTTGTCAAAATTCCCATGACATAACCTTTTATGCCACAACCAAATGTCTTCATTTATATCCAATAAACAAGTGATCTTAATATCATCAAGATAGAATAGGTTACCTTTTGTTTGTTCACCAATACTGATCAACCTTCCTATTCCATTATAGATCTTTGCCTTTTTTTTCTCAAATGCAACTCGGTGTCCTATTTTATTCAGCTGTGAAACACTCAATAGATTATAGTTAAGTCCTTTCACCCAATATGCATTTTTACATCTGATCAAATTATTCAACATAATGGTTCCTTTACCTTCAACTAGGAAAGGTGAGTCATTACCCATCCTAACTGATCCACCATTATAATATTCAAAAGTTTCAAAATTTTCCTTATCTCCAGTTATGTGGTGAGTAAAACCACTATCAATAATTCATACATCATTTTTGATAACTTTAGATATGAGTGCAGTTTCAACATACCTTTCTTCTTCATCTAAATCATCCTTCATAGCAACAAATACTACCTCAACATCTTCACCAGACTCGATGTCAGTATTTTTAGCTTTGTTCTCAACCAGGTAACAAGCCTTCTTGCCTTTGTCCTTGTAGTCTTGGTTATCTCTTTTTTCAGAGTGTCAGTTTCTTCTGTATTCTCGGTCACCACTTCTGTCAAACTTCTTTTCATAAGATCTGTCATTGTTTCTTTCACCCCTTCTCTTGTTAGGGCATCTACCAGCAAAATGTCCAATTTCTTTTCAATTAAAACAAACCGATGGTAATTTACCTTTGTATCTGCCTTTGCCTCTATGCAGTATTCTAGCCATTAGTGCTTCAATTTCATCAAGTTCTTGTTCATCACTATCACTTTCACTATAATTTCTCATAGTATGTTTATGACTAGATTTGCTTATTTTCAGAGGAGATTTGAATGCAGACTCAATAGTTGGTAAGACACTATTGTCATAGTTGTTCATCTCAAATGAAATAAGTCTACCAATCAAACTATCAAGAGTAACATTACTATTTTATACTACTCCCATTTCTTGAATTGCAGATAATCTAATAGCATAAACAGGTAGTAAGGTTCTCATAATTTTAATTACAACTATTTATTCCTCAAGTACTCCTCCTACTCCTCGGATAGGATTAACAAATTCTTTGATTCTACTACTGTACTGAGTGATTTTATCTCCTTTCATTCTTAGGTCATCAAACTTTCCTCTTAGGATTTCAGCTTTAGCTCTCAGCACATTTATATCTCCTCCATGTACTAGCTTGATTTTTTCCCACATTTTCTTTGTAGTGGTGCATGATTTGACATCTTCAAATTCATCATTGGATAGTGAAGAAGCAAGTTCTATCATCATATAATTGTGTTCATGTTTCTATCTTAATTGATCAACAGTTAGAGGTCCAGTAGGTCAACATATTCAACATCCAAGTGTTGTGTGACATCATTTCCAATACCTGATAGATGGAGTCTTATCCTTCTTTTCCATGATGCAAATTTGTCTTTGTTCAACTTAGGCACATCCCTTTTACTCATCTCATGATCTTTATCTTGAGTCTTTGAATTCTCTTCAAAGCACCAAAGCTCTGATACCAATTGTTATAAAAAATGAGGGGGGGGGGGGGGGGGTGAATCAATGGACTTAAAAATAATTTTGATAATCCAACCAAAACTTATATCTTAAATATAATACCTTCAATTATCTTTTAGTCCTACAAGATGTATGCCTTATGTAAAAACTATCAATGCAATGAAAGAAATACACATTTGACACATGGATTATTAACATGGAAACTCTATTAAGGCAAAAACCACTTGGGACCCGTAACCCAAAATTTTGACTCTTTAGAAGTGAGCTCAGTGAAGAGCCAACCATGTTAAAGGTTATAAACACATTGTTAAGAGCGCCCTTGTTAGAGGATTCAAAACTAATAGTTTGTATTTTGACCTAGCATTCACTATGTTGTCAACAAGAAAACCATTTGATACTCTTGAGTATCTCAATACATTAAGGATGGTTAAATCCCACTTGGTTAAGAGATTTTCTAAATCAATGGTTAAACTGAAACAATAAATGATCTGTTCAACAATACAACTTTAACTTGAAATTTTTTAGATCTATTGTTAGTGCAATAATACCTCTCTGATCAATGTTCTCTTCAATTCCTTTTCTCCCCTTCTTTGTTTTTCTCGGTGAATGCTCTGCCCTTTATTTCTTGGTCTCTGCAAAACTCCTGGCTTTGTTCTTCAGCCTATATGATCAGATCTACATGAAGACTTCTATCTTCACAAGAATTATATTCAACATTCCTCTTTTTCATAATGAATTACTTGTCTCTTTATATAGACATGATTTAGCCATTCAATCTTCTTATTTTCATCGTAGATCACTTTCTTTATCCGTAAAGCTTTCCATGCTTGCTTTAATCCATAAAGCTCTCCTTCAAATTTATTCCACAAATCTCTCCTTGTTATCTATGCTTTAAATATCTTCTTTGTTTTAGTTCAATTGATTGATGAAAATAAAGCAATCAATCAGTTAAATCTAAATATAGCTCCTTCCAGCTAAGTGTTTTTGTCATTCCCTATCTTTAGTTCAGATCGGTGATCAACTTCAGTTAGCTCGATAATTGACTCCAGTCTTCCTCGGTGACAACTTTAGTTAGCTCAGTGACCACTCCAGTTACGCTTGGTAAATAGCTCTTGCTTGGTAACCACTTGCTCAGTTACTATAGTACTTGGTATACATTGTGAACTACTGAGTGACACTTTCTCAATTTATACTATCCATCGGTGTGCACTGTCCTTTGATGTTTACTATCACTCGGTGTATACTAGATTTTTATGTTTTACCGATAACATAAAATTTATCTCTTTATCTCTTGAAGTCTATGAAAATATGTATATGATCAATCAAATTATATCAAGTTGACATCAATGACAATACAATACATTAACTAATTGAATGTCTTGCATTCACTTTTGCATCTCGGTGATCATCAACTTATCATCTTCAATCATTTAATCAGTTATAGTTCATCAAAATGTTGCAACTATGTATAAATCCTTTCGGTCATGTGTCTGATATTGATAAAATTTCGGAGGACAATGAAAAATTACTCACAAATGAATAAAAAGGCTTTGATTTATCAAAGGATTTTTCATATGATCAATAAGAAGGAAGTTGTAAGAATTAATGACAAATCAAGATCTTGGAAGTGGAGAAGAAAAGAATTCTTGGGAGATTTAATGTCTTGAGGAATCTAATAGTTCCTAAGTTGGACATTTTGCAGAGAAGCTTAGAAGTTGAAGAAGGAGCACAAAAGGAACCTTCCCCACTAAAAATTATACATGCTAAGGAATTGCTTATTTTATTTTTGGGAAGCTTCAAATTATGGACAGTCTGAGGAAGTCATGGAGGGTAGATTGGACAACCTTGAAGGACAGTTTCTAAGATGTATATAAACTATAGTAAGTAAGCACTTATACATTTTGTATACTCATGCGGAAAGTATAGGATCTTGGTAGAGAAGATTTTATTTTTGGCCCCGCCTTTTCCATTGATGTCTAAGGGGGAGAAACATTGTGCGAAAAATGATGCATAAACTTAGGCGGAGTTCAGTTTGTGAAGTTTTGGACTTGGAAAGTTTTGGATGGACACTTAGTCATTTTTCTCTAAGCGTTTCCATCAATTCCAAAGGGGGAGATTATTGGAAAGAGTCACTCTATGATGCATGGTATGTTGTCATTGATGGAAAGTACTATCATTACTCTTGGCCTTGCTGCAAACAAGACAATTTACTGAAGGATTTGATGCTTATATCTATCTAAATACCAGAACCAGAATAGAGACCAGTTGGATAGATTAGTATGGTATGGAAAGTTTTTTGATAGTTAGAGCATGCAATCACATGACATGAATGTAGACATACCATTATGTCTAATATGATCATCGCAGATTTTGAAGTTATCATATGCATGAGAATTCACTAAGGAATATCGGGTTGGCATAGTTTTTGGGAAGAACAAGACAATTTGGAGAAATTGAGTTGGTACACTTGGTTAAACAATTTTGGTTAACAGTTTGGTAAGTGTTTGTGATAGAGCCAACATTAGAGGATAATTGATTTGGTTAGCAAGATTTAATCTTATGTTTTGATCTTATTTTGACGAAGACCTCTACACATTTCATTTCTCTTATTTGGGCTGACAGAGTTTTAGTTTTGATCTTGTGATCTTATATTTAAAAGCAAGTTTTTAATATGAAGAAAGAGAGATTATGATTGTGATTAGAAGAAGATATTGATGCAAATACAGTAATCATAGATTGAGTGCAATTCTTTATCGGAATTATATAGGCATTGTTGATGCTACCAGTCAGTTCGATATAGGAGTGTAAGTCCATTTTGATTATGTAATTGGCTGTAAGCCATGATGTTTTGGTTGTGTAAATGAGTAGTGAGATCTAGGATATAATCTTGAAAGCAAGTGCATTCCCCTCATTCTACTTATGCCTTTAACGTGGCACTTATTACTGTAGTAGTGAGATATTTATGGATATCATCCCCACAGTTTTTTTCCCTTAACTAGGTTTTCCTCAATAAAAAATCATGGTGTTATGGGGAGTTCATGTTGTGTATCTTATTTGGTTTACTTGCATTTAATTTGTGTATTAAGATATGGTTTTAGAGGAATGAATTTATTAATACCTCTACCTCGATTCACCCCACTCTCGGTGCTCCCTAATCCTAACAAATATAGCAATGGCCACGCTAATTTGATGACAAGAGCACAAATGTCAGTACGAGCCATGTGCATGTCAATATAGATATCCTATCTAGTATTCATCAGTCAAAGGGACAAGGTATTAGAAATGGGTGCTAGATGAGCTCTATGTGTTTGAGTTGACACCATTCAGAGATTACGAGCCCTAGGGGCTTTGGGATGAGAAATATTAGAGAGATGATGGGTTAGAGGACATGTACCATTTTTCTTATATCTAGTTAGACACTGGTTGGTGGGGATGACAGTATACATGATTGTGAGGTACCAGCCTTCATGGGTTATGAAGCAGTTTGGGTTAGTGTAGGATGCAGAATCATACGACTTCCCACATTTGCACATCACTCAGGATGTCAGAGCTTGGGGTTATGAGGTAGACCCAATGCAGTCTTGAGCTAGTTGGAGGTTTATGCAACCCATCTTGTGGTGGAGAGGGAAAGATATAGTCAATGTAGGGATGATTCCAACATACACATCTTGGTGGGCTGCTCATCGACTAGTGAGACTTATAGATCCTGGACAAGTGGCACCTGAGGAGAAGCCAGGGTCAGATGAGGATATTGTGGAGGGGGATGATGGAGGAGGGGATGTAGGAGATGAAGATTGGGGAGATGGGGGTAGAGGAGAGAGTTTGAACTAGTAAAGAGCACCCGTAACCAGGATTAGATAGAGAGCCCCAACGAGATAGAGACAAGGAGGAGGGAAGACACAACCTCCTCATGGATAGGGACATGTCCAGGGATAGGGACATGCATAGGTATAGGTAAAGGTTCCACCTATTGTACAACCAACAATACCATGATCCCCAGCCCCACAGGTACAACCACCACCTAAGATGGTGACATATGTAGTTTATGATGCCTTACAATGGAGATATGATTATATCACTAGGGATAGGGATCAGAGCCACATAGAGCTGTAGAGGACTAAGAGGGAGTTAGAGATAGAGAGGGGAGATCATGACACCACCCGAGATGAGAGGAACAATTTGAAGGCAGAGGTGATACGATTGTAGGGACTCTATGATGCCGAGAGGACACGTAGTGCCAATCTAGAGATTGTCTTAGCAAATCTACAATGTAGGGTCAACGTGGGGGATTTTGGACAAGCTAGGGATGAAATTATGATGGAAGGTCTAGGTGAAGAGGAGCATCTCCAGTTGTAGATCTAGACATTGATGACTGAGAGGGATGAGGCACTGAGACAGGCATATACATACATGGTAGAGCGATAGATCACTTGAAAATATGCCACAATATGGGGATGTGACAGGTGCTCACAGATGCCTTTGCACCACACTAGAGAGAGGAATAGACAGTCAGAGAGGAAAAGTATTACTGGAGGTCATACTACATTATTATTACCAGAGGTTATACTACGTTGTTGTGCCAGAGGGACAATGAGCTCCAACCTTCTCAGAGAGGAAAAATACACACACGTCAGGAGGGCCATCTCAGGGTTCAATGGGCATGGCACTAAGGAAACCGATAAGGGACTAAGGAGGAGGACCATCCTAGCTAGTTGCATGAGGACCTCTAGACACCTTGATACACATTTTTGTTTTATTTAGAGATGAGTTGTACAATGACACTATATGAATATATGATATAATTTTTTATGTACTTTTCAATGGACCTTATATGATTTTATATGATGTGACACTTTTATGAACTTTATATGGACATTTGATGGTTTTTATGTACTCTATGGACTCTATGGATGGTTATTCTTTCATAATCTATACAATGATGCAGTGGGTTCTATGTGATGTTTATGATGGTTTATGTATGAATTTATGTTTACACATGATTTCTATGATGCATATGTTTATAATACTGATGCTTGTGATGCAATATGTGTGTGTGATGTGATGCATACTATACTACATGATTATGTTTATGGTCTTAACATTTATGATGTAGGGATGTGCAAAGTATGGATTATTATGTATATATGATGTGTATGATTTTTATGTAGGATGGATGATTGTAAATGATGCATGTGAGATGGATACAATATTTATTATGTGATATTATGGATGTGATACTATATGATGTGATTTATGAAAAATAGATTTGTGATGGATGTATATATGATGGATATTTTAATGTTTATGATATGATGGATATACATGATGAAAATGTGATATTTAATGATTAATGAGATGTAATGGATGTAATC
Source organism: Thuja plicata (assembly GCA_018584345.1). Taxonomy (NCBI): domain Eukaryota; kingdom Viridiplantae; phylum Streptophyta; class Pinopsida; order Cupressales; family Cupressaceae; genus Thuja; species Thuja plicata. The sequence goes on along the minus strand of MU223492.1, from coordinate 4,235,768 downwards.
TGATGTAAAAAAAATGTACTTACTGAAATGATATGTTGATATGGATATATAATGAGAAATGCACTTAATGAAATGATGGATGAATATGTAATGAAACTAATGCAAATGATAATAAAAGAATATAATGTGTAATGAAATGATGATAAGATAAATAATGACCTAATGCATGTATTTAATGAAATTATAATGAATATTTAATGAAAGATAATGACAAATGGTTTATGAACTAGATGAAATGAACCTAATGCAATATGAAACAAAAATGATTGTTAGAAATGTAATTAATGCAATATCTTAACTAGTGCAGTGTAAGGATGGAATGCAACCTAATGTAACAACATAATAATGTGACTAATGCAATTTAATATGGGATGAAACCTTAATGAAAGATAACCATGCAAATAATCCAATTAAGACCTCTGAAATGGAACATGTTTTTGTGTGTATCAAGACAACTGAGAGGGACATTTAGCTAGTCGGGACGGGGGAAAAAGTGAATAAATAGGAGCCTCACAATGCAATATATGGAATGCAAAATGAGTATATCAATGCAACTAACTAAATGCAAAGATGGTTTTGGGGATTATATCGTGTGGATGTTAGAGATCATACCCTAGTTTAATTTTGTAAAAGAAGGTATGCATCACATGCTAAAAAATGTGGATGACATGGTTCCTTTGTGGGACTAGACTCTCAGACAGGCAAGGTAGATTTAGAAACATAGTTGTAGATTAAAAATCATGGTGGAAATAATGCAATGACACTCATGAGCAGTCCTTAGTACACCCATGCCTTGATTAGAGGCTTGGTGGAAGTGTACAAGATACTTCCTCTAGCGAGGCATACATAACCATAACTGTATAACCAACAAAAATGCACTAAAGTACTCACAAACATATCATACCAAAAATAGTACATGTAACAATACACATCATTTAAGATATACCAAGATATGGAAGATCGAGCCAATTGTGAGTAGGACTTATTGAAACACAAAGATAAAATCAACAAAAAGACATCATGACCAAGTAGTCATTCAATCCATAGTTCTTTCCATGAACAAGATCATGTGAGGATGGGTTTGATAGGCTGACTCAAGAAGGATGCATCTTAAGGGAAGAAATTGATTGATGTAAAATGAGCATTTGATAGGCAATATATTTTAAATGAACAATAGCGGGGGAACTCAATCTCAAGATTGATTTGGAGAACAAATTATGCGGTCAAAGTGTTTGTGACAAGCTCGGTGTGATGGGGTTAATCTCAGTGTGATGGGGTTAAGCTCAATGTGATGGGGTAAGATGGTGTGTACCCTCATTCTGAATATTGGTAAATAATGCATCTTCATAAAGGGGTGATAGGGATGGTGGGGTGAATGAGGGGATAGAACAATATAATGAAAGTGGAAAGGAACATGTAGGATTCCTGCATGGACATGGGGTAAGGGTATGAGAAGATGCAAATAGGTGGGATGAAGTTCATGGATGTAAGGATATCTCGGTGTGAGGTGGAGTGAACTTGATAGATGGTGGATCCAAATTTTCTATGCATGGTAGCTGAGGCAGGTTTTCACCATAGTACTTGTCCAAGGCACCATAAATGTCTTTGAAGCATATAAATACTATAACTAGAGGTTGAAGAAGGTAATTGAAAGTGAAAATGTTACAATGGATGATTTTTTTAGAAATAGGTTATATCTTGCAGATATGAATCAAACGATGAAGAAGAAAGTCAGATTGACTAAGCACAAAACTAGAATCAGAATAAAAATGGATTGGTAGAACATAATGAAGAAGATGCAAATGATGAAGTGGAAACACAAGAGTCTACTACAAAAGAAAATCTGAAAATTCCCAGGTATGTAAGGTTAAATAATTCATAAAATCAAATCATTGGTGATAGGAATCATGGTGTTCAGAATAGAAGAAAAAATGCTAGAAGTGAAATTTGTTTGATTTCTAAGATTGAGCCTAAAGATGTTGATGAAGTATGTAAAGATGAAAGTTGGGTTAAAGCGATGGAAGAAGAATTGGAATAGATTGAGAAGAATAAAATATGGATTCTTGTTCCTAGACCTAAAGACAAGAATGGGATAAGTACTAAATGGGTATTCAGAAACAAATTGAAAGAAGAAGGTGAAGAGGTTAAGATTATAGTCAGACTTGTTTGCAAGGGATACTCACAGATGGAAGGAATTGATTTTAGGAGACCTTTTCTCCTATTGATATAATTGAAGCTGTTAGGATGTTTCTTGCATATGCTACTTACAAAGATTTCAAGGTATATCAGATGGATTTTAAGTCTGCATTATTAAATGGAGAATTGGAAGAGGAAGTATACATTGAGAAACCAGGTGGTTTTCCTTTAACTGATGAATATGATATGGTTTACAGATTGAAGAAAGCACTCTATCGATTGAAATGAGAACCTAGAGCTTGTTATGCAAGATTGGATAAGTATTCAGTAAGACTTGGTTTCAGTAAAGGTACTGTTGATAGTAATTTGTACTTGAAAATTTAACATGATAATACTTTGATTGTTGAAGTCTTTGTGGATGATATCATTTTTGGTAGAAATGACAAGATGAGTAAGAAATTTTTTGATGAGATGTTGAAAGAGTTTGAGATGTCTATGATAGGTGAGATGAAATTTTTCCTTGGGCTACAAATTACACAAACTGATAAAGGTATTTTCATATCTCAGTCTAAGTATGTGAAAAAATTGTTGAAGAAATTTGGTATGGATGATTCAAAACCTATTGGTACTCCTATGATTTCTAGTTGTAAATCGAAAAAGGATGATTCACCAAAAAAAAGATCGAACAAGATACAGATCTATAATTGGTGGCTTAATATACTTGACACAAACTAGACCATATATTATGAATGTTGTTTGCATTGTTGCTAGATTTGAAGAAAAATTGAAGGAATCACATATTATTGTTGTTGAGAGGATATTCAGATACCTGAAAGGGATAGTTGATTATGGTTTATGGTATGGAAAGGATGATAATTTTACATTGAGTGCATTTACTTATGCGAATTGGGTAGGTAATGTGGATGGCAGAAAGAAATTAAGTGGTGGAGCATTCTTTTGGGGTAAGAGATTAGTTTCATGGGCAAGTAAGAAACAAAATTGTATATCACAATCTACTGTCAAAGATGAATATGTTGTTGCTGCTATTAATTGTACACAAGTGATATGGATGAAGAAAATGTTGAAATATATTAGAGTGACTATTGATGAGCCTATTGCTATTAATTGTGACAATTCAAGTGGTATAAATATTTCAAAGAACCCTGTGTTGCATTCAAAGACAAAAAATATTTCTAATAAATATTATTTCTGGAGAAAAAAAATTAACAAGAAAGAAGTTAGATTGGAGTATGTGTCTAAAAAAGAGAAGATTGCAGATATTTTTATGAAGCCCTTGCTAAAGGATAATTTTGAGTATCTCCAAGGTAAGCTTGGAGAGATTTCCCCTCTTGATCAAAGCTAGAGATGAATTAAGATGCATCAGTCCAATGTGCTTATAGATTATCATTAACCTGGATTTATATTTTGGTGGCTACTCCTTAGGGGGAGTAGTGGTTGAGAGATGTTCATTTAGTTTTGAGAAATGTTTGTTCAATTTGTTGGCTTCCATGACTTGGTGCATACATGTGCCTTTGTCATTGATGTCAAAGGGGGAGATATGTTCTTGTGAAAAACAAGTATGAGACTATGAGGGAGAGATAGTAAAAAAGTATGTCATATTGTGGATATTGTTGGTGGTACTATTAACATTGTTTCTTTGTGCATTGATTTGTTTTTTTTACATCATATGTTGCCATCAATGCCAAAGGGAGAGGTTTTTGAGATATTGTTCAGACTATGCATATATCTATTGGCATTAATGTTTTGTCATTGAAGTCAACATATTCCTATTATTGGTGATAGTATTCCTGAGATGTTCAGTGATATGATTTCTGTGGTATGACTACTATATTGAATATTAGATGCTACAAAGCTAGAAATGTGTTGGGAAATGTATGTACTTGATTCAGTTCAAATCGCATAGGTTCATATGATGATTTGAGTGAATTGTGAAGGATTTATCAGACAATGGTATTTTGGTTGTTTAGAAAGAAACAAAGTTTCAATTATTGGATCAGTATGGATCAGTTATGCAATATTCTTGGTTTCTAACCTGGTGGTGAGTTTAAAACATGGATTTTTTCTTCAGATCGAGTGTTTCATCATTTGGATGCTTAAAAACTATTTTTCTTTTATGAAAGTGATTGTTGATTAGTGTTCCTAATGAACAGTGCAGAGATGAGTATGATTTATGAGACATATTTGTTCCTATCGATGTCGTAGTATTTCATGTTTCTTGCTGATGTTTCTTGTTCATGTCCTATTTGTGTTGCTATATCACATTGGATTATGTGATCAAAATTGAAGATTTTCATGTGGTGTGTTGATGTTCTTATTGTTCTTGGCCGACATGGTGGCGTAGCATGTTGTGAAGGATCGTGGCATGATTTATAGATCCGGAGCATGTTCGAGGATGTTGTTATGGATCATTCTATGTCTTAGTAGACATTCAATGGATCACATTGGGTTTGGAGATGTATTGAATTAATATTTTGTAATTAGGTCCTTGGTCAACCTAGTTGAGATTAATTGGTGTAATGTGATGAGCCGATCTAATGGCCATCTTTTATAACACTTATACTATCTTTTTAACAAGTTTACTTACAACTGATACTTGAAATTATGGTTTCTATATATATTTTATCTATGAAAAAGACATAAGTAGGAAGGTAGATGGTAAAAAGGTTATGGAAGTATGATGCTTGGAATTCATGATCTTACATGATAAAATGCAGAAGTAATATAGTGAATGAATGATTCCTTTCCTATGCTATGTTGTGGGTAGTTTCCTTCCTGTAGCCACATATCTTGCAAGATCATTAATTAAGTTTAATAGTTTCTTCTGAATATTTGTGATAAAGATATATACATGTGTCAAAGATGGTATGTGTGTGATAATCCTTTTGCAGGAATCAATGGAGCAGTTCTAAAGTCTAGCATTGTGGTGCTAAAGAAGTCAAGGTCAGTTATTCTCACCATAGACCTCAGGCTGAACAAGTCAAGAGCACGTGAGCCAGGTGAAGCGTCATTGCAAGATCTTAGTGGGAGGACTGGGTCAATACAGTTTCCAGTTGCATGCCGCACAGATCTAGAGCCATCATGTGCTACATTCTGGGACAATTTACTGGTTAATTGCCATATTCTATTATGAGATATTTTGTATTGATTACGATCCTCATCTGATGGAGTGATCTTAGATTTAGGTTATAGTGGTAGTTTTCCTTTAAATAAGTTGACTGCTAAACTCTGGGATTTGAACAATCAATTAGTTTTCTATAATCACTTTGTAATTCAGTTGTAGAAGAAATACAAACTTGTTGTTACATGTTATGTTCATGCTTTGCAATTAAATGAGATCTTCAGTTTTTCATCTTTGAGTTTTATTCTATTCAATCTTTTGTGGGGGCCCACACGGGAGGTGAAGTAGTTCATAGTCAGTAGGAACTAGTTTTAGAGTTATCAGTAGGAATTAGTTCAGAGTTCATTCAAAGCATCTAGGACTCTGTTGCTCCTATAGCCATTGGTAACAGAACTATTGGTTGTTCCTGTAGCATAAGTAAATAGTTGAGTTTACTTCCGTAATGTGTTGTTCTTCAAAGCTTTAGATTAAATTGCTCATTTGAATTCCTAGTTTAGTATCTCTCCAAGATTGATTAGTTTGAGTAGGAAGTGATGAATTCTAATACAGATTAGATCATATGCTTTGTAGATGCTATTTGAAGTTTACGTCCCTGGTTGACTATTCAATGAGTTCAGCATATTATTTCTAGTATGATAATTGGAATGTTTTGTTACAGAGTCATTGTCAAAAGGATGCATAATCCTTAAGTGCAAAGGTATTATACTAAGCAGTCATTTTTGGTGCCGCTGCTGGGGAATGGTGTCAATCTAATCTAGCCTTGAGTCATTGTCTTAGATTTAGCTTAGAATTTTTTTTATGCATAGGAGAAGAGATCATCTTGGGTGTTTTGTTCCTTGTAGTTATCAGGCTGGACCTCTTGAATTAGTTGCCGACATCTTTAACCCTGAAATTGAGGAACCCCAAGTTGCGAACAAAGAAGTTGAAGAATAATTTGAGAACATGTTTTTTGATGCATTTGACCACTTACCATCATCCTCATCCTCATCTGAAGAATCCTTGCATTTAGACAAACTTTTTGCTGAGCCAGAAGATCTACTGCAGTAGCCAGGGCCTCCTACAAGGATGGCTCAACCAACCTTCCCTTTCCCCATTCCTCCTCTGCAGGGAAACAAGAATTTGAAGAATATACCCTCTGCGACATTGCCCAAGCTCTATGACCTCATCACCGAAGACCCCGAGACCTTCCTCTTTGAGTTTGACATCCTTTGTAGAAGCTACGAGTATACAATTGATGTACTTAAGCTCAAGTTGTTTCTGTTGACTCTGAAAGAAGCTACTCTGAGATGGTTTATGGGCCTCAGTGCCAACGCTGTAGCAGATTGGACTGCTATGAGAAACATGTTTCTTTCCAAATATAAAGAGTACTGTCAGGGGCGTGACTTAAAAGGTGATGATATCTTTAGGATGGCCTAGAAAGAGGATGAGATACTCAAGGATTATATCTCCAGGTTCATGTTCAACTTGCAGCGTAACACTCAACATAAATTGAATGAAGAATCTCAGAACCACCTTTTTCTCAAAGGTGTCAATGAGGGGAGCATTACGGCTTTGGACCTGATGGCTGGTGGCGACATTACATAGAAAAATTGGGATGATATAAAGAATATCTACTTGAACTACTCCCGGGCCACTGTAAAGAAGGGTAGGGGAATCAGAGACCTACCACAAAAGTTTGCTAGCTCCGGGGTGTCAAAGGTGGAGCTATCTAATCTTCTATCTGACTTCAAGCAAGACATCATTAATGATGTCACTACTCAAATAGATACCATGCATGCAAGGAGAAAGAAAGAAGATGCTGATGCTGTGCTAGCTGAATACTGTCCACACTGTCGAGAGAAGAAGAGGAGCTGCAAGTGCAAGAATGTTGCAAATTTGGAGACACAACCAGTGCCCACTGAATTCAAAGCCATTGATGAAAATGGAGAGGTGCTCTACATTGCCCAACGTAGGCCATGGGACCCAAGACCAGGTATGCCACAAGATCCTCTTCAAAATTTTAATAATAATAGTCAATGGTAGAATTTTCAGAATATGGGCACCCAAGGGTGGCAGAAACCTCAACAGGGTTGGAAACCACCCCAGCCAGGTTGGCAGCAACCTCAGTAAGGTTGGCAGCAACCTCAGCCGGGTTGGCAACAAACTCAGCAAGGGTGGCAACAACCTCAAAAAGGTTGGAAACATCCTAATCAATGGTCTAATCCATCCCACCAGCAAGCCCTAATGCTTCCTCCACAACAACAGGCTATAATGCCTCCTCATGCAGCCACTAATAACCCTCCTAAGAAAATGCAGCTGCCAACACAGCCTAATCCCAATCCCAATAGCAAACCACCCACTCAGTAGAAGAGCTATGCCTTAAATGATATCCATATGAGATTAGGAACCACTCTTGCTTCACCTCAACCACCTATAATAACCGAGGTTGAAGAGCCACCTGTTGACCAAGAAGATGTACCAGCTCCTGTAACCAAAGCATCCCCATTTCCTCAAAGGTTAGCCAATCAAGCTGAACCCATAGTGAACCACGTAGTAGCAGACTTGCTTGACCAATTGAAACATATAACAGTCAAAATACCTTTGCTAGATGTTATCAAAGAAATCCCTATCTATACTAAAGACATATAGGTAGCTTGCATAAAACAACCTGGAAGGAAGAAAAAGGATCCTAAAACCATTCATGTTGTCGGCCAGCTATCTGATCTTATATTATAAAAGTTTATTGTCCCAAAGTATTCTGATCCAGGGAGTCATGTGGTTACAATCACCATCCAAGTTATACAAGTACCAAATGCCCTAGTTGATTTGGGTGCATCTATAAATATCATGACCAAAGAAGTACCGTCCCATTTAAACATTGCTGACCTCCGAGATACACCAACCATTTTGCAACTTGTTGATAGCTCTACTGTTAAACTACATGGGGTAATAGAAGATGTCATAGTTACATTACATTCCTAGGAGTATCTAGTAGACTTTGTTGTTCTCTCCCCTAAAGCCGATATGGGTGGGTATCCTCTCATTTTAGGAAGACCATGGTTAGCCACTACTTGTGCCTTCATAGCTTGCCGGTCGGGGAAGATGACAATTTCTAATGGCATCCATACCAAAAACTTGATGCTCTACTCCCCTGCTCAACCTATGTTTCAAGATGAGGTAATTAGATCCATTATTACAAATGAATATGGTCAAAGTCCTCAGTGGTGCTCACAGTCTGACTGTATCTTGGAACCTATTTTTCCATCTCCACATACATGTTCATACTACGTGTCCTCCCACTTTCTTCATTCTTTATTACGACATGAGATGGTTTCTCTTCTAGTTTCCCCAATAACAATGGTAGACAAGGTGATTAAGGTTGAAGTCAGTCTGAGTAAAGAGTTAAATGTTTGTAGTACTTTATCACCCTCGCACCAGAAAGCTATCCTAGAGTTTCTACAGGAACATCAATAGGCATTTTCCTGGGATTACACTGACATGAAAGGGTTAGATCCTAAAATATATACTCATAACATCTACATTAGGCTAGATTATAAACCTGTATGACAACCTTAATGGAGAGTTAATCCTGTCTTGCGCGACATAGTTAAAACTAAAATTTAGAAGTTGCTAAATGCTGGCTTTATCTACCCCATTTCTGATAGCCAATGGGTTTCACCCTTGGTCATTGTGCCTAACAAGGGAGGGAAATGGAGAGTCTATGTTGACTACAGGGAATTGAATACAACCACCAAGAAGGATAATTTTCCATTGCCCTTTATTGATCAAGTCCTTGATAATTTAGCTGGCAAGAAGTACTTTTCCTTCTTAGATGGTTTTAGTGGTTACAATCATATTCAAATAGCTCTAAAGGATCAGGAGAAAACCAATTTCACTTGTCCCTAGGGGACCTTTGCATATTCCATCTTACCAATCGGTTTGTGCAATGCTCCGGCCACTTTCCAACGGGTTGTGATTAGCATTTTCTCTAACATATCTGCTGATTGTATGGAGATCTATATGGATGACTTTACAACCTATGGGAACACTTTTGAAGAAGCAAAGCTCAATCTAGAGAGAGTCCTCAAGCACTGCCAGGACTACAATCTCTCTCTCAATAGTGAGAATTGCTTTATGATGATGGAGGAAGGTGTCGTATTGGGACATTTTATTTCCTCACATGGCATCCAAGTAGACCCAGCCAAGATTTCAGTAATCAGTACTCTGACAACACCAGAAAAGAAGGATGTCCGGAGTTTTCTCGGCCACGCTGGATAGTACAAAAGGTTTATCAAGGATTTTAGCCAAATTGCAACACCCCTCTATAATTTGTTAAAGAAGGATTCTAATTTTTCTTGGAATTCTGAGTGTGACAAGTCCTTCATGTAGCTTAAGGAAGTTCTGACAACCACACAAGTGTTGCATGGGCCAAATTGGGGATTGCCCTTCCACATTCATATAGATGCCTCAGATTATGCTATAGGAGCAGTATTGGGCCAGGAAGAAGATGCAATTGAACATGCCATTTATTTTATCCGTAAGAATCTACAGGGAGTAGAATTCAATTATACGGTGACATAAAAGGAGTTGCTTGTAGTGATTTATGCTCTGAATAAGTTCAGGCATTATATTACTGGTTATCATATTTTTGTCCATATTGACCATTCAAAAATTTGGTACCTGATGAATAAGCCAACTATCTCAGGAAGATTGGCTCGTTGGTTTCTACTCATGTAGGAATTTGACATCACAATTGTCGACAAGCCAGGGAAAGCCAACGTTGTTGCTGATTTTCTCTCTCGCTTGTCCTGATGATCCTATAGCCATTGATGATAGTTTTCCAGATGAACATTTGTTCTTGTTGACAACACAAAATCCATGGTATGTTGACATTGCCAATTATCTCACAACAGGTCGGACGCCGACTCACTTTTCTTCAAAAGAACGCAGATTGCTGGCTGAGAAAAGTTTCAACTTTTCTTGGATTGCTGGTTTCATGTTTTACACTGGTCCCAACTAGGTTATGCACCGATGCATCCGAGAGGAAAAGACTTATGATATCCTTTATGCATGTCATTATGAACCATGTGGAGGGAAATTTTCTGCCAAGCGGACAACATTCAAGATTTTAGCCACTGGTTATTATTGGCCAACTCTTCACAAAGATGCTGCTCACTATGCTAAGAAATGTGATTGGTGCCAGCGCATGGGGAGGCCTACTAAGATAGATGAAATGCCCCTACAGCCTTTGGTGGTGGTCACACCCTTTGATAAGTGGGGCATTGACTTGGTGGGACCCATTGACCCATCTTCTCACGGTAAGTCCTATATCCTAGTCTACACTGATTATGTCACCAAATGGGTAGAAGCCAAACCAATGAAGCATCCTCGGGACAACAATGTTGCTAAGTTCTTGTATGAGTTCATTTTCACCCACTTTGGTGTTCCTAGGGAGTTAGTCTCCGATCAAGGGGTGCAATTCACTTCCGAGCTTATAACTGCTCTGATGGAAGAATACAAAATTTGCCATGGCAAGTCATCTCCTTACCATCTGCAGGCCAATGGGTAGGTTGAAGTCACTAACCGAGAATTGTAGGCCATTCTTACCAAGACTATAGCTATTCATAAAAAGGATTGGGCAGCTAGACTTCCTAAAGCACTGTGGGCCTACCGAACTATTGGGAAGTCTACTACAGGATTCACCCCGTTCTAATTAGTCTATGGTAAGACTGCCATGATGCCTATCAATTTCGAGCATAAGACATTGTGGACAGCATTGGAACTCAACCTTGACATTACTGTAGCACAGAAGGAGAAAATTATCAACTTGAATAGTCTGGATGAATGGATAAAGTCTGCTTTGTCTAACACTGAATTGGTTCAGTAGCAGTGAAAGTAGTGGCATGACCAGTTTATCAAAGACAAGCAGTTTGCTGTGGGTGATTGGGCTCTTCTCTATGACTCTCGTTACCAGCAGGCTCCTGGTAAGTTTCAAACTTGTTGGTTAGGGCCATATGAGATTGTTTTGATCTTTGCAAATGGAGCTGTTCAGTTATCTACAGTGGATCCTGTTCGATTCAAGTTACTGGTTAATGGCCACCACTTGAAGTTGTATCACAAGCCTCAGAGTTATGTGGAGTTCCTACCACAATTCCAATATGTTGATGATCACGTGACTCCTATAGCAGCTGAATATGGGTAGGTTCCTCATATTCATTCTTCACTTTAAACTATGTTCACTTCACCCCATAATAAATACTTTCTTCTCGAAAGTACCTTCTCCATAATAAACAAATCATCTCACCTTCTCTCTCTTCCACCTTTTTCATTCCATCATATCACTCCATCCAATCATGTCTCATCACTAGCTGCTCTTCCTATAACTCTTTCCAGGCTCATGGCACGATCTCTCATACATATTTTATTTTTATTTACTTTATTTAGGAGTTAAGTGTTATTTAATTAATTTCTCTTGTGAGATGTGGCACGGTGGGACCTGTGCCTTGAAATTAGTTAGGGGGAGGGGTTATTTATTGTTTTTTTATTTGTTCCAATCATTTCAGTGCTTTATGGTATTTACTTCCTGTCTTGTCACAATCTTTGCAAATCTTTCCAAATGACTGCTGATAAATGTTTAATAAAGTTTGTAACCTGTGATTATGTCATCAATTATAACCAAATTAAAGACTATTAGAGGTTGAGTTTAAGTAATAATTATTTGGGCACAACGTGTTTGGGTGGCAGACCTTAACATGCGCAAATGAATTATGAAAACTCATTTCTCTTAAACAACTCTAATTCTTGGTACAAGTGTTCTTCAATACTCGTTCATTTCTAAGTTTCCACACCTTCAGTTTGCAAAAGCTTTGAATCTACAACCAAATTATCCATTTTGAGCTTTGGCATATGTTCTACAGGGCAGCATTTTGACAGTGGAAGTTATGGGTGGGGATCTCCAAAGGCACAAGCTGATTGATCACATTGTTCTTTTAGCAGAAGCAGCCAGTTGTGAAAAGTTACGCAGAAGAGGATAGTTAGATTACTGTCTAAGCCTCAATGGATTTGATGAAGAAATCACTCTAGAATTTCTAAATACTTTACAGGGTGGGTTTGTAGTAGTAAAAGGATTGAGAATTGAATTTTCAGAGGAGATAGTGGCAGAAGTCACAAAGTTACCACAAGAAGGGGAAAGATGGTCAAAGGATATTGATGTGTGCTTGGCTAGGGCACACTTTACTCTTCATGGTGACCCTCCTTTGGATATTGACAGAAAGTAGGGTACCTCGAGAATCTCACTGCCCTTGAATTACATGTAGCTGACCACCTTCATCATTTAGTACTTTACTTGCGAAGGCCAATATAAGTACCTTCATTGAGTACATTTCAAGATTCTAAGTGCTCTTCACCATGACAATCGACTGGTGAGTTTACCTAGTTTTCTATTCAATACTATACAGAAACAAGCTGCACTAGTTCAATCAGGGAAAATTTAGGCTATTTCACATCATTGTTTAATTAAATTTATCATAGAACGAGAATTGAATAAACCGTCAATAGGCACATGAGAGGAGTTTTTACAAATGGATAATTTAGTGCCTAGGATAGTCGGCCCTAGAGGCCAGGGTGTCAGGAAAAGGGAAAAATATGAAACAGGAATTCATAAGGTTGTCTCCAGAATTGAACCTAAAGCCTCCTCCTCAAACCCAAGACCACCTAAGATGAAGGCTTGTAAAGAAGAAACTCCTATTTCCAATAAAAAGAGAAACAAACATAGCAAAGCCACTATAGATCTTGAAACCTCTCCTGCTGAGGAGTCCCAGTCACCTTCTAAGGAAACCCAAAGCAAAACCCTAGAAGAGGAGGTGATGAGTTCTGAACCAAAACCTAGCAGTGAGAAGGATAATAGTGCATCTGATAAAACCCTACCTGAAGCTGAAGAAGAAACCATGGAAGGAACCCCTGCAGCCACTAACAAAAGAAAATGCAAGAACCCTCTAAGTTCTGTTCAAACTCCTACTAGGCGAAGCCCTCGGCTTACCACCACTTCCAACAAGAATATTGACCCACTTACTCATACTATAGAAATTGAATCTTCCCCATCCATTGAACATCCTTCCCCTGAATCAGTAGACCAGGAAATGGTAGAAATTGATACTGCTTCTGGGAAAGCAGACATGGACGTAGGGGTTAATCTTGATGAGGAGAACATAGTATAAATGGTGGGCACTGATACAATTCCTTGTGTGGAAGAAGAGGAAGTAGACATTGCAGAGGAAGTGGAGGTTGTAGAGCCTAGTGGTATACAGGAAATGGAAATTGAAGAAACCGGTGACGTCTCTGAGAGGGATCCTAAAAAAGAAAAGGATGTCCCCATCATTGAATACATTCTTGTGGAAAGTAATGGAGAGTCAGATAATGAAGAAGGGTTTGTTAATAGCCCTGATATACAAGAAAACCTTGAGGAGTCCATGGATAAAGATTCAGATGACTCAAAAATCTTGCCTTCTGACGAATTCCTTGTTCTTAACCAATAGGTGATTGAGAACATACTAGGACAGGTCAGTAACAAGGATTTGGATGCATTGGCAAATGCAGCCGAGACTTGTCAAGTAAATAATTCAATCAGAACTCTTGTTGTATGGAGAGGGAATCCTTTCCCACATCAAGATAAGATAGAAAAACCACAGACTATAGCTCCTCAGCCTAGAACACCTAAACATGTACCTAGGATTGCAAATGAATGGATTGATATCTTTCATCAAGGACCAATGCCACCAGCAAATTTATCTACCCCCTTAGCTACAAGATTACACTTATATCAACAATTCTTGTGGGAAAAAGCCCAATGGGGACTGGAGAAAAAAAAATTGTAGAGAACTATTGATGATCCAACTCATTAACTTAAACAAAAAATAGATCAGGTAGCAGTACTGGAAGAAAGGGTTCAAAAGATAATCAAATTAATTCCTAAAGCAATGGCATGTAGATCACCATCCCCAGTTTATGCCCTATTTTTAAGAGAACAATTTGTCAATTTTCAGATGACCAGGGTCATTAAGGGATTGAATCCTTCAGTAGAAACCCCACATGAGTTTTATGATGCTTTCCAATTAGCCCCTATGGCCATCAAAAAATTGCTGTGTGAATTGTACTTGCACAATCTTGTTGTACCCAATGATCAGGAGTGGAACTCTCTTTTGTATGTGGGGGATGTTTAGTTAAGGGTAGTAATGTCCTGGGTTCAAAATGAAATAAGCAGAGAGCATCAAGCTCTACCATATAGAAACAAGGAGAAAGACATCCCACTGATGATCAAACCTGAGATACAAGATTCTAGGAGAACCTATCTCGATTGGATTTTGATAAATCTCAATCCAAGTAGAGCCAATAAGGTTAAACTAGTTAGGGAACATGCGTACTTAGATTGGGAGCATCATTCACCCTAAAATATTGGTGATGCAATTTCAGCATATTAGCACAGGTGGATGGGAATGTCACATAATTTAAAAATCAGGGAACCACATTCCCCTCAGAACTTAATCCTTGCTACTTGAAGGGCTCCATGGTATGTATCAATGGGAATAACATTGTAGAACTATTGGATTCCATTGAGGTTCCAACCACCTCTGTTCCTATAGGCTTTGATGACAGTGAATGAAATAGTAGAGGACTATGGCACAACCCAGGAAGAGCAGCAGTGGGAGAGGCTAAGAAACACTCATGGATACTTCAACCATTTGGCTAATGAATTAGGAGAAAGCACTACCAGTGACTTAAGGGTATGAGCTCAAGTTCAAAACTTCATGATTGCTGGAGACAAATAATAGCTCAGTTGGGGGGAATGATGATCCGATCTAAAGGCCATCTTTTATAACACTTTTACTATCTTTTTAACAAGTTTACTTACAACTGATACTTGAACTTATGGTTTTTATATATATTTTATATATGAAAAGGACATAAGTAGGAAGGTAGATGGTAAAAAGGTTATGGAAGTATGATGCTTGGAACTCATGATCTTACATGATAAAATGTAGAAGTAATATACTGAATGAATGATTCCTTTCCTATGCTATGTTGTGGGTAGTTTCCTTCCTGTAGCCACATGTCTTTCAAGAGAATTAATTAAGTTTAATACTTTCTTCTGAATATTAGTGATAAAGATATATACATGTGTCGAAGATGGTATGTGTGCGATAATCCTTTTGCAGGAATCAATGGAGCAGTTCTAAAGTCCAACATTGTGGCACTGAAGAAGTCAAGGTCGGCTACTCTCACCATAGACCTCAGACTGAACCAGTCAAGAGAACGTGAGCCAGGTGAATTGTCGTTGCAAGATCTCCGCAGGAGGACTGGGTCAATATAGTTTTCTGTTACATGCCACGCGTGGATCTAGAGCCATCAGGTGCTACATTCTAGGATAATTTACTGATTAAATGCCATATTATGTTATGAGATATTTTGTATTGATTACGATCCTCATCCGATGGAGTGATCTTAGATTTAGGTTGTAGTGGTAGTTTTATTTTAAATAAGTTGACTGCTAAACTCTGGGAGTTGAAGAATCAGTTAGTTTTCTATAATCACTTTGTAATTCAGTTGTAGAAGAAATACAAACTTTCTATTACATGTTATGTTCATGCTTTGCAATTAAATGAGATCTTCAGTTTTTCATCTTTGAGTTTTATTCTATTCACTCTTCCGTGGGGGTCCACGCGGGAGGTGAAGTAGTTCATAGTTAGTAGGAACTAGTTTCAGAGTTATCAGTAGGAATTAGTTAAGAGTTCACTCAAAGCATCTAGGACTCTGTTTCTCCTGTAGCCATTGGTAACCGAACTATTGGTTGTTCTTGCAATAAAAGTAAATAGTTGAGTTTACTTCTGTAATGTGTTGTTCTTCAAAGCTTTAGATTAAATTGATCATTTCAGTTCCTAGTTTAGTATCTCTCCAAGCTTGATTAGTTTGAGTAGGAAGTGATGAATTCTGATATAGATTAGAACATATACTTTGTAGATTCTATTTGAAGTTTACGTCCCTGGTTGACTATTCAATGAGTTCAGCATATTATTTCTAGTATGATAACTGGCCTATTTTGTTACAAAGTCATTGTCAAAAGGATGCATAATCCTTAAGTGCAAAGGTATTATACTGAGTAGTCATAATGTATATAAATATGTAATAATTTGTGATTGTGAATGAGTCAGATGTCACTAGTACATTTGACCCCAAAAATCAACCAACATTCCCGACCAAGCATTAAAAAATGGTTTTGCTTGGTTGGTTGATAGAAGGAAAATTTTGATTTTTTTAAATCCATTCCCATGTTGGTCGGAATTATGACAACCATGAAATATCTGAATTACAACCAACATGGACATATAACCTAAAAACAAATGGCTGTTTTCATTATGTTTCATTTTTTTATTGCGCAGAGCTGAAGGAGGCCAGAAGGAATAGGGCTTCTCTCGACATGCAAACAAATTATTGGCAAGGAAATATTCTTCCTGAAACTTGACGAGTAATATTCCCCTCACAAGTTGTTTCTATTTTCCTCTCAAATGTCATGGATTGGGTTCAGTCATTGTCTATGCTTTAGATGATTGCAAGTAGGGTTGTAAAATTGAATTTCTTGCAAGATAATAATTTGTTCCCAGGGGTTTGTTCCCACACATTGGTAGCATAATTTGTATATTGTTACGAATTTCAAGTTGGAGAAGCTTTTTGGAGTATTTTTAAAATTTTTATAGTGCAAAGATTTAGCTTTTTTTCTTGTGGAAAATGAAAAAACACATGGAACTTAATGCAGGAATGGGGAAAAAATATCTGAGTTTTGTTTTCCAAAGCTTGGAGGATATATTGTTTTATAGTAAAATTTGTTGTGCACTTCTGCTTTTTAGCTCATACAACATTGCTTAGCTTCATACAACATTGCTTACGATCCATACATTTATTTAATTTACTCAGCATTACTTATGTAACTGCATTGTAAGTATGATGTATAATTTCCAAATCATATGTATTAAATTTTTTGTGGCATATGTTTTTGATTCTTGTTGGTGGATGAACAAACACAAATTCAGAAACATAATTAATCACGCAAACACAAACACATTCTTTTTAAGTATTACAATATAATAATGGATTGGTGAATAGGTTACAAATTCATATAGCTTGGATACTTGAAAATTCACATCCTCTTCTCACTAATATCACTTTTGATCGATTGAATCCCCTGATGACAAACCACCGATTTAGGCCAACTATACAATTTGTTTAAATTAGTAAACTACACGAGTTTTGTAAGTTATGTTTCTATTTTAATGGGTATTTGTTGGCAAGTGATCAATTTTGTGTGTTATGATTCACTTTTGGTTTTCATTTATAGAAAAACATCTGGGTTATAGATCAATTCCTATAAAGTCAAGTTTTGGTGACTCTGAAATCAACTAAGTACAGAAGCATAGATACAGAGGTATTTTGGGTATCGAAGATCAAGATCGATGAGTTATGAAAAGAAAGCTTAGAGGAAGATAGTATGGGGTATGTGTGACATATACCTAAGATCAATTTTGTTTTGGTATTGTTTACAACAAGTTAGAGAGATTTGAAGACAAACATATAACATCAGAATAGTGATACAGAGCAGCTGGACAAAAGTGATGATTCAAAAAGTATGACGTGGACTCCTGGAAATCAGAGTTGGATTATGATTTTTGATAGCCTATAATTTGATTATGTAAGAGCGCTGACTATGCATTTGATATTTGTTTTATTAAATGTATTTTTTATTGAGAGATGACTATGTAATATTCGTATTGAGAGCCTACATGGTAAAGAGGAAATGTATATGTGTAAGATCTTTTTGTTGAGCGAATGATGGATGGATGTATGGTATGTTTTGAGGAGATATGAATGGAAGGGAAGAGGATGACATAGATCATTGATGAGATATGAACAGGAACTATCTAAGCATTAGAGATGCTTGTTTTGTTCATTACTGAGAACATTTTGTAAGAGAATTACATTGTAAGAGTCGTATGCTCAGTTGGCCCCTAACAGGGTGTTGTATACCTTTAACAAGGTTGTTATTCCTTTAACAAGGAAATGTACTATGTAATATTCAACTCTTAACAGGGCTAGGTCTCCTAATAGGGACACTATACTTTAGTGCATGCTTGTGGGTACCATCCCCACCGGGGTTTTCCCTTGGCTAGGGTTTCCTCAACAAAAAATTATGGTGTTATGAGTATTGTGTCACTTTATTATGTTCTTTTCATTTGTGCATGCATATGGTTAATGTTTAATTGGTTGAAAAGTTTAATTAAGTACTGTAATACCGATTCACCCCCCTCTTAGTATTACCTAATCCTAATAATTGGTATCAGAGCTTTTGGACCTTGGAGAGAAAGTCTAACAACTTAAGGGAGATCAGAATGGATTTGGACAGTTTGCAAGAAAACTTTGATGCTGCACTAGAAGACCTTGACAAAGCAAAAGAAGAGAATGGAGAATTAAGATTCAACATGCAAAGAGCTGAGAAATTTATAAAGAAACTCAGAGACTAGCTTGAATTTTCCAGGAGTTAGAGACGGGATCTTATGGTTCAGATAAAAGAAGATTTAGACAAAGACAATTCAGATTAGATGAAGCAACTTGAAGAAGAAAATGAAACTTTGAAACTTGAGAATGAAGCCATGACTAAAGAGATTCAATTACAAAAGGATGCTAAGAAGAAGATTGAAGAAACTTTGAATAGTGCATTATAACAAATGAATAATGAGGCTGACAACTACAAGAACAAGTATCTAGAACTGGAGAAATAGAATTAGATCATAAAAGGTGAACTTGTTGAGGCAAAGAAACACATTGAGAAACTTCACACCAACAGTGATTTGATCGATGAACAAAGAGACAGATAGAAACCTGAAGGTGATATGACTGGTATTGGCTTCAATGAAGCTAAATGCTCAAAGAATCAAGAGAAATCTGATGCAAAGATTGATGCTGAAAAACATACTATTGAATAACCTAGAGAGCAGATCAGACCTTTCAAAGGTAGATGCTTTGGTTGTAACAAGTTGGACACATGAAAAGAGACTAAATAGGTAATGTTCCTTTTAATACCTTTTCTTGCTACTATTTTAATTGTAATGGATATGGGCACAAGAAAGCAGAATGCAGGAAACCTAATCAATCTGGATATAGACAAGACAATGGAAGAGAACCTATAGTGAAAACTACATGCTACAAATATAATAACATTGGACACATTGCAAATTATTGTAGGATGCAAGTAAATCAAGAAAGAAGACCTCCTATATGTTACAAATGCAATAATCCAGGCCATATAGAAAAGTTTTGCAGGTATAATGGAGTAAACCACAGAAGAGTCGACCTCCTATGAATACACAAAAAAATGGAAATGATATTGGCAAGAGTGTTGCGGATTTAAAGAATGATTTTGATAGTTGTTTTAAGAAATTAGAAGATAAAAATAGTTTGTAAGATATGGAAGATCAAAGAAACAAGTGAGACATTGGTTCCGGGAGAGACAATAGATGTTACTGGATCTTTGCCTGATGGTAGCAAAGTAGACTCAACCTAATTAGCCAATCATGGCCTTAGGGGGAGAATTGGATAAAGAAATCAAAATATATTTCACCCTGTATCTTGTGGATTGAGCTCATGCGAGCTTAGTTATGAGCATGGCTGACATCATGGAGTATACAGTTAAGAGTGCAACATCATCCGATGTATATATTTTTATCGCGAGATCTACAACCGACTGGACAATATTGGGTAAAGTGAACTTTAATAACTTAACATTGTATAAATCACCATATGATGATCCATTTCCTTACCATTTGATAAAGAGAGACCTAAGGAGACCAAAGAGTGCAGAGATTCAGTCTATCCTACATTTTCCTTGCATGATCGATTGAAGTGAAAACTCAAAATTATGTGTGAAAGAGGTATTTACATCATCTAGCTATGGATGCACCTATTATTTATGATGTTGTAGATTGACCTAGGTATAAGTTCAAGAAACATACATTCAAGTCTTGTAAAGAAGACCCCAAAGGAGCATTTTCTCAGACACCCTACGAAGTTTTACATGTAGAAGATATTAGGGCTTACATTGATTGTAAGTATGATATACTGGGTATTGATGAAAGTTCTACTGAGATGGAATATGTGACTGACAAAGGCATTACAAGAGATGAATACAAACATATTAATCAGTTGAGCATTATAAAATTTTTGGATCTGTATGAATTTGAAGAAGAAATGGTGTTATCCTATGGGATATGAGGTAAGTTCAGAAGTACTGACTATGCAAGTTGAACATGTTCTTGCATCTGAGATTGATACATCTGAAGAAATATGGGGAACCTATGAAGATAAATAAGCTAAGGTAAGAGAGGAACAAAATAGAGGTCTGAGGAAAAGGAAAATTGACAACATTGTGCATGCAATGTGGTGTTTAGGCAAGACTGATAGAGGAAGAGTTGAGGGAAGTAAAAAGGAAAATGACAGAATGATCTTCTGGATTGGCAAGTGCTATTAATTTATCCCTTCCACATCCTGGAGTAGTGATGACAGCTATTGCACCTACTACAAATATTAATGTAGACACCTCCTCTCCACCACAACAGACATCATGTTATGCCCTGCATCCCCGTCCCTACATTTTGTGTGCAAAATGTTGGGTCCCCTTTTTTTTGTTTTTGCTTGCGGCTTTGCCTTGTTCTCCTTTCCCTTTTTTCTTTCTTTCTCTGGGGTTTCCTTCCCCCGGTGTGGTGTTTTGTTTTCTGGTTTTTCATCTCTGGGACTCCAGTCCCGGAGGTTGCCTTTCGTTGGAAACCAGATTCCGGACTCCGGGATTCTTCACCATGATGTTCTTAAGGAACATCATCACGAGGAATCCTCAGGCCCGGGGTCTGGAGGTTTGCTTGTCCAGATGTTTTTGAAGGAGGAGGAGAGTTATCTTTTACCAAGGGTATAAATAGAGCTTACCTATCACTTTCACATTTACCGCGATCAAAACTTCCAAGCACTTAGAGCGATTAACAAAGCGATTCCAAAGCGATTAACAGAGCATTTGCAGAGAGTTTATGATAATCAACGCTTAACATTTCCAATCACTTTCAGGCAAGTGCAAGTGCTTCATGGTGGTGACTCTGACTGATTGACAACTCGAGCTGTTGTAGAGCTCCTACGGTAAATGCTCCCTTCCCTCCGCCTTCTGCGTTCTTAGGTTGGTCTTTCCTCTTCCGCCTCTCTGGTTTTCCTCTGCTTCATTTTTGTTTTGTTTGTTTTGTTTCTCTGTTTCATCTGGTTTGTCATTTTCTGGTTTCGCCACCCGTTGGTG
Source organism: Thuja plicata (assembly GCA_018584345.1). Classification (NCBI taxonomy): domain Eukaryota; kingdom Viridiplantae; phylum Streptophyta; class Pinopsida; order Cupressales; family Cupressaceae; genus Thuja; species Thuja plicata. Next base: position 4,214,142 of record MU223492.1, on the reverse strand, counting down.
GGTCGGCTCTCTGCCAGAGGGTTTTCCACCCTCTGTGCAAAGGTGGTTTGTCTATAAAATGTGTAAATAGCTATATATATGTTTTTCCTTGTCTGGTTTTTCAAACGGACGTCGCTCCGTGTTGTATCTATGTATATATATGTTTATACTTGTGTATATATGTGTGTATAGTTGTATATAGTCTCTATATATATCCCTTGACTTCATATATATCCTTCCATGTGGCTCAACGCGCTGGTCGAGTCGCCTATGTTTCTAGTTTTCCGCCCGCGAACTCGCTTCGAGGCAGAAAACCACCTGTTTGAAACTCGGCTCTCGGCTGGTTTCAAACATGCAGTTTTCTCTCTCCTCCATGAAGTCTATCAGAACCTTATTTATGTCCCATGCACACAATCAATTCCAGCCAAGTGGCTTCCACTTTTCGCGCATTCAGACAGTTGGCTCCGCCATCATTGCCATAACTTTCATTTAATACCAACGCACGTGGCGCCCACATGGGCATGATGACTTGGCTTTTTACATATTCTTGCCAATGATCATTTCTCTGGGCTTCGGGTCTCCTACCACCGTCCATCCTATGTCTTCACCCAGTGTGATAAAATCCCCGGACCTAGATATTTAATACAAATCTTTGCTTATGATGTGTTTTGCTTTTTGGTTATCTTTGAATGAAACTAACTTTTCAGGAAAAGCAAACATCGTGGTGGTAAGCTCTCTGGACCTTGGAGTAACTATTTTTGACAAATATATTCTGACGGTCGCTCTGCCTTGCAGGTTCCCAGAGTTCATCTATTAATCATGTCTGAAGCATCTGCATCCTCCCCGCCTGGAAGTCCAGAACTTCCCTCCACAATGACCACCAGGGCGGTCGTAAAATCTAAGATGGAAAGGGCCCTGGAGAAACTTCCCCTGACCATGAAGTTTGTGAAGAACAACGTCATCACGGGCTCAAAGATTGAGTCCAAGGGTAAGCTTATAATCGACACCAGCATCAAAACGTGGGCAGAGATGCAGGCTTTGGTAAAAGTAATGCACATAGAGCGACAGGTCAAAGATCAATTAGCGATCAACGCTGCTCCTTCGGAAGCCTCCACCTCAGAAGAATTACCGCAGAGTGACATAGACTCCCTGCAAATGATGAAAAAGAAAGCCCAGGCAGTTGATGAGTGGGTCACCCTGCAAATAGGAAACACCTGGCATTTCCTAGCGTCCACCCTCCCAGATTTATACATGGCCCGGTAGGTCATCCACCAGGCGGAAACACTTATTAAGTTGTGGGAGGGTGACGCTGAGAATTACCAAGCGTGGAAGGTAGAGCTCGAAGAGCTTCTTACCTTGGGAGAGGATATGATTTCTGAATCCAGAATTCTGGGTGATGAATCATTTGATTTTGTGAGAACCCAACACTCCAGGCTTGACCTCACATTTGAGGTGACCAAGCAACTGGTAGGGTCCTTACAAGATAAGGTAAATGTAGTAAGATATTCTTCCAATTTATACAAGTATTTTGTAATAAAGACTTCCGGGGCTGATCCCCTTAGCACATATACATGTACCCCTGAAGATTTAGTTTTGGGGAGTTTTGATGAAATAATGATATCCTGGTATCAATCTCCAGAGGGAATAGATGGGGCCCAAATGGCAAAATTAACCCGCATGATACTTAGTGGTCATGACGCGGCAAGAATGGCAGATGAATTCAAAAAAAATGTTCCAGACCTGGGGGAACAAGTTGAAATGGCCAAGCACAGAAGGGCCAGCCTGAAAGACATAGACAAAGATGGAATTTCCCACCTCCTCCAGGCTTTCAACGACAATAAGCAGCCTTGAGCTTTCTCCAGAGACTGGGGGGAATTCAAGTGTTGGGTATTCTTTATTCTTTTTGGGATGAAAGTTCCCAGATCCCGGAGTCCCGGATCCAAAAATTTTGTATTCTTTAAAGTGATCTGTGTCCTGGTCCCCGAGGCTGACCGGTCACTTTCATAAGTGGTTAATAAAGATTGTCAAAAGGTGGTTGGCCACATCAAGGAGGCGTCGACTCAGCGGTTGGTTTCTGACAGGGTGGCCTTCTGGAGGCGCCGCTCAAGGGTACACCTAGCACATTGGAGACAGGGTGCCACATTTCCCATTTATGAGGCATGTAGCCTTGATCCCCGAGGGACCTACTTTCTTCTTTCTCCTTTTTGGCTCTCTTCTCGAAGCTGATTCTTCCACTGTATATCCTTATCTTATTCTTCTGACATGGCAGACCTATTCCATCTCAAGATCTTTTGTAGGGTGGCGCAGGTAGTACCAGCCCCCAAATATTGTATTTTATTGAAACATGATGTAAAATAGGGTTAGGGTTAGAAGAGTTGTATAAATAGCCAAACCGGCCCATTTCTAAGGGTCGGCAAAATTGATGATTTTATTGTCCATAGCAATAGAAAGGTGATTTCTCATCTTAAGTTGCAGAGCTCAATGCTCCATTATTCTAGTTTTATATAGTCAGATGCTCCCCTGGAGCCACCATTGTATCACGCACCAGTGCTTGCTGGAAGGAACATTAATAAAGAAGGAAGAATTCTTGGCAACGATGTTGTTGACATTCCTACTTTTGAGTTAATGGTATTTCATGTTTTAATGTTCTTTATGTCTTTTACTGTGGTATGTTAAAGTAGATTAACGACCTCTTTACTGCCGCTACTGATAAAATGCTAGCTGATGGTTATGTATTTCTTCGGTATTTAGTGTAGTCTATCAGCGTATTATTGATGTTCCAGACATTTCAGCATGACTGTAGTTAGATGAAACGTTTCTAACCCTACAGGATCTTTTTCACTTTATTTGCTAAGTTTAGAATGCTAGGGAGAACCTTATCCTATTGAATCTCCGGAGAGAATGAGTTGAAGAAACCAGCTATCCCCCTCAAAAAATAGTCACCCCTCCCAACCGAGCCCCACACCGTCGTGACCTGACACCCAGGTGCTTGAAGGCCCGAAGGATTTATTTTCCCCAGATAACCTTTGCAGCTGGAGTTGGCTGGTTTCCTTGGAACCCGGTGACAACTTATGAGTGTTGGCGGACCCGATCAACAAAACCTCGTCAACAGAAACTGGCGCTAGAAGGAGGGCATGAACTCATCCCCCTCCCAAGATTCTGATTTTACACCTAAGGGTTCCCTGAGTCATAATTTTAGTCATCAAGCCTTCAGTGGGATTGGGTCTTTCTCCCCAGCAAAATTTGAAAGAATCCTTAGGTCTGCCCTGAATCCCAGAAGATTTGTCAAACTCAAGCCCCCTGCTTGAAAGAAACGGATGTCAAAAATCATACCAGCCACTATTGTCTGGGGATCTACCATACCTCTGAATACTCAAACTCCTTAGATAGTCCTAGGAATCAGTGCCCAAACTACCTAGCATATAGTTCCCCCAATGGTTGCGTACTTCAAAAACACTGGGTCCCCAATGGGCCCTTTTCTGGGTGCAACCAATGATTTACCCTCTCACCTGGAGAAGATTTGCCCATGATATGAGCACTTAGGCTCACGGACCATGGAAGAACACTTACAGGCATACAAAGATGCCATGAATTGACACTGGATCCAATATGAAGATGTTGTGACTCGTATGTTCCCCTTGTCCCTAGGACAAAGCAAGTTGAACTGGTACCTTAACTTGCCTGCCAACTCCATCAACACGTGGCAGGATATGGAGGATGCCTTTCTGGCTGCCTTTCGTGTGCATGTGGACCCAGCCTGGTCACACAGTTAGTTCATCTCCATCAAGAAGGAACCCAATGAACCTCTTGCAGCATTCAACCATAGGTTCCAGCGTGCCCTGAAGCGGTGTACGGGCCCTTTTATCCCATCTCTAGAAGTAACCATATAGACCTATCTTAATGCGATGGACCCTTTTATTGCCACTCTCCTTTGGAGAACAACCGTCACGGGCGATCGGGACACTTTGGCAAAAGTCTATAACCTAGCTCTAGAACTGTCCCGCGGTCTCAACAAATCCCCAGGCGGGATTGGACAGAGTACGCCCTTTAACATGACCCCTGGTGGAACTATGTATGCTAGGGGATACAACCCTAACCTGGCAATGGGTGCCCCCTCGATGGCGATGAATCCTCCACCACCCCTGATAGACTAGCAGGCACGGTATGTTTACCCAGCCCAAACCCAGATGACACCAGGTTTGGAAGTCTTCCCTTGGAATCAACTATAGCAGGCACAACAACCTCAGACACAATCGTCCGGAGTGCCCTTCTTTTAGTCATCCACAACTGGAGGATTTCTGCCCTCGACTCTGGCTAATACTGCTGCCTTCCTAGGAGGCCAACAACAACAGCCGTCGCATTGTGACACAAACACTCAGTTGACCGCTGAGGTTGAATCCCTCCAGCGAATGTTGTCCACCTTGACCGTGGACATGGGCCAATTGAAGGCAGGGTCCTATGCACCCCAGAATTTGAATTCCCAGAGGGGAAACATTTTCTCCAGCCAATAAAACAATAATTCCAGAGGAAGAAACTTCAACAACAGGCCTAGGCCCAACCAACAATAATGGAATAATAACATGAACACCGGAGGTCTGCCTCCGAACCAAAACGCCAACCAAAATGGTGCTGGACCATCACATTTTACACCCATCGCAGACTTCCAGCCCATGACTAACTAGTGTAGATTACATGATACAGGCTCACACAATGAGGTAAATTGTGCCACCCTGGAGAAGGTCATCATGATCTCCCAGCTGGATAGGCAGCAGTCGCATGACACTACTCCTCCAGAGCCTCCTGTCCAAGAAGCAACTTGTAGTGCCTTCACCTGTGATACCATCTTCTTCGGGACTTCCGGAGAAGATGAAGAAGAATCCAAATTGCAGGGATTCTTTGACGAATCTATCCCACCCTTCGAGGCCAATGCCTTTACTAACCTGCAGACTCCATATAATACTTGGAGTTAGGTTGGTAAAGGACCAGTTTACATGCCCACACCCCCTATCAAAGATACTCCTCCTCCCTGGAACAACACAACTGACCGATCCGCTCCAAAAGGTCCTAGCTCAAACCAATCAAAATATCTCACGAAGGAAAATCACCAGTTCCTGGGAGGAAGATTTGACATTACAAAGGCGTTAGAACAGACTATTACCTCCATGACCTTGATGGAGGTTTTGTTGAACTGTCCTGAGCAGAAGAAGTCTCTTCTGAAGCTCTTAGGGAACCCGGAAGCCGTCAGTCGCCCGCCCAAGACTATCTCATTCGAAGATGCTAATGCGGCCGTCTTCCAGGGGAACAATGAGGATCCTCCCTTCCTACTAGGCTTGAATATCCATGGCAAAAATATACACAATTTCCTAGTAGACTCCAGAGCTTCGGGTAATATCATGCCCCTATCCATTTGTCAGAAGCTCATATTCCACCCCACCCCATCTAATGGTGCAGTAATCCAGCTGAATAAGACTGCTGTGAAAATGGTGGGGGAATTGAAGAACGTCTGGATACATCTTATCTAGGACCCCAGGATAGCCAGTATCATTGACATCCAAGTGGTGGATATACCAGAAACTTACGGGATGTTATTAAGTCAGAATTGGTCCAAGTACTTGAATGGATACTTTTTGACCAACTTCACCCACTTATGGCTTCCGTGGGAAGGAGAGTCCAATAAGATCCATGTTGAAAGTGAACCCTGGATGAAGCAGGCCCTCACCAAAGTTGGGAGGGTCAATGAGGTCCTTTTCTCTGAGACTTCCCTGGGGGTGTACAGACCTTTTGAAATTTTAACATTTGATTTCATCCCCGGAGAGGATCCCGCCGTGCTACAAAGAGCCCAGGACCTAGAAGAAAAGATGAGAGTTGAATTCAGCTCTCAAGGTGCCACAACAACCCTTGCCACACTCTTGTCTGGCACTTGGTGTTGAGTACACTACCAGAAACATTCAGAACATGAGTGTGGACCGTGTCTTTTGATTGCTAATCGACACCTTGATACCTTCCAAAATGAACATGTAACTGATTCCCCGGGACCCAGTACCCCTACAGGATGCACGCCTTTGGTTCCATCTCCCTAGAAATCCCAAATCCAAACACCTCTGGGGGTAAAATCTTCTTTCATGCCGGTAGTCTGGGAGATACCCCCTAAGTCTCCCAGCAAGAATCCAAAGACTACCCTGCCCCAGCCCCAGGTTACGAACAATGACTTATGGACCCTTAAGTTTGATGGGTCCCGATCCAAACAAGGCTGTGGGGCTGGGGTAGAACTAATCAACCCACGAGGGAAGTCCTTCCTCGCATCCTACAGATTATAGTTTAAGTATACAAATAATGTTATAGAGTACGAGGCTTTGGTCCTTGGACTCTTACTTGCGTTAAGGAAAGGTATCACCCGCCTTCGGGCTCTGGGTGATTCAGAGTTGATTGTTAAACAAGTCTGGAGTCAATACACATGTCACAATAAAAGGCTGGCCGCATACCACAATTGGGCTTGGAGCCTTATTGAGGATTTTGATGCCTTCGACATTGAACTCATTCCTCGGAAACGAAACTATGTCCCGGATGCCCTCACCGTTTCTGCCAGCACACTGGAGCCAATGACTGGCTCGCGACTCTGGAGATTTTCAGTTGAGATGGTCCCCACCCCGTCCATTCCAGATAATGTCACCCACTTTTAGGTTTTTGAGGATGATCAACATATCCTAGCCTTCATGGCGAATGTTGGTGTCTTTGAAGACCAGATAGTGGAGGAACGAGACCACGACGATACTGGACAAGCTGATGAAGATGACAGAATCATGGACCTACCCACTAACACCATCCCAAAGGGGATGGTTGCACTAGAATGAATCTTTGACTCGGACCCTCGGGCCCATGAGAAGGTGTCATCCTCCACTGAGGGAGGAAAGTTTGAAAAGGTTAACATCGGCCAGTTCGGTGAAGAAAAGTTCATTCACATTGGTACCTCCTGCTCTCCTGAGGAAAAGGAAAAGATTCTCGCGGTTCTCCGAGAATACATTGATGTGATTTCCTGGGGTTATGAAGACTTAAAAATGTACGACACTTCCATCATGACCCATACTATTGCCCTGAAACCTGATGCTAAGCCCTTTCGGAAAAATCAAAGACCGGTCAACCCCCTGATAGAGCGTCTGATTCGTCAAGAGGTAGAGAAACTACTGTCAGCCCAGATAATCTTCCCAATCTGACACACTACGTGGGTTGCCAACTTGGTCCCTGTAAGGAAAAAGAACAGTGAGATCTGCCTTTGCGTGGATTTCTGAAACTTGAACAAGGCATCTAAGAAATATAATCACCCTCTCCCCCCGTTGGATGAGGTGTTGCAGATAGTGAATAGATCCCAGATGATGTCCTTCTTAGATGGATATTTGGGATACAACCAGGTCAAGGTCAAGTATGAAGACAAATAGAAAACAACATTTACCACCAAGTGGGGAACGTTTGCGTATAGAAGAATGCCCTTTGGTTTGATCAATGCAGAAGCTACATTTTAGAAGGCCATGGACATTGCATTCGAGGGCCTTGTGAATTGGTGCATAATCATATACATGGATGATTTGACCATCTTTTCTCAGGACAGGCGCGACCACGCTGCCCATCTCACCCAGATCTGTGAGAGATGTTGTCGGTATGGAATATCCCTCAACCCCAAGAAGTGCATATTCAGGGTCACCGAGGGGAAGTTTCTCGGGCATATCATCTCTAAGAAAGGTATATCCATAGACCCTGACAGAGTCGAAGCATTGCTAAATCTACAAATTCCTGGCAGCAAGAAAGAGATGCGATCCTTCTTCGAAAAAATCAACTTCGTGCGATGATTCATCACGGGATTCACAGAAATAGTTAAACCACTCAACAAGATGATGAAGAAGGATACTAAGATTGAGTGGGGCACTAAAGAAAAATAGGCGCTCACCCAAATCAAACAGACAATCATGGAAGCACCTGTCCTAGCGAGTCTGGACTATTCCCTTCCATTTTACATTTACTCTTTTGCTTCACCGCATTCTGCCGCGGTAGTGTTAACCCAAAAGGTTGAAGGGGAAGAGCGACCAATAGCGTTCATGAGCTCCCTTTTCAAGAACGCTGAGGTCTGATATTCATCAATAGAAAAATAGGCCTTTGCTCTAGTTCATGCCGTGAAGAAATTCTGGCATTATATTATCCGGAGCAAGGTACATGCTATCATTCCAGACCAGGCTGTTAATTCTCTGCTGATGCAGAGTGAATTGGGCGAAAGACGGGGGAAATGGATGGCCATCCTCCAAGAGTATGACTTGGAAATGCAGCCCATGAAGATAGTCCAAGGCCAGGGACTAAGTCGAGCAATGGTAGAAGAGACTCCCCGCATAGAATGCCAAACTTACACAGTGGAGTCCATTACTCAAGACCCATGGTATACCGATTTGGTATACTTGTTACTAAATAATAAATGCCCAGAGGGGTTACCTCCCCAAAAACACCGTGCCCTACGAATGACAAGCACTCACTTTATGATAAAAAACTCCATGCTTTATCGTAGAAATTACGAGGGAGTGTACCTCCGATGCATCAATAGAGACGAAGCTGTAAGAATAATCGATGAATTCCACAGACAGTTTGGAACTGGGCATGGCTCAGTCGATGCCACTGCCCACCAGATCCTTCAGGTCAGATACTATTGGCCCTGTATATTCAAGGACATTTACACTCATGTAAGGAAATGCCATACTTGCCAAACCACGGTGCATCGTGAGCATAACCTAGCTATGCCTTTACAACCAGTATACGAGGCTAGACCATTTGCCCAATGGGCATTTGACTTCATCGGGGAAATCAACCCCAACTCATTTGTCAACCACTGATATATCCATACTGCTACTGATTATTGCACTCGGTGGTATGAAGCTATACCTTGCAAAAACAATATGGCAGACGTAGTTATCAAATTCCTGGAAGAAAACATCGTCACACGGTTCGGGATGTCCTTTGCTCTGGTATGTGACAATGGTTCGACATTTCCTTCGGCGCAGTTACTCGAATGGACCTACAATCGGAAGATCACTTTGAATTTCTCCAGCAACTATTATCCCCAGGGAAATGGCGTTGCTGAATCGACAAACAAAAATCTACTTGAAGTGATCAAAAACCTGTTAGAACAAAATCCCTGGGATTGGCATCAAAAGTTGAAATTCACCCTCTGGGCGATTCACATTCGCGTCAAGGTCGCCCTGGGAACATCCCCATTCCATCTGGTTTATGGTCAGAATCGTATATTCCTGGTCAACTTACAAATCCTAGTGTTATAGTTTATGCAGGAATTTAGCAACAGGGACAACATCGTGGAGGTTCGGCTCTTAAATCTGGTACGGATGGAAGAACAACGAGACACAGCTCTTGAACACTTCACGCGTCATCAAGCAGTAGTAAAATGATGGTTTGATAGAAGAGCCCAATATAAGGCTTTTCAGGTCTCAGATCTGGTCTTGTTATGGGACAAGGCCCGGGAGAAGAAAGGAAAGCATACCAAATTCCAACGGCTCTGGCTCATACCATATCTAATCTCAGAAATATGTGGGGAAAATACTTACTGCCTCAACACCCTGACTGGAGAACCTGTCGCATTGCCCGTTAATGGATAGTTTCTTAAACACTACTTCGAGTAGGGTAAGTTTGTCCAAAGTTGTATTATATGTAAAGTCTCCTACTTGTAAATATTTCCTCCGGGTGCCTCGTGCGAGGTACCCTGCCTTGTAGATAGTTGTTGGCTGTCCTCCAAGGACAGTCCTCTTCTTTTGTTTTTGTTATCGTTTCAGTTTTCTTTCCGGGTCCCAGCATTTTCCTCCATCTTGTAGGAATTGGAATGCTTCGCATGACTTTGGCTTCTGGTAAAATGTCTACAGCATGGTGAACTTTAGAATCTTTCTTTAGCACGGTGGAGCCGGCCCGGTCTCCGGGGTTGTTTCACAGGATATGGCACGTTTTGAGGAATCTCCATTGGGTGTTCTCTATGGGAGTCTGGAAATCAGTGAACAATAATAATATAAGGAACAAGTAATCGGACACACCGAGGATAGGTTGGTCGTACTAATTGGTTGACCCAGGTGTGAAACTTTAAGAGATTCTTCCCAGGTCCAGAGTTTTATCCCCTCTTCAAACAATCTAAATATAGGTGGACAAGTGAAAGAAGTACTGCCATTAAATTTAGCTAAGCTTAAGCTTAATGGTGAAAGAAGTACCGCCTTCCCCACCTGAAAATAAACAAAATAACCAAAGAGGAAAAGCGGGATGGAACTTCCGTCTCCGAGGGAAATGAGCAAATTGATGACTGGTTCAATGTAATTAGTGCCTCTTCTCTTTTCCTCCTAGAGGTCATCAGCTTGATTTCCTTCCAAAGCACACACGACACCACTAATGAAGGACTCCAGACTGATTCTTGTGCGGTTGGATTCTCTCAGATATGTTGTCCTTTTCCTGTCAGACACTTCAGGAAGTGGCTTGTTCCAGTTTTGCTAACTAGAGATTCTATAGTTCTCAAATGTGCTAAGGCATTTGTCCTAGATAGTCGCCATTTGTTATGCCCTGTATCCCCATCCCTACATTTTGTGTGCAAAATGTTGGGTCCCCCTTTTTTTTTTTTTTGCTTGTGGCTTTGCCTTGTTCTCCTTTCCCTTTTTTCTTTCTTTCTCTGGGGTTTCCTTCCCCCGGTGTGGTGTTTTGTTTGCTGGTTTTTTTTCTCTGGGACTCCGGTCCCGGAGGTTGCCTTTCATTGGAAACTGGATTCCAGACTCTGGGATTCTTTGCCATGATGTTCTTAAGGAACATCATCATGGGGAATCCTCAGGCCTAGGGTCCAGAGGTTTGCTTGTCTAGAGGTTGCTGAAGGAGGAGGAGAGTTATCTTTTACCGTGGGTATAAATAGAGCTTACCTGTCACTTTCACATTTACCGTGATCAAAACTTTCAAGCACTTATAGCGATTAACAAAGCGATTCCAAAGCGATTAACAGAGCATTTGCAGAGAGTTTATGATAATCAACGCTTAACATTTCCAATCACTTTCAGGCAAGTGTAAGTGCTTCACGGTGGTGACTCTGACCAATTGACAACTCGAGCTGTTGTAGAGATCCTTCGGTAAATCCTCCCTTCCCTCCACCTTCTGCATTCTCAGGTTGGTCTTTCCACTTCCGCCTCTCTGGTTTTCCTCTGTTTCATTTTTGTTTTGTTTGTTTTGTTTCTCTGTTTTGTCTGGTTTATCATTTTCTGGTTTCGCTGCCCGTTGGTGGGTCAGTTCTCTTCCAGAGGGTTGTCCACCCTCTGCGCAGAGGTGGTTCATTTGTAAAATGTGTAAATAGCTGTATATATGTTTTGCCTTGTCTGGTTTTTCTCACGGACATCACTCCATGTTGTATCTATGTATATGTATGTTTATACTTGTGTATATATGCATGTATAGTTGTATATAGTCTCTATATATATCCCTCAGCTCTGTGTATATCCTTTTGGGTGGCTCAACGCGCTGGTCGAGTCGCCTGTGTTTCTAGTTTTCTGCCCGCGAACTCGCTTCGGGGCAGAAAACCACCTGTTTGAAACTCGGCTCTCAGCTGGTTTCAAACAGGTAGTTTTCTCTCTCCTCCATGAAGTCTGTCAGAACCTTATTTATGTCCCATGCCCAAAATCAATTCTAGCCAAGTGGCTTCCACTTTTTGCATGTTCGGACAGTTGGCTCCGTCGTCATCGCCATAAATTCCATTTAATACCAACGCATGTGGCGCCCACGTGGGAATGGTGACTTGGCTTTTTACATATTCTTGCCAACGGTCATTTCTCTGGGCTTTAGGTCTCCTACCACCGTCCATCCTATGTCTTCACCCAGTGTGATAAAATCCCTGGACCTGGATGTTTAATAAAAATCTTTGCTTACGATGTGTTTTTCTTTTCGGTTATCTTTGCATGAAAATAACTTTTTAGGAAAAGTAAACATCGTGGTGGTAAGATCTCCAGACCCCAGAGTAACTATTTTTGACAAATATATTCTGACGGTCGCTCTGCCTTGCAGGTTCCCAGAGTTCATCTATCAATCATGTCTGAAGCATCCGAATCCTCCCCGCCTGAAAGTCCAGAACTTCCCTCCACAATGACCACCAGGGCGGCCATAAAATCCAAGATGAAAAGGGCCCTGGAGAAACTGCCCCTGACCATGAAGTTCGTGCAGAACAACATCATCATGGGCTCAGAGATTGAGTCCAAGGTTAAGCTTATAACCGACACCAGCATCAAAACATGGGCAGAGATGCAGGCCTTGGTAAAAGTAATGCACATACAGCGACAGGCCGTAGATCAATTAGCGATCAACGCCGCTCCTCTGGAAGCCTCCACCTCAGAAGAATTACCGCAGAGTGACATAGACTCCCTACGAATGATGAAAAATAAAGCCTAGGCAGTGGATGAGTGGGTCACCCTGCAAATAGGAAACACCCAGCGTTTCCTGGCGTCCACCCTCCCAGATTTATACATAGCCCGATAGGTCATCTACCAGGCGGAAACACTTATTGAGTTGTGGGAGGGTGACGCCGAGAATTACCAAGCGTGGAAGGTAGAGCTCGAAGAGCTTCTTACCTTGGGAGAGGATATGATTTCCAAATCTAGAATTCTGGGTGATGAATCATTTGATTTTGTGGGAACCTAGCACTCTAGGCTTGACCTCACATTGGAGGTGACCAAGCAACTGGTAGGGTCCTTACAAGATAAGGTAAATGCAGTAAGATATTCTTCCAATTTATACAAGTCTTTTGTAATAAAGACTTCCGGGGTTGATCCCCTTAGCACAGATACATGTACCCCCAAAGATTCAGTTTTGGGGAGTTTTGATGAAATAATGAAATCCTGGTATCAATCTCCGGAGGGAACAGATGGGGCGCAAATGGCAAAATTAACCCGCATGATACTTAGTGGTCATGACGCGGCAAGAATGGTAGATGAATTCAAAAAAAATGTTCCGGACCTGGGGGAACAAGTTGAAATGGCCAAGCATAGAAGGGCCAGCCTGAAAGACATAGACGAAGATGGCATTTCCCACCTCCTCCAGGCTTTCAACGACAATAAGCAGCCTTGAGCTTTCTTCAGAGGCCATGGGGAATTCAAGTGTTGGGTATTCTTTATTCTTTTTGGGATGAAATTTCCCGGATCCCGGAGTCCCGGATCGAAAAATTTTGTATTCTTTAAAGTGATTTGTGTCCCGGTCCCCGAGGCCGACCGGTCACTTTCAGAAGTGGTTAATAAAGACTGTCAGAAGGTGGTTGGCCACATCAAGGAGGTGTCAACTCAGCGGTTGGTTTTTGACAGGGTGGTCTTCTGGAGGCGCCACTCAAGGGTACACCTAACACATTGGAGATAGGGCACCGCATTTCCCATTTATGAGGCATGTAGCCTTGATCCCCGGGGGACCTACTTTCTTCTTTCTCCTTTCTGGCTCTCTTCTCGAGGCCGATTCTTCTGCTGTATATCCTTATCTTATTCTTCTGACATGGCAGACCTATTCCATCTCAAGGTCTTTTTTAGGGTGGAGCAGGTAGTACCGGCCCCCAAATATTGTATTTTATTGAAACATGATGTAAAATAGGGTTAGGGTTAGAAGAGTTGTATAAATAGCCAAATCGGCCCATTTTCAAGGGTCGGCAAAATTGATGATTTTGTTGTCCATAGCAATAGAAAGGCAATTTCTCATCTTAAGTTGCAGAGCTCAATGCTCCATTGTTCTGGTTTTATATAGTCAGATGCTCCCCTGGAGCCACCATTGTATCACGCACCAGTGCTTGCTGGAAGGAACATTAATAAAGAAGGAATAATTCTTGGCAATGACGTTGTTGACATTCCTGCTTCTGAGTTAATGTTATTTCATGTTTTAATGTTCTTTATGTCTTTTACTCTGGTATGTTAAAGTAGATTAACGACCTCTTTACTGCCGCTACTGATAAAATGCTAGCAGATGGTTATGTATTTCTTCGGTATATAGTGTAGTCTATCTGAGTATTATCGATGTTCCCGACATTTCAGCGTGACTGTAGTTAGATGAAACGTTTCTAACCCTGCAGGATCTTTTTTACTTTATTTGCTAAGTATAGAACACTAGGGAGAACCTTATCCTATTGAATCTCTGGAGAGAATGAGTTGAAGAAACCAGCTATTCCCCTTGAAAATAGTCACCCCTCCCAATCGAGCCCCGCACCGTCGTGGCCCGACACCCAGGTGCTTGAAGGCCCAGAGGATTTACTTTCCCCGGATAACCTTTGCAGGCGGAGTTGGCCAGTTTCCCCGGAACCCGGTGACAACTTATGACTGTTGGCGGACCCGGTCAGCAAAACCCCATCAACACATCACAAGCTGAAAAGATTACTCCTAGAATAAGCACTAGATCTTGCAGACATACACCACCTAAGGAACCAAGCACTAAGATAAAAGAGAAGAAAATTGAAAGGGAGAAACACATATAGAAACTTGACTTAAAGATGATTGACAAGAGAGTCATTGAGCAAGGGAAGCTAGTTTCTATTAACAAATACTATGACATGTATGAGGAGACTGATAAACTCAAGATTGAAGATGTTGTAGTTAATCATTTACTTTTTTTCAAGAAGAATCTATTGGAAATTGAGGGTAGTGTACCTAAATAATTATATGGGAGATTGGAGACTAGGAAATAGCTAGCACAGATTGAGGATGAAACTATCAGAAATTAGGAAATTGATAATATGCTACCTATGATATCTCTACAAGAAAGGGACAGAATATTCAAAGAATTGAAACCGTTATTAAGAACAAAGATTAAACTACTAAAAATTCTGGCAAAAAAATATGATGAAATTACTAAGGAGACTCAGAAAGCACTGGAGAAAATATTAATGAACACTACTCCTGAGAAGACTCCACTTCCTAAAACTACTTTGCCTACACCCTTAGGAATGGTAGAGAGTTTGAAACTAGTCGAGGCAAGTGATGAGAAGAGCGAAGTTGATACACAACTAGATTTATATGTTTTTGGTGTACCTGTGTCACTTGACACCTCTAATGATGAGAAGGACCCTTTTGAAGGAAATTTAGATAATGCTATGAATGAGAGTGAAGAATAGAAGAATGAAGAATGCAAAGAGGAAGAATAAAGAGAAGCAGCACATGATGAAGGAAATAATGAACATGAAGAAAAAGATGAAACCAAAACTGAGGTAAACACATCTTCTATCTTATTGTTGGAAAGGAAAGACAATCCAACAGATACTGTGAACAAATAGCTTCTAGTACCTATTGTTTTCCAGCACAGAGATGATATTGAAAACCTGAAGATAACACTTGATGAATTTGATGGTTATTATGAGAATTTGGTAAAGATTACAGAAGAGAAGGTAGAAAAGAACTACTCGAAGAAGAAGCTATCCAAAGTTTGCAAGTCTATCTCATGGGACTTGAGCATTTTGAAAACTACTACTGCAAATGCTAAGAGTTGCATTGCACATGGAAGGAAACTATTTAGTTACTGCATGAATCCTATCAGGCATGTATTAGAGTATTATTACTCTATGCTTAAGCTTAACTTAGGCGCATTATTAATTAATTCTTAATTAATAATGTGCAACCTAGTTTTTTGTCTTTAGGGTTTCTATCTCACCTTTATAAGGTTGAGCGTTGTACTTTTCCTTGGATGATCTATTGCATTTTTCTCACATTTTGAGAGCAATATTCTTCTGTCTCCATCTTTTCTTCTCTTGTGACAGGTTATTGGCAAACAGAGTTTCTTGGGTTGTGCAGAATTGAGTGTGATCAATTCTTTCATGGTATCAGAGCTCAGATCTGTGGCTGCCTGTTCCTGATTTGAAGATATTTTCTGGAGCTTCAAGGGTTTCATCTTTCAGCTGTAGTTTTGGTTGGATCTGGAAAAATATATTTTCTAGAGGCATCTTGGGCCAAAACAGACCTCTCCAATGAATTCAGAGGGCCGATTTGGTGAATTTTGATATAAAATTTGACCTATTTGGCCTCCGGAGCATTTGGAAATTTTTTTTTGCCCCTCTTGGGCTGTACGGCACACAGTTCGAGGAAAAAAATGCAAAAAATTCTTTAAAAAAATGGTTTTTAGGGCAGCCCAGGGCGCGCCGCCACCGCGCCACCCGGCGCAGCCTCAGCTTGGCTGGCGCGGCCCGCGCTCAGCCCTCCCGGCAGCGCTCCGCTTACCGGCCGCCAACCGCCGGCGGAGCTGCCAGCAGCGGCGCCGCCTACAACCCGCCACCCGGGAGCGTCCGCCACCTGCTGCGGCCACCGACCCGCCACCGAGCCACCTCTGCAGCTTTCCGGGCTGACGTCAGCGGTCGGAACTTTTTTCCGGCAGGTTTTGAATTTACCGGCGGTTTTTTGCATTTTTCCGGTGGCCGCTTATTTTTTTCCGGCATGACGTCATGCTGATGTCAGCGACGGCCCCGTGACGGTCATACGGCCATCAATTTTTTTCCCGTGTCTGGTTTTTTCTAGGGAGCTATTTGTTTGGACCTCCTGTTGGTTTTTTGCTCATAACTTGGGCATACGGTATCATTTTTTGAAAAACAAAATACCATCGGAAAGGTGTTTCTGAGACGGACGCATTGGTGCAGGTATCATTTCCTAATTTATCTATTTGGTTTCTGATTTTTACAGTCAAATTTGTGCCTTTGTTTGTGCTCCTGTTCGGTTTCTGGAACTCAGGTTTTCTCTCATTTTTCTTCTGTGCTTTCAGTAGTTGTTTATTTGTGGTGCCCAGGGGATAGGATTATACACTATGGGGGGGTGCATTTTACTTTCTGTCATTTCATTTAGAAATACCCTTCTACTTCCGTCTCATTCTTCTCCCAATGTCGGACCCCTCTGTGGCCCGACTGACACCTCACAACTACCACACATGGAAGCCACACATGACCAGACTCCTCATGTCATGAGGTTTATGGTCT
>MU223492.1:4178625-4192521 GCA_018584345.1 Thuja plicata | reverse complement strand
TCCCCCCCCCCTCTCTCTCTCTCTCTCATTCTTCTATAAATAGAAGCCATTTTTGAGAGTAAAGAAGCCTTCACCTTAGATCAAAAATATATTGTTATGCTGTTGGATTAATCCTAGACTAGTATTTCACTTATCATTCCATGCTTTTTCATTGTTATTATTCACATGCTTAGAGCTAGAATGCTTGTTTTTCATCTTTTTAGCTTGTTTTAATCTAAAAATCCTTCATGCTAGGTTGTATTCGTTACTGATTGTAGCATATTCTGAGGGCTTATATTTTATTAATCACACTCCTCCTAGTTAGCAGACAATAGGTTAATATTAGTGGGTTTTATAGGCTTTATCTAACATTTTGAGCTAATGAAATGACTTATTGAGTGTTTGTGTCTTTCTCAACAGGTGCCCAAATACACACGCACATTTGTAGTACCCACCGTGGGGCCCAATTTTCAACTTGGCCTCATTTTATAACACTTTTTTCCAATTTTCATGCTCAGGATTCAGACACAGAATCATTTTTAACCATTCAGGATCACATCCGGGATATGCCATCGCACCACAGAAAAGTTGGATCACATCCAGGATTTTTTGGATCATTTTTGGTTTTGGCTCGCATCTGGTGAGCATTGGATTGTATTTGGTAAGGAAGCTCGTATGCAGGATACTACATCACATTCAGTAGGATTTTAGGATCGCATCTAGTTTGAAAGCCTGTGCATTTCATTTGACTAATCCTAACAGTTTTCCAAGTGGTATTTTTGGTGTTTTACAGCTTAACAAGTGTTTGTAGGTATTTTTGGGAGGTTTTCATCAAGTTGCACTAAAAATATACTAACTTGGTTTTACAGATTGCCAACTACTATCTTGACCTCTATTTACTTGTTTTTATAATTAAAACACATATTCCAATTTGTCACTAAACTGACTAGAGGATTATGCTCTTTTCCTTTTAAGGAAAATCAGAAACTCATACATCAGTTTATGGATTGAACAGAATTTGGGGTAAATGAATAAATGGACACATGGTTTAATTCAATTTGGGATAGTAAATGAACAAGACAAAGAACTAAATATGTGGGATTAATTGAACAAGTTCAATCATATAAATTTTCTTTTGGATCAGAAATTGAACAACACAAATCATTAAATCATTGCGGTAATTGAACAAGGCAAAATTTTCCTTTTCAAGCATCCTATTTTCTTCAAAATAGGAACAATTAAATCAAGCTCAACATAGCTTGAGGGAATGAACTCTGTTTTAAGTGCTTTGGGAGAAAACAACATGGACTAGGAGAGTATGCTCTTCTTCTTTTGAAGAATCAAAAATCTAGAAATCCTAAGCTCGCCAATCCTGGTTACATATCATTTAAACAGTAGAGGGCCTGCCGGTTGAAGAAAAAATCTCCCAGGAATGACCCAAGTGAGGACAGGTCTTACACCGACCCTTCCAACTCACTATAAATAGTTGCTTCCTCGTAGGCCAAAGCCTCAGAAGATGAAAATATTTTTGTTCTTGGAATCACGACATCATTCCTTGAACATATCTAGGTATATGTAGAGCAGAGCTGCTTGAATATTGCTTGCAAGACTACATATATTCAGGTACTCATAGGGCTATATGCCTCAATTTTTCCTTGTCCAATTCTATGGGGGACAGTTTCGAACAGATTGCCCAATAATCTACAACAACTTCAACTGAAAGAATACCCGATTCATCCCCAAAAGGGTGATAATCTTTGTGCAAGGCAAAAAGTAATTGCCCCAAGACACTTGTCATATTGTGCCCTCACTTGTGTTTGGAGTCAGCTAATACAACATCAAGACTGGAGCCATTGCGTGCTTGGTGATGGCTGTATTCTGATTAGCATTTGAGTGTGTACCTAAGTCAATGAGCAAAGATTTTCATCCTCCACCTAGAAAATAGGACAAAGTGAGTGATTTGTTTCACCCACTTTAACAATGCAAAACTGTCTGACATGTTCTAAAGATCATTAAAAATATAAGCTCCTCAAAATAATCAACAAATTTCAAACCCTGGAGTACAAGTTTTTTTCACACCTTACGACACCTCTTGACAAAATCTAGAAACAAACACCTTCACACACCTCGAAGACAAATTTTTCAAAACTGACCCAAATTGACAAAAACATCATAAAATTGTATCCTATTTTTCCTTAGTCGTATTCAGTATTCAGGATCGCATATGGTATTTAAGATCATATTTGGTCAGCAAGAGGTCACATCTAGATTCTAGGATCGTATCTAGTAGCATCAGAGGCTCGTATCTAGGAGCTCACATTCAGGGCAGTGGACATTTGTGCTAGTTTTTCTTGGGAAGTCTCAGTTGCTTAGGATACCCTTTTTTCTCTTTAGCTAGTTCCTATTGTCTCTTCTAGTCTCCTTGTTTTTATTTCAAAACAATTTCAAAATGTCTACCTTGCATGCATAGTCAGTCTTTCGCGATTAGTTCAATACGTATGGTCTACCCATTTTCTATCAACAACTTGATTCCCAACTCACTATTAGGGAATTCTAACCCTCTGACACTGGAATTATTTACATCCACCAATAATAAATAATTACTTCTACCTAGACACACCCACTTGAAAAATATGAAAACCATACTTGCACTATTAGGAAACATTGACGAAGTTGAGAAACAAACTTCATGGTTAACACAAGACGCAACCAGTACCCAACTAAAGGATCAAAAGTGCCTCCTAAAAAACCACACTTCCAAGGAGAAACTTCTCATAGTTCCCTTTTTGATCTAGATTCACCTCCAATGGATAGCCACACTAATGACTAGAGTAAGGCCTTTGAGGGTTATAATGATGGAAAACAAGCACAATCTGAAGGCACGGAAGAGGAAGAAAGACCCAAGTTTGAACATAATCCATTTAGATCAGACAATGAGGAAGAGATCCCTAAAGATGAATACAAAAAACTTAAAAAAATAAAATGGATCCACAAGCTATTGGAACAGATAATTGGTGATGATAAAGAAAAATACTTCCTCCAGCTAGCATCCTCAAGTGTCAAGCTACCCAAGGATTATAATGTGGACGACCTCAAAGAAAAGGAGGTACCAAACCCGATATCTATTCTCACCAAACAACTCAATCTAATGCAAACAGAGCTCACCAACCTCAAACAAGAGAAGGACAAACCTAAAATGAAATACTCTTTGGATGCCATTTGTCCATTCCCTTTCGACAAGAGTATCACTATGGTCCGAGTTCCTCCCAATGTGGCACGACCAAAGTATGACAAATGCATAGGAGAAACTGATCCACATGACCATGTAAGGGAATTTTGTGCTCTAAGCATTGAGTACATGCACAAACCCACATACCTCATGCGACTATCTCCAGGAAGTTTAGGAGGTATTTCCATGGAATGGTTCTCAAAATTAAACCCTAAGGTCAAGACATTTGAGGAGTTGATCCAACGATTCATTCAACATTACTCCTACAACATCCAAGATGATGTAACTATGATGGACCTATGTAACACCAAACAACAAACTAGAGAATCATTCAAACACTTCCTACAAAGATGGAGAAAGATTTTTGCACGATATTCAAGGGTCATTCCCGAAATGGAGAAGATGGAAATCTTCATCAATAATCTATTGCCTAAATTGAGCTATGCTCTACAAATGCAAGACTCTCCTAGCTTTGATAGAATGATTAAAAATGCCCTCCGTATTGAAGAAGTAATGGTCAAAAGAGGGGAGATCACCCTTCAAAATAAAAACAAAAGCAACAACTCCAACGCCAAGCCCAAATGGTGGAAGAAAAACAAGAACGTTGTTAATGATGGAGTAGTTGATGCCTCTAACATTATTTCTAAACCCGAAGCATTCAATCTGACCAATGGCATGCAAGCAAGCAAAGAAGCTAAAATAGCACCTCCCATTCCCAAAATGAACAATGATAATGACAAAGGATGCACATGGACTTGAAAACCCCAAATAACATTCACTCTTTTGGGGCAACCTCTTGAGATCATCTTAAAAACATTGGTGGATAACAAAGTTCTTACGATTCCTGATTCTAAACCGTGGGAACCAATGGTCAAACCCAGATGGTGGGATGATAACTCCTATTGTGTCTTCCACAAAAACAAGGGACACAAGACTAATAATTGTCTCAAACTTAAACATGTCATCCAAGACCTCATCGAAGGAGGTAAGATCAAAGTTGACAGACATACTACCAATGAGGACCACACAACGTTCAATAAACCATTTCCTAATTACAATCAAGGGGAAACATCTAAACGGAAAGGTAACGAGATAAACTACACCTATTCCAAGAGTGACAATGTGATTAATATGCTCAATGTCAAAACTGAATCCATCAGTGTGGTCACGATTAAAGGAGCCTCATCCTTCTCAAATGCTGTCACACGGAGCCAAGCATAGGTTAAAATCAAGGGACCTCCAAAATTGACATCCACATCAAAGGTTCCTATTATAACTATTCCTAAACTAGCAACGAAACACGTGGTCACTATCCCCGGAGAAAAATATAACTTGGTAGACCAATTGCAAAGAACCGCTGCCAAAATTTCCATCTTTGAATTGCTCAAGATAGCCACTGTGCATAGGGAAATCCTAGAACAAGCCCTACACATTGCTAATGTTCTGAAGGATATCGATATAGAAAAGTTCTCAGCGATGGTCAATCACATCTCAACGCCACACTATCTCTCCTTCTCTGAAGAAGATGACAAGTCATTAACCCATCCACACAATCAACCCCTCCATATCAAAGTTCTTATTCATAAATCCCATGTTAGACATGTATTGATAGATGGAGGCACAAGATTGAATATCTATACACTAGATCTTTTCAGGAGACTAGGTCTCTTAGAACAAATAATTGACACTAGAAATAAGATAACCATCAAAGCATATGATGAGGAAGAAAGATCCTCCAGGGGTCTCATTGCTCTACCTATTAGAGTTGGACCCATTGAAAGGAATGTTATATGTCAAGTTATGGATCTACCACTAGCCTACAACATTCTACTAGGGAGACCCTGGATTCACGAGATGCAGACTGTACTGTCTACTTACCACCAATGCATAAAGTTCCCACATAATGGGATAGAAGTGACGATTCCTGCATATGCTAACTACACTTGCAACAATATCAAAGCAGGTAGCATGATCCCACACAACAAAGAGGCTATGGATGCAGTTGCTCCTAAAACAACCAAGGACATGGTTATATAGAGTTTTAGCAAAACTTTGAAACTTGAAGAAACAGGTATGGTAGAGTACAAGAAAGACATGACTACTTCACTGATAGATCTTCCGGTGTCACCGAGATCCTATGGAAAACTATCATCAACATTCACACCTCTAGCATTCAAAGAGCCAGAAGTACACAAGGCAACTGGCATGATAACGGCATCCACATCTTCTTCAGATAACACAGAAGAATAGGCAGTCTTGAACTGGCTTTACAAAGGAGAACCCGTGGACTCTGAGGTCAAACATGTGAAGATATCCCCAGAGAAGTATGGAAAGGGATATGATTTCCTCAAACAAATGGGTTACAAAGGAAAGGGACCTCTAAATGACACAGGACGAGGGATCATTGAACCTATTCCCATGGAATTCTGCCTCAATAGAGATAAAACAGGACTGGGCTTTAATACTCAATTTAACAAACCTGCTTCAAAACAGAGTCCACCTTCTAAAACAGGGAGTGATAAAATAGAAGAGATAGTATCAGAACCATGGCCTTATGAGAGATTACTACATATTGGTACAGAGAATCCTAAATATCAAGGAGAATGCTACATACCTAGTTTTGAGGTACCACAGGATCTTCATACTCCTTTGCTAGAATAACCTCCCATTCAAGAGGTAGGAGAAACCATAGCAAAAATCACTCAAGAGGAACCCCGACCACAAAATTTACATCCTAACTAGGGGAAATTAGTCACAATTACACATGTCCTCAATCTACCTCACTTTGATATGCAAGCAGCTAACCGAGTCCATCAAATAAACACTACTGAATATTTAAACAGATCTGATGATGATGTCATGGAATCTCATGACTATGAGTGGGATCGGCTATCTATTGCCTCTAAAGAAATTAGGATAGATAAAATTCACATGTTTGCAGCTTCCTCAGCTCCTAGTAAATGATCAAACACTCCTTTCAATGATACCAGTCCTCCTAAAGCAGAAGAAGAGTTCATTCCCCCGATCATTGATGGAGACACTGGTGAATACATAACTCTAGAAGAATTCAATAGGATACAAGGAAGAAGCCTCCTTTTACAAAGGGATGATGATGAGATATCTACTAAAGAGTTGCTAGAGTTTGATCCATATATAACTGACAATGACCCTTTTAACAAAAATCTTACTCTTATTGATCTAAACATCGAAGATATTAACTTAATAGATCATGTCATGTCGATTAACAATTTTGATGCTAACATGATGCTGCCCTTCCCAAAATCTGACTCCCTCAAATTGGTACTTCCAGACCTAATTGATTAGACTGAAACATATCCTATTCCTATCCTTGACTTTCCCAATGACCACTCCCTGGCTTGTTACCTTAATGCTTGTGAACCTCACCCTTCTTCCACCAATGCATGGAGTGAGAACATGTCACAGGAGGATATCAAGTTTCTTAGTCACAAACTAAAAAATAAAAAGAAAAAGCGGACTGATGGTGAAAACCACTCTGTGGCAGTATCAGATCCCAAAATAGTAAAGAAAAAGGATGTATCCAATGGAAAAAACCTCTTAGAGGTGCCAAAGGATAAGACTCTTGATATCCTCCCTGAGCACTTTCAGGAGAGATCTTCAGTATTGATTGAACCAACACAGCCGGTAAACTTGGGCACTGTTGAAAATCCTCTGATAGTTCATCTAGCACAATTTTTATCAGAAGAAGAGAAGGTATAGTTCTCAAAGTTCCTGAAGGAGAAAAAGATCAACTTCACCTGGTCCTACACTGATATGCTAGGGCTAGATCCCAATCTCATTATGCACCACTTATCTATAGCTCCTGGGATCAGGCCTGTGAAACAAAAACTTAGGAAAATGCATCCTCATGTTGCAATATTGGTGAAAGAAGAATTGGAAAAATTGTTGAAAGATGGATTTATTTGGGTCATTGCCTATGCAACATGGATCTCTAATGTGGTTCCCATTTCTAAATCTGATAAATCTATTAGGATCTATACAGACTTCAGAGACCTCAACAAGGCATGTCCGAAAGATGACTTCCCTCTACCAAACATTGACATGATCATAGATCTTACATCAGGCTTTTAGATGTATTCATTAATGGATGGATTCTCAGGCTATAATCAAATCAAGATCACCCCTGAAGATCAAGAGAAAACCCCATTCACATGTGCATGGGGCACATTTTTCTAGAACATCATGCCATTTGGGCTAAAGAATGCCGGTGCAACATATCAAAGAGCTATGACAACAATATTTCATGACATGATGCACAAGAACATGGAGGACTATGTCGATGACACATTGGATAAATCCAAAGAAAGAGGTACTCAAATTGCTGACCTAAGAAAGATATTGGATCGAATGGAACAGTTCCAACTTAGGCTCAATCCAAAGAAATGTGTCTTTAGGGTCCAATCAGGAAAGCTCCTAGGATTCATAGTATCTGCAAAGGGAATCAAGGTAGATCCCTCAAAGATAAAAGCTATTCTAGAGATGACTCCTTCATGTAATATTAGTCAAATGAGGATGCTACAAGGGAGACTCTAGTCTATCAGGAGATTCATGTCCCAACTTGCAGATAAGGCACAACCCTTTGCTAAGTTACTACATAAAGGGGTCACATTCAAATGGGATGAACACTGTGAAGCAAACTTTAGATAATTGAAGGGGTACCTGGCTGCTCCACCTATTCTTATGGTGCCTATTCATGGAAAACCCTCACTCCTATACATTTCAGCAACAACTACATCCCTAGGAGTATTACTGGCGCAAGAAGATGAAACAAAGAAAGAATGAGCTATCTACTACATTAGTAGAACCCTAGTCACTTATGAGCTCAATTATAGCATTATTGAAAAATCATGCTTAGCAGTCGTCTTCGCATCACATAAATTGAGACACTACATTCTCTCTCATACAGTGAAGCTCATTGCTAAGATAGACCCTCTAAAGTATCTTTTGAGCATAAGAACATTAACAGGATGTTTGGCAAAATGGGTCCTAAGTCTAAGTGAGTTTGATATTGAATATGTAGAATGAAGAGCTATCAAAGGACAGGTACTTGCAGATCAATTGGCTGATTCACCACTCCAGGATGATGAACCTTTACTAATTGAATTTCTTGATGAAACAATCATGCATCTCACTGAACATCCCTGGAAGATGTACTTTGACAGTTCATTCACTCAACAAGGATCTGGAGCAGGGGTCCTCTTCATAACTCCATAAGGATACAAGATTCCCAAATCTTACAAATTGATGTTTCCATGCACCAACAATATCTCAGAATATGAAGCATTGGTCAATGGCCTTAAGCTAGCCATAGAATGGAAGATCATAGAGTTACACATGTATGGTGACTCCCAACTAATTATCAATCAAGTCAATGGGGAGTATCAAATAAAAGATGAAAAGTTGATGCCCTAC
Source organism: Thuja plicata (assembly GCA_018584345.1). NCBI lineage: Eukaryota > Viridiplantae > Streptophyta > Pinopsida > Cupressales > Cupressaceae > Thuja > Thuja plicata. The sequence continues at coordinate 4,183,862 of MU223492.1, read as the reverse complement.
AAGAAACTAGTTGATGATCTAAAGTACTTTGTCTTTGTCACCTTCCAGCAGATACCAAGATCAGAGAACAAGGCTACGGATGCTATGGCTACCTTGGCATCCATGTTACAGTTGGAGGAGCATCAATTCTGCTATGACTTCTTGGTGGAAGAAATATCCTATCCTGGCTTTGATACCCATAAATACCAGGTTATATGTACCTTGACTACCCCAGATCAATCTCGGTATGCCAGTATCATTGCTTACTTTTTTGACCAAACCATTCCCACCGATTTATCCAAAAATGAGAAAAGATCCCTGATTAGGAAAACATCGCGTTACATACTCATAACTAACAACCTATATTGACACAGTCTTGATGGTACACTTCTTCAGTGTTTAGAACTTGAAGAGTCCAATCTACCATTAAAAGAAGTCCATGAAGGTGTATGTGGATCACACTCGCACGACTTTTCATTATCCAAAAAACTACTTAGAATAGGCTATTATTGGCCTACCATGGAGAGAGATGCTATTCAATTTTCAAAAGCATGTCTTAAATGCCAGACACATGGAAACCTTATCCATGCTCCTGCCAGAGAACTTATACCTTTCATAACACATTGGCCATTTCAGCAATGGGCCTTTGACTTGGTTGGACAAATATATCCCAACTCCTCAAATGGACACAAGTTTATCATTACGGCCACTGAGTATTTCAAAAAGTGGGTCGAAGCTGTGCTGCTAATCAAAGCCACTGGTAAACATGTGGGTATGTTCATTCTAAACTACATTATTTGTAGATATGGGATACCCTCTTCAATTATAATAGATAATGGGGGCCAATTTAGAAATAAAGACATTGATGGCCTTTGTGAATAGTTCCATATTACTCAACATTGCTCCTCAATCTATTATCCTCAAGGTAATGGACAGGCTGAGGCATCAAACAAGAATATTCTCAAGATTCTACACAGAATTGTAAGCAAGTCTGGTAGAGACTGGCATCTACAATTGAATCCAGCACTATGGGCCTACAGAACAAGCATTAGAACACCAAATGGAGCCACACCATTTTCTCTAGTCTATGGCACTGAAGTAGTACTACCTATTGAGGTTGAAATACCATCTTTGTGAATATCTTTACAAGGACTGGTTACTGATGAGTAGTATCATGTAGATAGGATAAATTCTCTGGACCTACTAGATGAGCGTAGACAACAAGCATTCGATCACCTCAAAGTGTACCAAGCAAGAATGTTCAAAGGTTACAAAAAGAAGGTCAAACCATGCAAGTTTGAGGTGGGAGACCTTGTCCTCAAGGAGAATCCTAAGAACTAGCCTAACAAGGAGCATAAAGGAAAGTTTGAACCTAATTGGCTAGGACCTTATGTTATCACTGCTACTTTTAGGACTGGGGATTATCAATTAGCAACACCTGAGGGAGACATTCTTCCAGATCCTATCAACACTCTACATTTGAAGTGGTTCTACCCTTAATGTTTCGCTAGCAGAGCCTATACAGCAAAAAGTTCTTGCAAAATACTAAAAATATTCAGAAAATTGATCTTGAAGAAATTCAAAAATAGTGGAAAAGGTCCTACAAAATGGGTATCCTTGGTGAAAACCTGGTAAACAGGTGCCTTGAAACTACAAAAACATTCAAAAAAGAAAAAATAGCAAAAAAATTGAAAAAGAGAAAAGTGCCTCGATGAGCACCTAGTAAAACAAGCATCTTGGTAGCAAAAAGAAAGAAAAAGATCTTGCCAAGTGGTGAAAACCTGGCAATCAGGCGTCACTTATGTTCTGCGCTCCATCTATCAATGCACTACTGATACTAGGCCTTCATAATTTTGCCTGTGCTCATATGCTGACTTCATTTTCTTACATGACTATCTTATCCTCGCTTGGGATTTGTCTATCTTTACGTCTTAGGAATAAGTCATTCTGTACTGGCGGAATCTTTGTTGGCATAGTCAGTTGTGGTTGCTAGGTTTCTCTAGGCTGACTTGCCTCATGGACACAATATTTCTTGACACATGCAAAACAATGCCACTTTTCAAAACAAGGGTGTATTTTCAAAAGATGGGACATGGCATTTACATTCACAAACATTCCTACAAAGCTATATTGGAATGGATTATCCTATCAATGGATAGAGATGGAACACCATATTGCTGGTATTACAATTTTTTGATTGATGAATCTCTACTGTATTTGACATATGAATAAACAAGTACTATCTTAAACACAGTTTACTAATGGTTTGATTATGATTCTTTAAATGTCCTGATGATGTTTTCAACTAGGGGCATCTAATTAATTATAAATTTTATCTGATTGATTCTCAATTGATGATTTGATTATGTCTTCTTAGTTGCTCAATGACATCTGCACAAAGACAAAGAGTCACAAGGATTGGGGGCATAATATTTTCTTAATTTTCTGTGTATGGTGATTGTTTCATATGATCCTATAAATTTCACCTAACTTGGATGTTTATGGTAAGAGTTGCCACTATGGGTGGATAGCCCCATATATCTCGATCTTTGTTATGTGTAAACTATGGTGAGTTTGGAACAATTTCCTTGTCTGTTCTCTGATCCAGATTCTCACTAGGGTATATGAATCATAATGTACCCAAGGATATGAATTTTTAAGGTCGTTGCGGGTCTAATATCTTTCCTTACTCAGAATCTGGTATATTAAAAGGAAGGTGACTATTTTTATTCTGGCTTCTATGCCTTGATGCCTAAGTCTATTTTTGACATTTCAATAAAACATAGTATTCATATTATTATAATATCAATGGGTATTAGTGATGGTTGTACTATCAGATGGTATCCATTCCAAAATTTCCCAATGATGATAAAAATGTTGCAATATTTTCTAATCAATGACAAAGTCCTAAGAGTCTGCATATAGCTGCATTTAGAGATTGCATGATGCATTTGTCAACAAAAATAAAAACATAAGGAATTTTAAAGCTCAAAAATGGTTTTCTATCTTCTTCTAAAACATCAAGTTAATTACATCATCTATATTACTGATATCAAATATCGTTGCACATCCATAGCATACATTGAAAAGAAGAACCTGGAAAATACAAAAAAAATAAAGCATCCATGTATTGCATTTTCACTTTTTTCATCCTAAAAGTGCATACATACATCTATTTGGCATACTGAAAAATAAAAAACATACATTTGCATCTTTCACATAGGTATCATTTGTAACATATTTATATCAGTAATAACTCATCACATTCAAATCATAAAATGATGTTATCATATGCAAAATTAACTCATCACGAGACCAAGATATCATCACATGTGCAAAAACAAACAGATACATCTACCACATCTATGAAAGCAAAAAGCACTCATGAAACATGTCAGAATCTAGAAACTGCATAAACATGATATACATCAAAGCATAAAGAGTATCAGAAAGCATAAAGTGTATCAGTGAGCATACAGTGTATCAATGAGCATAAAGAGTATCAATACGCCAAAAATGAATTAGATATATATATGAATGTCATTTACAAAAGAGGGGATCTCAGTAGGATCCAAATATACATGTATGATCTTAAAATATACAAAATGCTCCAAAATTAGCTTTGTCCCGCCCCCTCTCCCTGATCAAGAGGAGGAGGAGGTGGTGCAAAAGGTGCTAATGGAGGCGACATGGCCCCCTCTGACTGCTGGGCCACTTGAGAAAATGTGGGAGCTCTCTGTCCCTCTGGCAATACAGCATGACATAGGGCATAATAATATGTAGCCCTCTATCCCTAATGGATTGCTGTGCAGGCCTGTGCATCCCTCTCTGCCCTGAGCCTCTCCATCTGCCTATCTCGATCTAATAGCAATGCATCTGATATGGCTAGCCTAGACTCTACTGCTGTGGCTCTAGCCTCTAAATCTCTAATCGGAGCATGGAGCTTCTCCCTCTCCTGCTCACATCTTGACAAAGGATCTCCATCCCTGCTTGCATCTTGATCTTGTGGCCTCTCTGGTGGCCCCTACTGTCGCTGCCTCTGCTGATCCCTAGTCATTTTGGAGGCTTATATGGGTCTTTTGAGACATTTAGGGTTTCCAAAACTCCTCCCGGACAACTACAAATTCATTTGTGTTCTCTTTTTACTCATTCGGGAACCAAATCGAAGGTATCCGCGATGTTTTCAGCAACACCGCGTCATTTTTGTGATAGTTTTGAAACTTATGGATTTGCTTCATTTGTTCACCACATTGGTGAATACTGCACATTTTACCATAGATCTCGGTCTCAACATCATTTTATCAGTCTTATCACTCATATTTTCACGTAATTAACTTGATAATCATGTGTTTATTTTTAAACCACACCATCTTCTACTCCACTCTTTCTTGCCCTACCGCTTCCTACAAGTGTTATGTTCTTTTCAACTGAGGGATTTATTTATTTTTCCTTCAATTTCATTCCCGAGGGGACATGATCACACTATCATCAAATCAAATTTTTGCTCGAAACAGCATCAAAATGACTTTGTTATCAAACAAACTAGGGGCGTAACAGTTTCCTTGACTAAAGTCAGAAATATTAGATAGAAAGCTTTGGTTCTCATAAGCTGATATCTTATGTTTCCTCATTTTAGAATATTTTTAAAGCTCCTGGAAGCTTCATACTAGCTTTTGGACGACAACCAAGTTCAGAATCAGTATTATCATTTTTTGGACGACAACCAAGTTCAGAAATGGTATTTTTAAAATCTTTTATTGATCTTAGGATGACAACCAAGTTCAAAATCAATTCTATGAGTTTGGTTTGATCAAGTGCGAGATTGATTTCATCAAAATTTTGTTCGACAACCAAGAACAAAATTCTCAATCTTTCTAAAGTCAAAATCAAAAACTTTCTTTGAATCAATGCGCTGCTCGCACATCAATTCAAAGAGGGGCAAATGTAACCACCTAAATTTGGTCTATTCCAACTATGGACCCTATTTTCTGTAAGTGTGATCATACCCTCGATTATGTCTAAACGACCCTGTTACTGCTTGGCATAATTATTTAATTCAATTTAGTATCCTAGGTGATTTTTATCACTAATTTAGATTAACTATTATAGCCATATAATTCAAATCAATTTTGACCAATCAAATCAAACCAAAATCAAACATGGCTATAGTATTTAATTATAAAGGAATTAAATAAATCCCAAAATCAATTACCCACTTGCAATTAACCCATTCCCCTAGCCTATTTAATTTAATTAAA
>MU223492.1:4116721-4156373 GCA_018584345.1 Thuja plicata | reverse complement strand
CATTTGAATCTCTCATTTCATGGTGTACTTGCATAGGCACTAACTAGGTCAATCTGAGGGCCTCCATTTTAAACCTTTGCACTCCATGACTAGAGAGCTATGGATCAATATTTGAGGCCTCATTCTTAAGCAACCTTGGATGGAATGATTCATAGAAGTGTGACACATTTTCATCACACAAAATGTTCAAAGTACAAAAATTTGCTAGCAACTTTGAAAGTTGCTCGAGCAACTTTTTCAAGAAATTGCAAAATATAGTTAGACCAGTTGTAACTACCCCATCCTCGGTATATGAGGATGGATTCGATGTTTTGAGGAGGTTAATGAAATTTTTGGATTGCAACAAGTATTGTGGCACTTTTGTATGGATGTCTGTCATTGTTTTCTTGTAATCTGCTTTCTCTCTTTGCTACTATACAACTGTGTACGGATTGGCATAGGTGATTGGACCCCATGGGGGTGTAGTGGTTTCAATCAGCTTCCATTTTCGATAGATGGTTTTCTTCCAAGTGTTTGTAGTGTAAAGTTATTAAATTTTGAAGGTCACTGGTCTGCAAGTGACTCCACAGTGCTGTTTAGTTAGAAATGGCTCTAACCTAAGAACCCAACGGTGGATTTGACTAAAACCATGGGGGAAGTAGGGTTAGAGTCTGTAAATAGGATTTTTGTGATGACATGTAACTGATTGAATGTTTGACAATGTTAATTTGAAGATAATACAAGCCATTAAATCAGTTAATGATTTGTATTGTCATTGATGTCAACTTAATCTATACGGTCATAATGCTATAGACTTCAGAGAATGAAAAGAACCAAGGTTATGCTTTCAACAATACATAAAAGTCATTTATTCATTAAGTGACAAACAACACCGATGGAGTGCACACTATCGGTAAAAGCAAAGAAGAATAGTCATAGTGTTACTCGATGATAGGAAGCACAGTGTTGCCTGACAAAGAAAAACCATAGAATGCTCGATGAGAAAAGAAAAGAGTAACCTGATGGAAGAAAATACAGTGTTGCCTGACGGATAGAGATCACGAAGCTAACTGGAGTCTCACTGATGGAACTATCAGTTGTCACCAAAAACTAACTGCAAAGGTGACCGATGGAACAAAGAGTTCAGAAAATGACAAAATATATAGCTGGCAGAGCTAAATAAGGACTTAACTGGTTATCTACTTTGTTTTATTTGACCAGAGATAAGTGATTGATTTAAAGCTGATTTGTATAGTTGGCAAGAATATATCTATGAGACAAATTAGGAGTTATGCTTTAAATCTAATTGGCTGGATTCTTTTTCATGCCAAGAATCAAGAATCAAGAAACAATGAATATTATGTCTATATAAGAGACAAGCTTAATTCATTTTTCATAAGTATGAAAAGGGGATTAAGGGGAGTGAATAAAAAGAGGATTCTGAAGAGAAACTAACAAAGAACCACTTCATGCAGTGCTAATCAAACAAGTTAAAGGAAGAGCTAAGGAATTTTACAGACAGTGACGAACAGTGAGCACAACATCACAGAGCAGAAAGTGTGGAGCACAAAGGATTGAATTGATACATTGATTAGAGAGGTAATGTACTTAAATAGATCTAAAAATTTGAAATTCAAAGTTGCAATATGAACAGGTTATAATGTTTCAATTTAACCATTGAAGCATCAAGTCTCTTAACAAAGCAGGACTTAACAGTCTTCTACATATTGAGGTACATCTCAAGGAGTGCCAAAAAGGTTGATTCATGAAAGTAGCATTGGATATGACCGATGCCTATTGATAGTCTAAGAGAGAGGCTGATTCAAGGATGGCAACATTAGATGCCCGATACTGAGTGACAACCTCTATGTATAAAATCCTCTAACAAGGTCACACCTAATAGTGTGTTTGTAACCTTTAACAAGGTTGGCTCTTAACATGGCTCACTTCAGAAGAGTGAAATTTGAGGTATCGGTCCCAGTGGCTTTTCCCTTAATAGGGTTTCCACCTTAAAATCTATTTTTTATATGTGTATGATTCATTTCTTTACTATTTTGTATCTTACATAATTCATTCTAGATATATCAGTATACTCTACATATTTACTATATTTCGGTAAATAGATGACTGCTTATTGGTAAACATTAAGAAGAAGGTTTAATAGAGCAATCTGACAAGTAGTAAATTTATATAAGTTATTCAAGGCATTCATCTTGTAGGATAAAAGATAACTTGAGAAATAATTAGTGGTTATAAGAGTTGAAGGGTTGATTTAAGGATTAATTTTTGAGGCCACTGATTCACCCCCCCTCTCAGTTTTTACTAACAATTGGTATAAGAGCTTGTGTGCTTAGATGGAAGGTTTCAAGACCTAAGCCAAAGATCACAAGATGAACAGACGAGATGTGCCCAAGTTGAACAAAGATAATTTTGCTTCATGGAAGAGTAGGATAAGACTCCACTTATCAGGTATTGGTAATGATGTTACTCAATTCCTAAAAACTGAATATGTGTTGCCCACAGGAGCACCAATAGTTGAAAAAATGAGAGAGAAGCATGAACACAACGACACGATGATAGAGCTTTCTTCTTCACTCTCCGATGCTAAATTTGAAGATGTCAAAGAATGCAAAATTGCAAAGTAGATGTGGGACAAATTGAAGCTTGTACATGGTGGTGACAAAAATGTTTTGAGAGCCAAGGCAGAAATCTTTAGAGGAAAGTTTTGATGATCTCAAAATGAAAGAAGGTGAAAACATCACTTAGTACAAAACAAGAAACAAAGAGGTAGTCAATGCTATCTAAGGAGTTGGAGGTGTACTAGAAGAAGATATAGTAGAAAAATTCTAAGAACCTTACTACCTATTTATGCTATTAAAGTATCTTCCATTCAAGAAATGAGAGCAGTAGCAAATAGCAATGTTACTCTAGATAGTTTAATTGGAAGACTAATTTCATTTGAGATGAATAACTTTGACAATAGTGTCTTACCAAACATATAGTTTGCATTCAAAACTTCTATGAGAATAAGTAAATCAAGTCACAAAAACACTATAAGAAAAGATAGTGATAGTGAAAATGAAGAAGATGATCTTGATGAAATTGAAGCACTTATGGCTAGAAGAATGCACAGAGGCAAAGGTAAATACAAAGGTAAATTACCACTTGTTTGTTTTAATTGAAAATATATTGGACACTTTGCTGCAAGATGTACTAATAGAAGAAAAGATGAGAAAAGTAATGACAAATCATATGAAAAGAAGTCTGACATAGGTGATTACAGAAGCTACCAAAAATTAGAAAGAAGAGATACCCGAGACTATAAGGACAAAGGAAAGAAGGTCAGCTACCTAGCAAAATGCAAGGATGGTGATACTGACACTGAATCTGATGAAGACATCGAGATGGTGCTTGTGGCTGTAAAAGATGATTCAGATGATGATGAAGAAAGGTATGTAGAAATAACTCTCATATCTAAAATTATAAAAAATGATGTTTGGATCATAGATAGTGGTTGCACTCACCATATGACTTGTGATAAGCAAAAGTTTGAGACTTTTGAATACTATAAAGGTGGTTCAGTAAGAATGGGTAATGACACACCTTGTCCAGTTGAAGGTAGAGGAACAATAATATTTAATAACCAGATAAAGTGTGAGAATGCTTATTGGGTAAATGGATTGAATTATAATCTATTGAGTGTTTCTTAGTTGAATAATTTAGGTCACAAAGTAGCATTTGAAAATAAGAAGGCAAAGATCTTCAACAAATCTAGAAATTTGATTGGTACCGGTGAGCAGACAAAAGGTAATTTATTCTATCTAAATGATACTTAATCCACTTGTTTGATTGCTACAAACAAAGACATATGGTTATGGCACAAAAGATTGTGTCATGTGAACTTTGACAACATGATAAAGATTATAAAAAAGAGAAATATCAGAGGCTTACCGACGATGCCCAAGCCCGACAATATCATGTGTAAGAATTGTCAAAAAGGAAAAATGAAAAAGTCTAGTTTCAAAAGTAAAACCCATACATCTGATGCAATTCCAGAATTAGTCCATACTGATTTATGTAGACCCATGAGAACAAAGAGTTATTATGGAGATAAATATTTTATTCTCTTTGTTGATTATTACTCTAGAATGATGACAATTATGTTTCTAAAAGATAAATCAGAAGCATTTAAGATGTTTAAATAGTATAAGGCTATGGCAGAGAAACAAAGTGGTAAGGATCTGAAATGTTTGAGATCAGATAGAGGAGGAGAATTTATATCAGATAAATTCACTAACTTTTGTAATGAGCATGGAATCAAAAGACATGTCTCTGCACCAAGGACACCACAATAGAATGAAATTGCTGAAAGAAGGAACATATCCATAGTTGACTGTGCAAGGACACTGATGATAGAGAAAGGCATCACCCAAACCTTCTGGAGGGAAGCTGTCATTATTGTTGTTTACACATTGAACAGAGTTCAATTGAAGAAAGACACCAAAAAGACACCTTATGAGCTATGGTATGGATACACACCCAATGTAAGTTATTTTAAAATTTTTGGCAATCAATGTTATATCTTAAAAGATGATAGAAATGGAAAAATTGACTCCAAGAGTGATGAAGGAATTTTTCTAGGGTATTCTACCAAGAGCAAGGCTTATAAAAGTCTAAACAAAGCCTCTAACAAAATTATTAAAAGTGTAAATGTAAAGATAGATGAATTTGCAGAGAAGAGTGAATAGGAAAGCACTAAAGAACCAGAGGACTACAATAAGTTCACTTACAATGAGGAACCTGAAAGTCTACCCTACCAACAATGTAGAGCTCCCAAGCAATAGTGCTTAAATCCAGAATAACAAAATGTTGCAAATATCGATGGTCAGGACAATGATCAAAACAATGTGCAAGGTGATGAAGAACAAAATGAAGGACAAAATGATGATCAAATTAATAGACAAAGAGCTGTACCTATACTTGCAAGATATGTAAGAAGGAACCATCCAAAGATCTAGATCATAGGAGATAAGAAAGATGGTACAAGAACAAGAAGTAAGTCCTTAAACTCAAATTGTTTAATTTGTGATTTTGAGCCAAAATTTGTCAATACTGCACTTGATAATGAAGAATGGATAAGTGCTATGAATGATGAGATTGAGCAGATTGAGAAAAAAAAAACATGGTCACTTGTGCCAAGACTAGATGACAAGAATGCCATTGGTACAAAATGGTTATTCAGAAATAAGCTGAATGAGAATGGAGAAGTCACAAGGAACAAAGAAAGAATAATATGCAAGGGGTATGCAAAAGAGGAAGGTATTGACTATGGAGAAACCTTGCCACCCGTTGCTAGGCTAGAAGGTGTAAGAATACTACTTGCTTATGCTGCATATAAAGGATTCCAGGTATATCAAAAAAATGTCAAGTCTACAATGCTGAATGGAATACTTGAAGAAGAGGTATACATTGAACAACCATAAGGGTTTGTAGATCTAGACAAGAAAAACATGGTATGTAGACTTCATAAAGCCTTGTATGGATTAAAACAAGCTCCTAGAGCCTGGTATGAAATACTTTATTCCTATCTTATAAGTATTAGATTTGTAAGGACTAGTGAAAACAATAATCTTTATTTGAAGGAAGATACTAATGCTAACACTTTGATTACTGAAATATTTGTTGATGACATCATATTTGAAGGCAATGATATGCTATGAAAATCATTTGATAATGAAATGAGAAAAGAGTTTGAGATGTCTATGTTTGGAGAGATCAAGTTCTTTCTTGGTTTACAGATGATTCAACAAAGTGAAGGTATTTTCATTACACAGTCCAAATACATTAAAGAGGTCCTGAAAATATTCAACATGGAAGAATCCAAACCAATTGGAACACCAAAGGCTACTGGATGTAAGTTGACAAAGGAGGACAAGACAATAGAGGTAAATCAGACTTTGTATAGATCAATGATTGGAAAACTCATGTATGTTGTACACATTGGACCAGATATTGCACATGCAGTAGGAATTGTTGCTAGATTTTAAGCTAACCCCAGGGAATCACATATGACTGCTGTGAAAAGGATTTTAAGATATCTAAAGAATACTGAGGAGTATGAATTATGGTATAAAAGAGAAGGAAAATTTGAACTTAAGGTGTTTACTGATGCTGTTTGGGCTGGAAATCTTGATGATTGGAAGAGCCTAATTGGAGGAGCATTCTTTATGGGTGATAGACTTGTCACATGGATAAGAAAGAAACAAGGATGCATCTCACAATCTACTACAGAAGCAGAGTATGTTGCTGCTACTGAAAATTTCTCAAATATTGCATGGATTAAACAGTTATTGGAAGGTATGCATATGAAGATCCTATAACTAGTAATTATCTATTGTGATAATAAAAGTGCAATTAACATTTTAAAAAATGTAGTCATGCATGTTAAAACAAAGCATATGGCCATCAAGTATCATTATTTAAGAGAACAAGTTCAAGAAAAAGAGGTGATACTTGAGTATGTGCAATCAAAAGAATAATTGGCCAATATCTTCACCAAGCCACTGCCCAAAGATGCATTTGAGTACTTGAGAAAGAGACTAGGGGTCAAACCCTTGTCTACTGGTCAGTAAAATGACTGAAGGCTGCATCAACCTACATATAATCAGAATATCATTCATGATTGATGCAAGCAAAGAGATTAATTTCAAAGCTACATCTATATACAGACAGGTATATATTAGCACCGAGCACCAGAGCATATTGACATATTGCTGATAGAGAAGGGAAATTCAAGGAATATATTATGGATGGAAACAAAAGATTGCTAGACATAAATGTCAGATACCAATAAAACACTTGTTTGGCATTGCTTTCAAAGGGAGATAAAATATCCATATTATCACATCCTTCTGGAAAAGGGAGAAAAAGTATCTATTAGCACATTACTCCAACAAGGAGAGATTATATTCTTAGGGAGAGAAATTGTATGGAAAGATTAAACAAAGGGAGAGTTGCAGACAAGAGAGAAAGACATCACAAGGAAAGAACAACAAAGAAAAGAATTGACACAAGGAAAGAACTCAACACATCATAATAAAGAGAGCTGCAAGAATCAAATCTAAGCTAAAATAGAGCTTATCGATGGTCAGACATTTATCGGTTATCAAAACAAAAAGATTGGTAGTTTGATGAATCTCAACTACTGTATTTCATATTGTATTAGAAATATTATAGTGTGATAATATAGTATGTTGCCATCAATGCCAAAGGGAGAGATTGATGACATGTAACTGATTGAATGTTTTACAATGTTAAGTTGAAGATAATACAAGGCATTAAATCAGTTAATGATTTGTATTGTCATTGATGTCAACTTAATCTATATGGTCATAATGCCAAAGACTTCAGAGAACCAAAATAACCAAGGTTATGCTTTCAACAATACATAAAATCCATGCATTCACTAAGTGACAAAAAACATCGATGGAGTGCACACCATTGGTAAAAGAAAATAAGAATAGTCACAATGTTATGCGACAATAGGAAACACAGTATTGCCCGATAAAGCAAAACCACAGAATGCCTGATGAGAAAAGCAAAGAGTAACTCGACAAAAGAAAATACAGTGTTTTTTGATGGACAAAGATCACAAAGCTAATTGGAGTCTCACCGATGAAACTATCATTGTCACTGATAACTAACTGCAAAGGTGACCGATAAAATAAAGAGTTTATAAAATGACAAAATATCTAGCTGGTAGAGCTAAATAAGGACTTAACTGGTTGTCTACTTTGTTTTATTTGACCATAGATAAGTGATTGATTTAAAGATGATTTGTACAGTTGGCAAGAAGATATCTACAAGACAAATCAGGAGTTATGCTTTAAATCTAATTGGCTGGATTGTTTTTCATGCCAAGAATCAAGAATCAAGAATCAAGAAATAATGAATATTATGTCTATATAAGAGACAAGCTTAATTCATTTTTCATAAGCATGAAAAGGGGATTAAGGGGAGTGAATAAAAAGAGGATGCTAAAGAGAAATTGATGAAGAACCACTTCACATAGTGTTGATCAAACAAGATGAAAGAAGAGATAAGGAATTCTGCAGACACTGACGAACAGTGAGCACAACATCACAGAGTAGAAAGTGTGGAGCACAAAGGGTTGAATTAATACATTGATCAGAGAGGTAATGTACTTAAATAGATCTGAAAATCTACAATTCAAAGTTGCAATATGAACAGGTCATAATGTTTCAGTTTAACCATTGAAGCATCAAGTCTCTTAATAGAGTAGGACTTAACAGTCTTCTACATATTGAGGTACATCTCAAGGAGTGCCAAAAAGGTTGATTCATGAAAGTAGCATTGGATGTGCCCGATGCCTATTGACATTCTAAGAGAGAGGCTAATTCAAGGATGGCAGCATTAGATGCCCGATACTAAGTGATAACCTCTATGTATAAAATCCTCTAACAAGGTCACACCTGTCAGTGTGTTTGTAACCTTTAACAAGGTTGGCTCTTAACATGACTCACTTCAGAAGAGTGAAAATTTGGGGTACCGGTCCTAATGGTTTTTCCCGTAATAGGGTTTCCATGTTAAAATCCATGTGTTATATGGTTATGATTCATTTCTTTACTATTTTGTATCTTACATAATTCATTCTAGATATATCGGTATACTTTGCATATTTACTATATTTTGGTAAATAGATGACTGCTTATCGGTAAACATTAAGAAGAAGGTTTAGTAGAGAAATCCGACAAGTAGTAAATTGATATAAGTTATTCAAGGCATTCATCTTGTAGGACAAAAGATAACTTGAGAAATAATTAGTGGTTATAAGAGTTGAAGGGTTGATTTAAGGATTAATTTTTGAGGCTACTGATTCACCCCCCTCTCAGTTATTACTAACATTTTTCTTTTATTCTTTTAGTTTCAATGGATTTCCTAGACCAAACAGGAAGCCCTATGGCTGACTGGTGAATCTAGGTGAGCCAGGACAGGGAGAAGAAATAATTGGTTCAAGCACTCATGACCTTTTGGAAAAGACTTAGTGGCATTTTCAAATGCCCTAGATAGTCTCCTAAAATGATTCAAAGGTGGAAGGAGGTGAATTGAATGTTGGAGACCTTTTTGAAAATTGTTTATGCCGACTGGTCCAGAGGCCTAATTAATAGGCTAAAAACTAGGGTTGTGGGTGTAGCCAGAGGTCAAGACTTTGGATTCTGATAGAGTTTTTTGATACCTTGAATATTTTCAAGGTCTTTTTTAGAGTCATTTAAAGGATTTGGGAGCAATAAGCCAAAAATAGTGAATTTAGACCTACTAGGGAATTGGCAATTAGGCCTCCTAGTGAAATTGAGACCAATTGGATTGGTGAGGTGTCTAGAAGTATGGGAAAGAGTTCAAAATGATCTTGGATGGGTTAGGAAGATAGATGAGAGTCTTGGGGAATGTATGGGAAGATCCTAAGTAGGGGTTTGGAATTCTAGGAGAGGATCTAGTGAAGAAGACTAGGCACTTGGGGAACTAGTTGGACTAGTTAAGCCTAGGAACTTTGGAATCTTCCAAAGATCAACTATACCTTGGAGGAGAAGTTGATAGTGAGGGTCTTGGAGATCCTAATTGGGAAAGAATCCAAAAATAAGTAACCATTGGATGGTTAGGAGGGAGAAAGAAGCCAATTAAGTGGAGAAAACACTAGAGTTCTAAACCCTCTGCATCAGAGTGGTATCAGATCCAGAATATCTTGAAGATTGTGTATGTCTAAAGTGGAAGAGAGTCAAGAGGTTTATAGCATGCCTCCTAAGGAATGAGTAGGGATGCCATAGTGGAATTGGTTCAGGGCCTCTTGGAGAAGGCTAGTGTGTCTGAGACAGGGAAAAAAGAAGATCACTAAATGGGGAGATGAGAGTGATGGAGATGATGAAATTCAGATAGAAGAGTCATCCAACAAGGGTAAAGAACATGAGATGGACAAAGAATAAAAGGTATTCCTAGATTCCTTTAAGTCCCTTAACAAGGATAGTATGGAACACATACTATATTACTGTGGCAGCCTGAATGGAGAAGAGTTGTTGGATTGGCTTGAAGCCATTGACAACCAATTTGATTACAAATAAATCTCAGAGGAGAAGAGGGTCAGTTATGCTAAGGCTAGACTCAAGGGATCTGCATAGGTGTGGTGGAACATGATGCAGGATGATAGGGTAACCAATGGAAAGAAAAAGATTGTTTCTTGGGAGAGAATGAAAATCAGATCAAGGGCACAATTCTTGCTTACTGATTATGATATACAAATGTATGAAAATTTGCAAAACTTAAGAAAAAAGGAGATGATAGTGAGTGCTTACACCAAAGAGTTTCAAAAGTTGGGCCTAAGGGCTAGAAGACAAGAAGAAGAAATGGAGAAGGTGGCAAGGTATCTCAATGGGTTGAGACAAGGAATTCAGGATGAGATTAGCATGATGGCTCTTGACAGTATGCACAAGTGTTTTCAATTAGCCTTGAGAGAAGAGGATAAGGCTAGAATGAGGAATTACCTCCATCAAAGGGGAATATGAGGTAACAACAATAGAGGTTTTCAGAGAGGTAGGAGTAACTTTGGTAAAGGACAAAGCCCTAATAGACAAGAAGATAATCAGGCTATGGAAAGTAGTGGGGGTAATCCGTTTAGAGGATCTTTTCAGAGAGGGGGATACAGAGGAAGAGGGCCTCCTAGAGGAAGATTTCAGTCTCAAGGAAGATCCAATTTAGTCTTTACTGGTAGGTATTATAACTACAACCAAGTGGGTCACACAATGGGCAGGTGTCCTGAAAAGACTTCCTCATCTTCAATGGGGGATAGAAGGAATCAATTGGTCCAAGAGGATGACACACAAAGTGTTATTTCACCCATTTCCAAGGGAGGGCCACTATTGGATGGGGAGAACTTGATGTTAAGAAGAACTTTGTTGAAGGTGCCTAGCACTATAGAGCCACCTCAAAGAAATAATTTGTTTAAGACAACTTATAGGTCTCACGGGAAGATTTTCAAAGTGATAGTTGAATTTGGATCCACTGAGAACATAGTATCCACAAAGATGGTGGACAAATTGAAACTAAGAAGGATACTTCATACCACACCCTATAAGGTTTCATGGTTGAACAAGGACTAGAAAATAGTGGTAGATGAACAAACTATGGTTGAGTTTGAGATTGGAGAGTATAAGAACAAGTTCCTATGTGGCATACTGCCTATGGATGCATGTCATCTACTCCTAGTATGTCCATGGAAATATGATGTCAAAGCAATACATGATGGGGAAAAAAATAGTTATGTGATCACCAAGTTAGGAAAGAAGTTTCAGATGGATCCTTTGTCAGATCCTAATAAGGAGAAGCATGTGGGGACAAGTGTGATTTTATTGAGTGGGAAGGAGTTTCTAAAGGCCATGAAGAAGGAGAGAGGAGTATGTTGTGCAGTGATAGTGAAGCCAAAGGAGGAGACCAAAGAGAAAGTCAACATGCCACTAGAGATACAAGCATTGTTGGAAAGGCACCATGACATAGTGGATAATGGAATATCAAGTGCATTAACACCTATGAGGGATGTAATCCATCAAATTGACCTCATTCCTGGAGAAAATTTGCCAAACAAAGAAGCATATAAAATGACACCAAGTCAAAATGAAGAGATAGCCAAGCAAATTCAAGATTTTTTGGATAAGGGTTTGATAAGGAAGAGTTTAAGTCCATGTGATGTAACTATAGTACTTGCACCTAACAAGGATGGAAAATGGAGGATGTGTATGGACTCCAGGGCTATAAACAAGATCACAATCAGGTATAGGTTTCCAATGCCCTAGATAGAAGATTTGATGGACAATCTGGGAGGTTCTTGTTACTTTTCTAAGTTGAATTTGAAGTCAAGATACCATCACATAAGAGTGAGGCCTGGTGATGAGTGGAAGATAGCCTTCAAGACCAATGAAGGGCTGTATGAGTGGCTAGTAATGCCCTTTGGCCTAAGTAATGCACCTAGCACATTCATGAGGCTCATGAATGAAGTGCTGGCAGATTTTATTGGTAAGTTTGTAATAGTTTACCTCGATGATATTTTGATATTTAGCAGGTCCAAGGAGGAGAACATGAAGAATTTGGAGATGGTCTTAAGGAGGATACATCAAGAAAAGTTGATGATAAATCAAGAAAAGTGTGAGTTTCTGAAAACTGAATTAGTTTACCTTGGTTTTGTGGTTGCTAATGGATGTATGAAGATGGACCCTGATAAAGTTAAGTCCATTTTGGAATGGCCTACACCTAGGTCCATAGGAGATGTTAGGAGTTTCCATGGATTAGCATCCTACTATAGGAAATTTGTGAGAAATTTTAGTCATGTATGTGCCCCTATTCTTAACACCATAAAAGGTGGAATCAAATGTAAGTTTGAGTGGGATGTGGCAGCAGACCAAGGGTTTGAAATGTTAAAGAAGAGGATTGCAGAACTACCTACTCTTAGCTTCCCTAATTTCAATCAACTATTTGTGGTAGAGTGTGATGCTAGCAAGCTAGCTATTGGAGAAGTGTTAAGACAAGAGGGACATCGTGTGGCTTTCTTCTCAGAGAAGTTGAATGAGGCTAAAAAAAAGTACTCCACTTATGATTTGGAGTTATATGCTATGGTAAAAGCCCTTAAAAAGTGGAGACACTACCTATTGCCAAGGGATTTTGTGGTCTACACTGATAACCATGCTCTACGCTTCTTGAATGGGAAAGAAAAATTGAATTAGAGGCACTTGAAGTGGGTAGAATCATTGTAGGCTTATACATTTGTTATAAAGCATAAAAAGGGGGTTAGCAACAAGGTTGCAGATGCTCTTAGCAGAAGAGTACTCGCAATACAAGAGATACAATTGCAAAGTGTAGTGATGGATGATTTGAAGGACCTCTACAAGGAGGAAAAAGATTTCAGAGAAGCTTATGAAGCATGTGTGAAGTTTCAACAGGGTTTCAAAGTGGATTTCAATGAGTTTATGTTGTAGGAAGGCCTATTGTTTAAAGGACATCTTATGTGTATTCCTCAATGCTCAATGAGGGAGAACATTGTGAAGGAGAAACACCAAGGCACCTTGGGGGGCCACTTTGGAGTGGATAAAATATTGGAACAAGTGAATAGGCACTACTATTGGCCTAAGTTACAATCAGATGTGAGGAGATTTGTAGAAAAATGTCAGATTTGTCAGAGGGCAAAAGGAAAAAGAAGCAACAACGGGTTGTACCAACCCCTATCCATACCCCAAAGGCCTTGGGAGTGTCTTAGTATGGACTTTGTTTTGGGATTACCAAAGACACCTAGGGGCCATGATAGTGTGTTTGTGGTGGTAGACCGTTTTAGCAAAATGACATACTTCATTCCATGCAAGAAAACAAATGATGCTTCTCAAATTGTAGGTCTATTCTTTAGGGAGATTGTAAGGATCCATGGATTTCCATTGAATATTGTAAGTGACAGAGATAGTAAGTTTGTGGGTCACTTTTGGAGGACCCTATGGAAGATGCTTGGCATAAACTTGTCTTTCTCTTTAGCCTATCATCCACAATCAGATGGACAAATAGAGGTAGTCAATAGGTCACTTGGGAACTTGCTAAGGTGTTTGACTAAATAACATGGACAGTCATGGGATCACATCATAGGGCAAGCAGAGTTTTTCTATAATGAATCCATTAATAGGAGTACAGGTAAAAGCCCCTTTGAGATAGTATATGACTCCACAGTGCTGTTTAGTTAGAAATGACTCTAACCTAAGAACCCACCAGTGGATTTGACTGAAACCATGGGGGAAGTAGGGTTAGAGTCTGTAAATAGGATTTTTTATTTCATTATTGTAGTTGCAATGGATTTCCTAAACCAAACAGGAAGCCCTATGGATGACTGGTGAATCCATGGGAGCCAGGACAGGGAGAAGAAAGAATTGGTTCGAGCACTCATGACCTTTTGGAAAAGAATTAGTGGCATTTTTAGATGCCCTAGATAGTATCCTAAAAGGATTCAAAGGTAGAAGGAGGTGAATCGAATGTTGGAGACCAATTCAACAATTGTTTATGTTGACTGGTCCAGAGGCCTAATTAATAGGCTAAAAACTAGGGCCTACAAGAAACTAGGGTTGTGGGTGCATCTTGAGGTCAAGACTTTGGATTCTGATAGATTTTGTTGATACCTTGAAGATTTTCAAGGTCTTTTGTGCAGTCATTTGGAGGATTTGGGAGAAATAAGCCAAAAATAGTGAATTTAGACCTACTAGGGAATCGACAATTAGGCCTCCTAGTGAAATTGAGACCAATTGGATTGGTAAGGTGTCTATAAGTATGGGAAAGAGTTTAGAATAATCTTGGATGGTTCAGGAAGATAGATAAGAGTCTTGGGGAATGTATGGGAAGATCCTAAGCAGGGGTTTGGAATTCTAGGAGAGGATCTAGTGAAGAAGACTAGGCACTTGGGGAACTAGTTGGACTAGTTAAGCCTAGGAACTTTGGAATCTTCCAAAGATCAACTATACCTTGGAGGAGAAGTTAATAGTGAGGGTCTTGGAGATCCTAATTAGGAAAGAATCCAAAAATAAGTAACCATTGGATGGTTAGGAGGGAGACAGAAGCCAATTAAGTGGAGAAAACACTAGAGTTCTAAACCCTCTGCATCAGTTTGTATGAGTGGTTGGTTATGCCTTTTGGTTTAACTAATGCACTAAGTACATTTATGAGGTTAATGAATGAATTTTTGAAGAAATTATTGAATAAATGCATGATTTTATACTTGGATGATATTATGATATTTAGAAGGAATAGAGAAGAGAATTTGATGCATATTAGACAAGTATTGTAGAGATTGAAAGGGGAAAAGCTGTTGATAAATCTGAAGAAGTGTTCCTTCATGAAAGAAGAACTTGTATATTTGGGTTTTGTGATTTTAGCTAATATTTTGAAGATGGATCCTAAGAAGGTTGAAGCTATAGTTAGTTGGCCTACACCTGAAAATGTTAGTCAGGTAAGTTCATTTCATGGATTGGAAAGTTTTTATAAGAAGTTTATCAAAAATTTTAGTTCTATTTGTAATGCTATGACTGAGACAATGGGAGGAGAAAAAAGAGAATTCAAATGGACACATGGAGCTAATAAGAGTTTTGAGACTTTGAAGTTGAAGGTTGTTGAATTGCCTATGTTAGCCTTACCTAATTTTAATAAGGTATTTCAAGTTGAATGTGAAGCAAGTGGAAGTGCAATTGGAGTTGTGTTGACTCAAGAAGGTGAACCTATTGCTTTCTTTAGTGAAAAGTTGAATGATGCTACAAGGAAATATTATGTGTATGATCAATAATTCTATGCTATTGTTCAAGCTATGAAGAAATGGAGACATTACTTGATGCCAAATAAATTTGTGTTATATATTGATCATAAGGATTTACAGTATTTGGGTAGTCAGAATAAGTTGAATCAGAGACATGAAATGAGTAGAGTATTTACAGAGTTTCACATTTGTGATTAAGCTTAAGAGTGGAGTTTCTAACAGATTTGCTGATGCGTTGAGTAGAAGAAGATCTTTGTTGACTGAAATGAGAATTGAAGTTCTTGGCTTTGATGACATTAAGCATTTGAATGAAAATGATCCTAATTTTTTTGAGCAGTGGAGAGTGTGAAAAGCACCTAATTAAAATCAATCAAGTAAGTATGCAGATTATTTCATTCAGGAAGATATGTTGTTCAAAGGTATTCAATTGTGCATACTGAGAGGTTCAATGAGAAATATTTTGATTAAGGAAAAACACAGTAGTGGTTTGGCTGGACATTTTGGCATTGATAATGCATTGAGTTTGCTGAGACAAAGGTATTTTTGGCCTTAGTTGTATAAGGATGTTCATAAATTTTTGAAAATCTACGGAGTTTGTCAAGTTGCAAAAGGAGTAAGTCAGAACACTAGTTTTTATACACCAATTATTATTCCTGAGAAACCTTGGAGTGATATCAACATGGATTTTGTTCTTGGCTTACCGAGGACAACAAGAGGTAATTATTCCATATTGGTTGTTGTTGATAGATTTTCTAAGATAACACATTTCATACCATGTAGAAAGACATCAGATGCAGTACACATAGAAGACCTTTTCTTTAAGGAGATTGTCAGATTGCATGGATTACCGAGGAGTATCATATCTTACTGAGACAATAAATTTGTTAGCTATTTTTGAAAAACACTTTGGAAGAAGTTGGAAATTGAGTTAAAGTATAGTTCTACATTTCATCCATAGGCTGATGGACAAATAGAGGTTGTAAACCAAAGTTTGGGTAACTTGTTGAGATGCCTAGTTGGAGACACACCAAGAAATTGGGATTTAATGTTGGCACAAGCAGAGTTTGTATACGAGAGTTCAATAAATAGAAGTATTGGAAAGACACCTTTTGAGATTGTTCATGGCACACAACTGAGAGGTATATCAGACTTAAGCTATATTGTTGGAGAAGAGAAAATAAGTGATGAAGCAGAGGAGTTTGCTGAATTCATGAAGACATTGCATGAAGATGTAAACCAGAAGCTGGAGAAAAGTAATAAAAAATACAAGGATAGTGCAAACAGATCAAGAATATATAAGACTTTTGAAGTTGGTGATGCAGTGATGGTTCATTTGAAGAAAGGTAGATTGCCTATTGGAACATATGGTAAATTGAAGATGAAGAAATTTGGTCCTTGCAAAATACTGAGAAGATTTGACAGTGGAAATGCTTATGAAGTTGAATTACCTGATGACATAGATATATAACCTATATTCAATATTTCAGACTTGTATGAATATCATGAACCTAATGAAGAAATGAAAGTACAAAGTGATTATCCTAAGAAACAGATAGGGGAAGTTGAGAAAATTTTGAAACAAAGAGTTAGCAGAAGTACAAGAGGAAAGGAATACATGGAGTATTTGGTAAAATGGAAGAACAGACCGATTGAGGACTCCTCTTGGATTTGTCAATCTAAGTTGGATTCATTTCAGATTGGACCTGATACATGATTTGGGGAATAATTTCTTTTAACCCCAAGTGTCTGATGTAGGAGCATCTTGGGTCCTTGGCAATCTTGTTCAACCAATAATATGTTTGCTTTTTTTCTTTAACTTGTTTGGAGACTGCTCAGCAAAGTGCTCAGTTAACCTATTTCTCGAGTTTTCTTTTTGTCTTTCTTTACCAATGGGTCTCGGTGTATGTTGGTTTCTGGTGCTCGATTATGATTTTACAGAGTTGATTTTCTGTCACTGGGTTTTGTTCTTACCGAGTCATCCTTGTTACTTGGGTATCGTCTTACCGAGGCATTGTTGTTTCTTGGGGATGCTCTTCCCGAGTTATTTATCCTGATCTAGCCAACTTCTACATTTAATTTATGTGGTATAATTAAAGTGGGGTCTCTCATTGGGATCTGTGTGGACCTAAATTTGGGTCTCACTTAGGGATTTGAGTGCCGACCTCTTTGGTGAACTCTTGTATATATTTTTTCCCTGTTCTTAGTTTAGGCGTGGTTCTTGGAGGATAGGAGAATTGGAGAGAAGATTAATTGTTAAGACATTTGAAAGGTAGGTTTGTGACCTCACATGTATGAAGATCATTTCTGTAATTCATTGAATGTATATGGACGAAACCGGGAAGGCCTTATAGCCCGACATGTAATTATTTTGATCCATTAATGAAAGATAGCTGCTGTTTCTTCTCTCACTCTATGTGTTTTTGCTTCCACATTGTATCTGCAAGTTGGTTTGGTACTTGGGAGTGCCCTAGGCCCCTCTTACTAACCCCTCCCTACACCATCAAATGCATTTAGTTTTTACATTAAATGCATATCCATATCAGTAGGATTCATACACTAAACTTTAGCATATTAATGTCATTTAATTGCATATTCATTTATTTTTCATAGTCCTTACATCATAAATTCATAGCAATACCATTTCATTATCAATATCATGTAGTTTTCATATTGACTTCATGTAGTTTGCATATTAACCCCACATCATTATTAAATGTGTTATATCATTGTCAATTTCCATATCAAAAATTGCATCACATTTTAGTCTCTCACATTAATGATATCACATTTCATCATTCATAACATATCATTTCATTAAACATCTCATTTAGTTTCATATAATCTAGATGCATGATAACTGCATAAATTATTTCTAATATTAACCACCTCATTCACATAAATAAGTCATCTTGCACATTTCATAATTGACCTACATACATCATAATCATCCTATAAATGCATCCATATCATATCAACATATCATGTCATCATAAGCATGCAAACATTGCATAATCATTAGCATCCATCAAAGTCATCACACAGACAAACATTCATTTCATATGCATACATCACATCTGTAAGGAGGACTCCACCTCTATGTCTATAGGAACCTCTACCTATATTGTCGATGACCCCTATACTTATGACCATGTAGCCTGTAACCCTGTGGTCCATGCCTCTTCCTTTGTATCAGGCCCTCCCCCTCATCTACTCCCTAGCCTCCATCATAAATATCCATCAGTTGTGTACATGATTTCTCAAATTGTTGTGTATGGTTACATGCTTTCAAGGGAGCCTTTAGTAAATTACATATGTTTGCATAATTTGTTGTTTGTTTGATGGGTCTCAATATATTATATGTTTTGATAGAAAATTTAATAATTTAATACCATTTTCTCATTTCATATTTGTTGGTTTTCGGTGTATTTCTTCTCCTTTCAAATTATGTGAAGGTTTACATATTTTGTCCTATCAAATAAAATATTAAACTCAAATTTTCTCTTTTTGTATGTGCTGCAGGGACATCATCAAGAGTAGGTTTTGCTATTCCATTTGACATAGTCCTTAAAATTATACCTTAGTTGATCCAATCTAGAAAGGTAATCATTTATACTTTATGCATTTCCATGAGCCATGGTTTTAATTAAAATAGATTACTAAGATAAATACACTCATTTTGAAGAGGGTTATTGAGAGCAACATTATTGCATGTCTTAAATATTTACTTGCCTCTTTAAAAATGATATTTGTTCATATTTAAGGAGGTAAAAGAAGATAAGATATTCATAACCTATTATAGATGATGGTAACAATAAATGTGGCTTTTATTGAAACCCATCCACACACCCTGCAACTTTTAGATAACCAGAAGAAATGTCACAGGTTTCTTGTGAGCTTGTGTGATGAAGATAAAATCTTCTTATATGGACTAGAGAGGGGAGCAATGAATCTAGGTATCCTTCTATATTTAGTGAAGGTAAATTGATAACACACATAATGAAATTTGTCAGAAGTGATTCTAATTAATTTCCACAAGAACTAGGAATATTTTTCCTTCGACAAAATCCAACCGAACCAAAATGCATTCACAAACAAAATCATAAACATCAACTTTTTGGCATCCATTTTGTTATACAAAAGAAATAACATAAAGGAGGCGTTATTGGTCAGAAGAGACAAATAAATTATAAAACACAACCATTAATGAAATTTGGGGTCCTATCAAATGCAAAGAGAAGCTAGGATCTAATCTTATTGGTGATGGTGAAAGCATTATTTGAATGCCAGCTAAGAGCCTTGTTCTAGATTGAGGTTAAGTTGACATTAAACTATTAATTTGTGGGAGGCTATCTATCATGTAGGGAAAATAGGACTTGAGTTTTATTATTTTGTTTTCAAATATAATAAGGGATGTGTCTAACCGTCCTACTAGTTTGTAATGGTCCATCTTGTGTGGACAAAGATCTTATTGGTACATCTATAAACCACAAGTCCTTAGCTCACTGGACTATCGCTAGTGTTTTATGCAATTTTGTGTTTTAGGTTGTAGAAGAGTTTTAAGGGTCATGTTTGACAATATTACATCTTTGGTAGATGTTTGGAGTCATTTCCCACTTGGTGGGATGCTTAAATATTAGTGTTGTTGGTTTTGTCAAAAAGTTGTCATTTTTGAAAATGTTGTCAATGCAACTTTTCAAAATGTTGCTCATTTTGTTACAACTCACTCCCCAATAGTAACAACCACTTTTGGATTGGTTGGATCAGTTCGGGGATAGTTTTTAAGAGGTAAGATGTCTATGAGGTCGGGAGATTATCACAGGTTATTGTCTGAAGCAATTTTGAATGAAAACCACTATTTTCTGAGCAAAATCTGAGTTATATAGCTGTGTATGATTTCCATATTATGATCAAGTGAGTCCATAACATCTGTTGATGAACTACCTTTCATTTGCATTTGGTTTATTTTGATTTGGTTAACATTTGTACAAGTTAGAAGGAAAATTGTGACTACAGGTTTGAAAACCACATGAATTGGGGTCTGGTATGAAGATGTGGCCTTAACTTACTATTTCACCATTGGGAATCGATGCCATTGGGTGGAATGTAAGTTGAGGCAATGTACTATAAGATTTAAAAAGCTTAGAGCTGGGGGATTTGATCCGTGGCTTCAAAACTGATGCCCTAGGCTAAATATTCAGTATGTATTTAGCCAACGAGAAGAAGAAAACATGCAGAAGCAGACCAAGGGTGAATTGGGGCCAATTTGTTGATTTATTTGAAGTATTTTAAGACCATAGAAACCTCCCAAGTGTATGCATATGTTCTAGGTACCCATCTTTGGACCAATCCATTTGACTCTAGTCTAATTTGATCACTTAGGCTAGTGTGCTGTTGTGACATTTTTAAGATGAAGGATTAGAATGATTGCTTGTTGCTTTGGGGATTCATAATTGTGATGTTAGAAGGTTCTAAAAACCATAAAATATAGGTTCCATGTTCATCACTTTTATTGAAGGAAAAGTCCAATGTTGCAACTTGGCAGAGTTAAGAACAATTTAAATTTTTTTGTGTTTGCTAAACTTGCAGAGCCTAGTTACCTTGGGGTTTGAAAGGTAGTACTAGAGGATCTTAAGAACCATAATTATCAAGTTTGGTTCCATGTTCATGCTTGTGTTGAAGTAAAGAATATTGTTGCAATCCTAATAGGAATTAGGACAAAATTTGAGAATTGCATGTTAGCAAGACTGTAGAGTCCAGTAGACTGGACTCTACAGTCCATGCCACTATGCCTTTAGGTAAGGAAATAGAGGAAACAAATGATGTCACATGAAGATAAAGAGCTAGAATTTTTTAGCATGATGAGAATCTTGAAGAATGGGCAACAAAAGCTCATATATCAATTTTCTCAAAGTATGCAAATGCATGGACCAGTCTATGCCACTATGCCTTTGGGTATAGTGTCCCCATGTTTTACAATGGAATTTATAAACTGTTCGCTTCAATATTCTCATCATGCTGAAAATTTCTAGCTCTTTATCTCTATGTGACATCATTTATTTCCTCTTCTCCCTTAGTTGAAGAATGGGCAGCGACAACTCATATATCAATTTTCTCAAAGTATGCAAATGCATGGACCAGTCCATGCCACTATGCCTTTGGGTATAGTGTCCCCATGTTTTAAAATGACATTTATAAACTGTTGACACTCTACAAATTGAAATGTGTCAATAAAATTTCTTTCCTAAAAGTCATGTCAATATTTCAATTTAAAAGTTAAAAGTGAAGGTTCTATGTTTGTCTTGGTGAAGTGCAAAGTTCTCATTCACTTGTGAGAATATTGTGGATTGTGAAGAGAGCTCCACTTCCACATGATAAAAATAATTATGTTTATTTTTTTAACTTTTAAACCAAAAAAATTGGACACTAAAGCAATTTGGAAAATTGCTAATTAAACTACAGATCTACCTCTCGCCAAGTTATAAACCAAAAATGGGTTCTATAAGAACTGGAAAAAATTCACCCACTATGTCTGTAATACCAACAACTACTCCCTTAGCTATGGTGATCAATATAGAAACCCCACTTACTATATATCCTCAAGATTGCATAAGCTTAACATGGATTGTCTCATGGGGATTATACTCACTACAGGAGATACTGTTATGCATGGTTGCAACAGCTGTAGAATTCATTGAAAATCACTCAGGGTCATGGAAAGTAATCTCAGAAAGCTATAACTGAATCCTTAGAGACAGATGTAAGGTTTCCTCATTCAGTCCTTTAAATAGTAGAAAGAACATGAAGATAATGCCCAATGAACCTCATTAGAGTAAATAACTTACACATGTATTATGAGAGGGAGCTTGTTACTCGAACAAGAACATAATTGGGAAACAACTTTGATGGATTTAAAAGAGTACCAGATCTTATTATACGAGCTGGGAAAGTTTAAAGATATTGAAAATCAGATCTTGTGCCAATAACGTATTGTGTTCGTGTGAATAATGTATTTTACTTAACTGGTTCACCTAGCAGGTCCTATTCACAGGCTAAGTTTACTAAAGTCCTAGGAATCTTTCTAGAAGTCCTAGTTCTCTTAACATGATCTCATTGTTTGGCATTTAATTCTTCTATCCTAGGTCATTTTCTATTTATAATGTTAGTAGTCACATGTCATTGGATTAAGACACACATATGCCTTTACCTTGCCTATGTAAGGAAGGTATCTCTATCAATGTAAATTATCTAATCAATCTTGTATATCTTTATGCTATTGTATTCTTGTTTGGTGGAATATCATCTTTTGTTGTTTCTTCTCTCGGGTCTTTGGGGAAGTTATTTGGTGTTGCAGATTAATGATCCTAGGTGCTCACTTCAACATGGTATTAAAGCTTTGAATCTGACAAGCCCCTTCCTTTTTTAGAGAATTTCTATTTTCAAGCTTTTTCACTATGGTTTGAGTTTTACATTTGATCTTGTGAATTCCCGTATGCTTTACTCTTTCATTTCAATATGATCTTGAGAATCAAAAAGTGTTTACAAAGATTTGTTCATCCTATTATGTACATGTGTTTTTGGCGATATCTGTTGACTATCGCATTGCATTAGAGAGGCTTGAAAAATTTAGAATTAGATTTTGTTTCAATCAATTTGTGACCTGATTTTTAATGGCAAATTCAAATAAAAATACAAAATATGGAGAAAATTCTACTATTATTTGGTAAAACTGGACAATAGCAAAACTCGTGGATAGAGTTGTAGCTTCAAAAACTCACTATTTATTAAATCCAAAAAGAGGTTTATACAATTATCTGGAATGCCAATAGTCTCTAGAATCTTATGAATTCGAAATGAACAATTGGCAGAAATAAAAATAAATAAACCAAAATATAATGTTCAAAAAAAGGAATTTAGATACCCCAACTTGGTGGGGTAATAACTTTCTACTCATGCAAACCACTAAGGATTCTCCATGTAAATCTACTCCTAAATATCCACATGAATAAAAAACTCCAAATCCATCTGATATACAGCCCAACAATGACCTTTATTTATAACAAATGTTAAGTGAATGTTATTAATCACTACAGAGACTAAGGTGTTAGTGTAATCAGCACCAAGAACCTACGAGAAAGCCAAAAGCCATGCTTTTAACTTACCAATAGTTCCATCTACTACATTTTTAGTTTGATATATCCATTTAAATAGAACCATTTCCAATCATTGTTTATAAAAATAAGCATACATAAAAATCTTATCAAGGTCCTAAGGTAATAGAAGAATGTCTAATGCTTTTGCAGACAAAACTAATTACTTATCCTTCTTCAGGTAGTTCAAAATATTGATCATAGGGAAAGCAGAGTGTTTTGATTATTCAAACCTTGGAAATGCATTGAATGCAATATTTTTTCTATCAACAATAGTAAATATAACCATCAAGGAGTTAGAGCCTTCAAAATCTCTTTTCATGAAACAAGGAGTCACTTTGTCTCCACTGATAAAATTCCTACAGATGGCTATTGTAATATTGTTAGTGACTATGAGCTATTATTTGCATCTAAAAAGAATTGTTATGGACAACTGGTGTGGTTAGTTGTAGAAAAAATAATGTCCACTATAGATGACAGATGCAACTGCAAAGCTTGTACATGTTATTTATAAAAACATAATGAAGTTGAAACTCACATTTGAAATACTACAAGCTGTGCTCATTCTTTGCAATAGCAATTTTATCTTCTAGAGAGGAATTGTAGATACTTCGTTCGTATGTGATGAAATTGTATTTCAAGGAGAGGTTAGTATTGTTAGGATTAGATAATAATGAGAGGGGGGGGTGTGAATTAGTATTACTAAACTTAATTAAATTCTTCAACCATTTAACATTAACCATAAACTTGTAGTAATGAAAAGAATATAAGCAAATGACACAGAACTCATAACATCATATTTTGTTGTTGAGGAAACCCTGGCCAAGGGAAAACCTCAGTGGGGATGATACCCATAAGCATGCACTAAAGTATAGTGTCCATGTTAGGAAACCTATCCCTATTAGGATCTGAATATTACATAGTACATTTCCTTGTTAAAGGAATTACAACCCTGTTAAAGGTTCACAACACCCTATTAGGGGCCAACTGAGCATACAACTCTACAATAGAATTATGTTATAAAATGTTCTCAGTAATGAACAATAACAAGCATCTCTAACCTGTTTATAACTCATCAATGATCTCTG
Source organism: Thuja plicata (assembly GCA_018584345.1). Lineage (NCBI taxonomy): Eukaryota > Viridiplantae > Streptophyta > Pinopsida > Cupressales > Cupressaceae > Thuja > Thuja plicata. The sequence continues at coordinate 4,131,825 of MU223492.1, read as the reverse complement.
TCATCCTCTGCTCTGCAATTCACATCTTCCACACAACATAATACACATTCCTCTCTTTTTTCTTTCACAAAAAGATCTTACATAAATATCTTTTTCTTTCACCAACTCAGCTCTCAATGCAGATATTACATAGTCAGATTCTAATACAAAATACATTTAATAAAGTAAACATTAAATGCATAGTCAACACTCTTCCATAGTCAAATTATAGGTTATCGTCAACCATAATCCAACTCTGATTTCCAGGAGTCCATGTCATACTCCCTTAATCATTGCTATTGTCCGACTGCTCTGTATTGTTGTTCTACTACAATCTATCTTTCTTCAATTATTTCTAACTCGTCGTAGACATTACCAAAACAAAAAAGATCTTAGGTGGAGGTCACACATACCCCATAATGTCTTCCTCTAAGCTCACATGTCATAACTGATCGATCTCGATCTTTGATATCCAAAATACTTCTGTATCTCTGCTTCTATAGTTAGTCAATTTCTAAATCACAAAAACTTATATTTATAGGAATCGATCTGTAACCCATATGTGTTGCCATAAATGACAACCAAAAAGTGAATCAAATTACACAAAATTGATCACTTGCCAACAATCTATCCCTTTTGCATTGATGGAAACACTTAACAAAAAAAGAATAAGTGTTCCACCAAAAACAAAAACTGTCTCCTCTATATTCTCTCCTTCCTCTTCTTGTCTCTTCTCCCATTTTCTTCTCTTCTCCTATATTTTAGTTCTTCTCTCTTCTCCCCCTTTGAAAACAGTGACAAAGGTGCATACAAAATAATAGGATTTATTTCTTTCTCACCAGTTTCAGAATATCTTGAAAGGAATCTTCCAAGATCTTCACTTTTATACTCCATGATTTGAACAATATTTGACTAATATGAATCATGCCATTCAATGCAAATGATGTGGTCTCAACTTCTTTCAATTATGTAGGCATAGATTTAGTTAATGAATCTTTCACTTTCTCCAAGTCTGATAGATGTACCTCAAGTATAGATAGGTTAGGAGTGATTAAACTCTTCAGCAAATTAAATCTTGTCAATACTCTCCCTTTCTCAATATCCAATACACTGAGTTTTTCCAAAATTCTTGTGACTTCCTTATCTAACTCTGTTACAGATTGTGAAGATGCTTCACAACTGTCCATCATATTTTTTAGAGTTTCCCTCTCTTTGGCAATAATGTCTTCAACATTCTGAACATGCCTAATATGATTCATGCAGTAACTAAACAATTTTCTTCCATGTCCAATGCAACTCTTTACATTTTCCAAACAAGTTTTCACAATGCCTAAGTCCCATGTGATGGACTTGCAAACTTATGATAGCTTCTTTTTAGAATATTTCTTCTCTGCCTTCTCCTCTGCAATATTTATCAAATTTTCATAATGTCCATCAAATTCATCAAGTGTTATTCTCAGATTTTCAATGTCATCTTTGTGCTGGAAAACAATAGGTACTGGAAGAAATTTGTTCATAGTATCAATTGCCCTTGTAATCACTTTAGCCTTTTTGTCACCTTTCTATTTTGATCTTTCCTTAACTGTGTTTAGTGCAGTAAAATCCAATTTAACCAACTCATCTTCATCCATGCTGTCAACATTAACATCTCTGCTTGCCAACAATGAGATAGAAGATGTGTTTACCTCTTTCTATTCATCCTCTTTCTGTTCTGTCTTTTGTTATTCTTCCTTTTTTTTCTCTAATTCCTCTTTTTGTTCTACTTCATTTGCTATAGTGTTGTCCACATTCCCTACAAATAGATCCTTTTCATCTTGTGATGTGTCAAGTTTCACTGGCACACTAGAAACATAGAAATATGGTTGTGAATCTACTTCACTTTTCTCAGCATTTGTCTCAGTTGCTTTTGAGCTTTTTCCCATTCCTAATTGTGTAGGTGAAGTGGTCTTAGGAGGTGGAGGCTTGTCATAAGTAGTGTTCATCAATATTTTCTCTTGTGCCTTATGAGTTTCCTCAGTGACTTCATCATACTTCCTCGCCATGATTTTAAACAATCTTAACTTAGTCCTTAGCAAAGGTTTCAATTCCTTGAATATTCTTTCTCTTTCTTGTAAAGATATTACAGGCAACATGTTATCAATTTCCTGATTCCTGGTTGTATCATCCTCAATCTGTGCTAAGTGTTTTCTTATCTCCAATCTCCCATACAAGTCTTTAGGTATACTTCCTTCAATTTCCAATAGAGTCTTCTTGAAATCAATCACAATGTCTTCAAGCTTAAGTTTTTCTGAATCTCCATACCTGTCATAGTATCTTTCAATTGTGACTAGTTTAACTTGTTATATGGATCTCTTCTCTCTCATCTTCATGTCAGGCTTCCATATGTGCTTCTCAGTTTTCTTGTCTTCTCTCATTGTGCTCTATTCTTTAGGTGATGTCAGCTTTCTAGATCTGGTGTTTACTATAGGAGTAATGTTCTTAGTTTGTGATGTCTACTGTGATGGAGGAGGTGGACTATCTATCATTACTACTTTAGGAGTGGGAAGGGCTGTAGTACTATCACTTTCCAGTCCAAGAGATCTTTCTATCATTTTATTTTTCACTTCTTTCAGTTCTTCTTCTGTCAATCGCGCTTTTACACCACATTCATGCACACGGTTTACAATTTTTATTTTCCTTAGACCTCTAGTCTGTTCCTCTCCCACCTTAGCTGATTTCTCCTCATATGTTCCCCATTTTTCTTCTGATATACAACTTTTGATATATCAACTTCTGATGCAAGAACATGTTCAACTTTCATGGTAAGTACCTCTGAACTTGTATGTGGTAAAATTGGCCTTATTATTCAACCATACACTTCAACATAGTCCTTGTTCATCAGCCACATACAAAAGTGAATATGAGTTATTCATCCTGCATGCCTTCATGATTCGACCTATTTCCTTCTATCTAGATGGGGTTTTGAATAGCTCTCAGAATGAGTCTCACAACCATAGACCGATCTAAGAATGAAGGATTTTTCTCCATGAATGCAATACAATGCAAGATTATTCTAAGAATTGAAAGATGCAAGATTAATTTAAGTCATGATTTCAATGCAATTATTCTAAGAAATTGAAATTATTCTATTGCAAATGAAAGCTTTTAACTAGAAATGAGATGATAAAATGTAGCAACAATTCAGTATTCTAACAATGCATATTTTCTCCAGGGGTTTTGAATGAGGAATGGGAGTTCTTTTATAGACTCAGAGGTGATCAGAATAGAAAGTTTCATTTTTGAAATAAAACAGATAGAAAAGCCAGTTTAAAATAGAAAGCTTTCTTTAAAAGAAAATAATAAATTGTTTCCCCTTTGCTTTAAATGTTTTCTTTCTTTGATTTTAACTGTTTTATTTATGATTTTAACTATTTTCTTTCTCTTTAAAGCACAGTTAATTCAAACCTTCTACTTCTAAATAGAGAGAAGATTTTTGGGAGAATATTTAATTAAATAAATAAAGTATGACCTCATAAATATGTTTTCTCAATTATCTGAATAATTAAATTCAATTATTGAAATGAGGATATTTATTTAATAATTAAATATTATTTAATTCTTTTTTATGTGTTTTAGCTAAAAGAGGTGAATTTAATTTAATTAAAGTGATAGGAATTTATAATTAAATTAATTCAATCATAGAGTTTGTTTAGCTAATTGATATTTTAGGGATTAAATATAATGTATGATTAATGCAGATTTAGGATTTTTTGCATTTGACACTCAGGTCGAGTAGAGTCAGTCAAAACTTAGAATTGCATAGTACAATAGGACTTTGATGATTCAGAAGAATGAAAATTGTAAAAAATTGGTTAGGGTTGCAAGATGCCAATTTTGGGGTGTTACAGAGCTTACTTCATAACCCATGGGATAACACCATTTCTTTCTAGGTGTGACTACTTCAAAACATACACAATCAGTTTCAACCATGAAACATATTGTATCCTTGTATTTTTCAACAATGTCCTCATGTATCCTATACCTAGTTTTCATTTGTCTTTGAAGGATCTTGATCATAGCAAAAAATTCCCCATCAAACCATGTACTATTCTGTCTTTTGTAGCTATGTGAAATTAGAATACCAGTAGGTATCTCTATTTTCTAACCACTAGGGTGCAAGCCAGGAAATTTGTTCTCAATGTGTATAAACATATGCATCAATAGTGAGCCAAATCTAAAGGTCTTAGTTCTGTCTTTCTTTATTAGTTTGACATTCTCCATAAATTGTTGTGCCAGTACTTTGCATAGGTTATATTTCACATTTTCCTTCACCATTCTCCATGTCATCATGATAACCCCTACAGATACCGAGTTAGGTCTACTGCTGTAGTAGAATTTATATCCAAGTATCATAGAAATTAGCCTCACATCTTTCTGAAAGATGTCATTCACAGTCATTGCCCACCTGTCCCATTTAGAGTGAGTTAGGGTTTCAACTTCTTTCTTTACATGTTTTTACGCAACATGAATGATTCCGTTGTTGTCCAGTCCAGTAATTTCATGGATTAGGTCACTAAAAATCTTCATAGGTTGATCACCTATCCAAATGAACTGATCATGTACTTTTCTCAACAATATCTTGATCCATCCAATTTCATCGAATTCACACAACTCCAAAATTTTCATTATGCTCAACTGATCAATGTGTTTGTATTCTTCTTTCATAACTCCTTTCTTAGTCATATGCTCCATCTCAGTAAAAATATGATGAGTGCTAAGTATATCATACTTACAATGTATGTAAGCCCTAATATATTCTACGTGTAATACGCCATGAGGGGTTTTAGAAAATGCTCCTTTGAGATCCTCTTCACAGGACTTGAATGGATGTTTATTAAATTTGTACCTAGGTTGATCTACAATATCAAAAATAATAGGTGTGTCCATAGCTAGATGATGTAAATACCTTTCTTTTTCTGAATTATGCATTTTTTTTAATTGATCACGCACGACAATTATAGAATAGACTGAGTTCCTTTTCTCTTTGATCTCCTTAGGTCGCTCTTTATCAAATGGTAAAAAGATAGGTCATCGAATGGTGCTTTATACAATTTTAAGTCATAAATTTCACTTTACTCAATACTGTCCAGTCAACTGTAAATCTCGCAATCATAATATATGCATCCGTTGATGTTGCGCTCTTAGATGTATATTTCATTATGTCATCCAAGTTTATACCTAAGCTCGCTTGAGCTCAATCCACAACTTTTAGGACAGGATATATTCTAATGTCTGTATCCAATACTCCCCTTAAGGCCATGGTCAACCAATTAGGTCGATTATGCTTTGCTACCATCAGATGAATATACAATAGTGTATACTGTCTCTCCCAGAACTAGTGTCTCACTGGTTTCCTTGATCTTCTAAATCTTACCACTGCTATTGTCTTTTGCTTTCTTAAAACAACTGTTAAAATCATTCTTCAAATCTGCAACACTCTTGCCAATATTCCTTTCATTCTTATGTGAATTTATAGGAGGTGGTATTATTCTGTGGTTTACTCCATTATACCTGCAAAAATTTTATATATGTCCTGGATTATTGCATTTGTAACATATAGGAGGTCTTCTTTCCTGATTTACTTGCAGCTTACAATACTTCACAATGTGTCCAAAATTATGGCATTTGTAGCATGTAGGTTTCACTGTAGGTTCTCTTCCATTGTCTTGTTTGTATCCAAGTTGATTAGGTTTCCTACAATCTGCTTTATTGTACCCATATCCATTGCAATTAAAAAAATAACTAGAAAAAGTTCTAAAAGGGGCATTACCTCTGTAGTCTCTCTTCATATGTCCAAATTTGTTGCAACCAAAGCATCTACCTTTGAAGGGTCTGATCTGCTCTCTAGGTTCTTCAATAGAAGGTTTCTCAACATCAATCTTCTCATTAGATTTATCTTCCAGATTCTTTGAACATTTAGCTTCATTAAAGCCAATACCAGTCATATCACCTTTGGGTTTCTATCTGTCTCTTTGTTCATCGATCAAATCACTGCTGGTGTGAAGTTTCTCAATGTGTTTCTTTGCCTCAACAAGTTCACCTTTTATGATTTGATTATATTTCTCCAGTTCTAGATACTTTTTCTTGTAGTTGTTAGCCTCATTCTTCATTTGATCTAATGCATTGTTTAAAGCTTCTTCAAATTTCTTCTTAGCATCCTTTTGTATCTATATTTCTTTATTCATAGTCTCATTCTCAAGTTTTAGAGTTTCATTCTCTTCTTTCAATTGGCTCACCTGATCTGAATTGTCTTTATCTGAATCCTCTTTTATCTGAACCATAAGATCTTGTATTTGACTTCTGGAAAGCTCAAGTTGTTCCTTGAGTTTCTTTATAAATTTCTCAACTCTTCGCATGTTGATTCTCAACTCTCCATTCTCTGCTTTTTCTTTGTCAAGGTCTTCAAGTGCAGCATCAAATTTTTCTTGCAAACTATCCAAATCCATTCTGATCTCCCTCAAGCTATTAGACTTTTTCTCCAAGGGCCAAAGGCTCTGATAACAATTTTTAGGATTGGATAATACTGAGAGGGGGGGTGAAGCAGTATTACTAAACTTAATTAAATTCTTCAACTATTTAAACATTAACCATAAAATTGCAGTAATGAAAAGAATATAAGCAAATGACACATAACTCATAACACCATATTTTGTTGTTGAGAAAACCCTAGCCAAGGGAAAACCCCAGTGGGGATGATACCCACAAGCATGCACTAAAGTATAGTGTCCCTATTATGAGACCTATCCCTATTAGGAGATGGATATTACACTGTACATTTCCTTGTTAAAGGAATTACAACCCTGTTAAAGGTTTACAACACCCTGTTAGGGGCCAACTGAGCATACAGCTCTACAATAAAATTCTGTTATAAAATGTTCTAGTAATGAACAATAACAAGCATCTCTAATGATTAGATGGTTCCTATTTATAACTCATAAATGATCTCTATCATCCTCTACTCTGCAATTTTCATATTCCACACAACATAATACACATTCCTCTCTTTTTTCTTTCACAAAAAGATCTTACATAAAAATCTTTTTCTTTCACCAAGTTGGCTCCCAATGCAGATATTACATAGTTGACTTCTAATACAAAATACATTTAATAAAGTAAACATTAAATGCATAGTCCATGCTCTTTCATAGTCAAATTATAGGTTATCATCAACCATAATCCAACTCCGATTGCCAGGATTCCATGTCACACTCCCTTAATCATCGCTACTGTTCGACTGCTCTATATCGCTGTTCTACTGTAGTCTATTTTTCTTCAATTCTTTCAAACTCACTGTAGAAATTACCAAAACCAAATCAATGTTAGGTGGAGGTCACACATACCCCATAATGTCTTCCTCTACGCTCACATGTCATAACTCATCGATCTTGATCTTTGATATCCAAAATACTTCTGTATCTCTACTTCTATACTTAGTCAATTTATGAATCAACAAAACATATCTTTATAGGAATTGATCTATAACCCAGATGTGTTGCCATAAATGAAAACCAAAAAGTGAATCACATTATACAAAATTGATCACTTTCCAACAAGTATGGGCCATCAATACAACTTTTGCTTGGAAACGTAATGCTCCTCATGTATATCGGTGAGTCAGGTGTATGATTGTTTACTCATCATATCAAAAGTAATGTTGCAACAAGTTTCCACAATAGAGGCAACAGGGGATAGGGGCGTACATTGCCAAAGCATATTTTTTAAAAGGTTATTTTCTAGGGGTCGACTATTATATAAAAAAGCAAGCAATTTATAACCAGAATCCTAATTTGGAATTATATGACCAACATATCAAGCCCATTGTGACGCAATGGTTGAACACTATGAATACCCCACTTCATACAAAAGACTTTGCTTAAAATCCCAAATGGTATGCACCAAAGGTTAGCAGATTGTCTCCTTGTGATGAAAAAAAGGCAAAAGAAGGGTTAATGGAGACCCTTCAAAAGATGTACTCAAGTGAATAGACAACTACACTTCACACATAATGGCTTTCCTTTACTAATCTTCGTGGTCTAACATTTACTAAACCAAAGGCGATGATAGATAAATCTACATTAACTGAAACTAATCCTATTAGATAATGGACATGACACAACAAGAATACAATAAAGTTGGGGATGCTCACTAAAGTTGTCAAATTTGGTACTACAGACAAGAATTGATCCACATACAACTTCATCCACTCTAATGAGTAGAGAAATTGGTAGTTGTGTATAGTGCTTTGCAACTTCATGTAATTTAATAAATTGTGCCTCATGCAATTCCACATCACATGGCACCTCCGCTTTGGTCAAATCTAATTTCCATCTGCCTCCACTTCAACTTGCTTTCCTAGTCACATCATTTTGTACGAATACCCAAAAAATGTGGATTGTTTGATCCAAGACACATGCATGCTGCAAAGACATCCATGCAATGTGCACTCATCCCATGAATTTGCAAACCAAAGGTTGTTGTTAGTGCATTACACCTGTTTTCCCTAGTCTCCCCTCCGCCCTTATGAAAGTAGCTCCATGTATTCATGCCTCTTGACTCTGTTGACCAATGAATTAAGCACTGGCCTATACCAAATATTTTTTTGTTCTCTATTTCCTGCAAGAGAAAGTAGTCCCCAATTAGAGCCAGTTGTTGCCTATGTTTTGAACATGGCCTATTTTAAACTTTAAATTCTATCTATGTCATCAAACCTTGGTCTCTCAAGGTTTCACTATGAAGGCACTTACTAATATACACACATGTTTGGGATTTTGGAGTTGTTTAACTTGCTTGGATGATTCCACTGACTTATTGAGGGACATTGAAGATGTTTTCAATGGTGTAGAGTGGGTGGTTTTTATTATTGCATTAATTAAGTTAACATAATTCAATTCAAGTATATTAAACATATGTCCTTTTATGCATAAACTAGTTGAATTTACTTTTGATCTCTTCTCATAAAAATAATAATAATAGTTTGTGTTTTACATGATTGCATTCCCCAAATCATTACTAGAAATTTTTTGAATATATCTAAATGAAATACACCAAGAAGTACCAAATGATGAATGCTCAATTTTTGTAATGGAAAAGCATCAGAATCGTCCATTTCTAGAACTTGATTTTCTATAGTCTTAATGATTTTTCTATAGTCCTAATGATTTTTCTTATTTCTTGTCTTTTGTCCCTTTTTGATTTCCCATGTCTGTGCTTGGTGACAGGATTTTGAACATTGTTGACAAAGCATGTTTCTTTATTTTTATTATTTGATTGATCCTCTCACCTTTGCTTACTTTGTAAATTCGATTGTCCCAATCAAGTTTTGCAGTGTTCTTTATTAGGTTTCATGTTTTCGATATTGGGGTTCTACATTGTTTGTTGTTCTTGATAAATTACGCCTTGAATTTGACTTTTCCCATGTCTGAGTTTGTGCCAATTGTGAAGTTCACCTTCTTTTGATGGTATATTTCATTCACTCTATGTGTAATACTATTTTGTTCAATTTTTTATTTAAACTTGATATTTCATTCATTTTTCATATATATAGAGAAATGGATAGTTCTGAGACTACACATTTGCCGATATTGCAAGACTACACATTCTGATAAAAAAATGAGCTATCTAATTTAGGTTTACTATTCATGATTTTAAACGGTCAATATTTATGATGGTACTCCTTGGTGTATTCCATTTAAAAATAAATAGGTTTCTATGGCTATGATAAATGTCCCTCTATGTTGACAAAATTAGAGTTGACAAAAATGGTTGTTGAGTGACTATATTTTCCATTAGAGCCACTTCATATGCACAAGTGATGAACATGCAAATTTGCCTAAGCACTACTAGGAGCTTACCTTGCAACACATGTACTATTGTGAAAATCATCACAAGTCCATTTTCTGCTGGATCTAGCTCCCAGTATTTCTTAAGGTCAAATCTGTATGTTTTTCACCTATGCATATACCTTCTCGAATCAACTCACATTGACTATGATATTTTCAAGACCTTAAATATAAACACCCCAAAACACCAACTTATTTCATAATACTACCCATGACCCCATATACAATGACAATGACATACTATACAACATTAGACTCCTCCCACCAGAGAAGGTATATGCACAGGTGATGAACATGTAGATTTTCCTTAGCACTACTGGGAGCTTACCCTGTAACAAATGTACTATTGTGAAAATCATCACAAGTCCATTTGTTGCAGGGTCAAGTTCCCAGTAATGCTTGGTCAAATTTGCATGTTTTTCACCTGTGCATATACCTTCTCTGATCAACTCTTATATGCACAGGTGAAGGTTGTATATGCACAGGTGAAGGTTGTTTTTTACATAACACAATAATATTATAAGCACAGGTGAAGGTTGTATATGCACAGGTTTTACATGATTGTGTTTTACATAACACAATAATAATATTAGTTTGTGTTTTACATGATTGCATTCCCCAAATCATTGTTGGAAAAATTTTGAACATATATAAATGGAATACTTTGTGCCTGATATACTTAAATGGAATACACCAAGAAGTACCAAATGATGAATGCTCAATTGTTGTAAAGGCAAAGCATCAAATCTGTCCATTTCTAGAACTTGATTTTCTATAGTCTTAATGATTTTTCTATAGTCCTAATGATTTTCAACATTGTTGACAAAGCATGTTTCATTTGTTTTTGATTGTGGGTTTCGCATTGTTTGTTGTTCTTGATAAATTAGGCCTTGAATTTGAATTTTCCCCTATCCAAGTTTGTGCCAATTGTGGAATTCACCTTCTTTTGATGGTATATTTCATTCACTCTATGCGGATACTATTTTGTTCAATGTTTTATTTCAGCTTGATATTTCATTCATTTTTCATATACACAGAGAAATGGACAGTTCTGAGACTACACATTTGTTGATATTGCAAGACTACACATGCTAATAAAAAAATGAGCTATCTGATTTAGGTTTATTGTTCATGATTGTAAACAATCAATATTTCTGATGGTACTCCTTGGTGTATTCCATTTAAAAATAATTAGGTTTTTATGTCTATGATAAATGTCCCTTTGTGTTGAGAAAATTAGAGTTGAGAAAATGGCTTTTTAGTGTCTGCATCTACAGGTTGCAAACAAATCATCCTTCTTCCACCAACATTCTAGTCAATGTACAAGTAACGAGTCATTCCATTCAAGAAAGACCATGTCTGACAATATCAACCCAGAAAAAAATAAGGAGACAATTGCTAGATTGTAGTCTAACTTTAAAACAAAAGGTGATGTAAAATGTTATTGTCCCTGCAATATTTGCAAGGGCTTAAAGAATCGAAGATATCTAATCAAAACAACTGAGGAACATTGTAGGGAGCATGGTCACATTGAAGGGAGAAATAAATTTCGTCCATTGGTATGTATTTCAATATATTATTTAAACAATTTATATACATAAGAAATGAATTGATGATGACAACATGGTCATGGTTAATTTAAGGTCATCATTTTGATATAGGTCAACCACCCTGGGTTTCATGTTATGGACCATGACAATCTAGAGAATGTGGATTTCCAACTAAGGAAACATGGAGGTGTAAATATCGAAGTAGAAGGTAATGATCCCATGAAAGAAGATCACGATGATCAAGATGATGGCACTAGCACAACTGATGATGATGATGATGATGACCTTGATGTAGCTATACTTGAGAAGGCATACAAGCCCCTATACAAAGGCTCCCAAATAACTCTTCTTGCCACTGTATTTTTGTTGGTGAACTTGAAGGTTATGAATGGTTTATCCAATGTAGCAATCACACATATCTTAAGGTATGTCATATATGTCATCTTTCTTCATCTTTTTTAGTTGTAATTTCCTTATAGTTAAAAAATGGTGAATCGTGTACTAATTAATATTCTTTATATTAACCAATTATATTTTTTATCGTAGGTTAATAGGTGAGTGTTTGTTACCACAATCAAACATTCTACCTCGCTCATACCGAGAATTATCTGCCATTATGAAAGATATTGGAATGAAGTATCAAACAATACATGCATGTCCGAATGATCATATTATATATCATAAATAACATGAATTTGCAATATAATTTCTTGATTTTCATATTAGTAGATATCGATCATATCAAATAACAAAAAAGGTGCCTTGCAAGGTTCTTCGGTGTATTCCCATTATTCCACATCTGCAATGATTATTTAGGTGCACTAGCTTGGCACAATTTATGGATTACCATGCACACAATAGAATTTGAGATGACATTATGTGAATGCCTATGGGTGGTTTGATATTTAAGGAAATACAGGAAGCTTAGCTACACTTTAAAGAAGAACCTCGTAATCTCAGGCTTTCATTCGCAGCGAACGGTGTCAATCCGTTTGGAGAGTTGAGATCTGTTTACTCAGTGTGGCCTATTTTTGTTATCAACAATAATATTCCTCCTTGGATGTCCATAAAGAGAGAGAAAATAATGTTGGCAATGATTGTTCCAGGTATTTTTTCATTTAATAGTCATCTAAATTAATTTATTATAAATAATCCATCAAAATGGTCATAATAATTATGTGATATTTTTGTTCATTCAACAAGGTAAGTACCAAGTTAAAGATATGAATGTATATATTGAGCCCCTTATCGACGAGTTGATGGTATTATGGAATGGGGTCACTATGTATGACATCTCTAGACCAATATGACAAAGACAAATTTAATTTCATGCAATGCTTGTATGGACAATACATGATGCCCCTGGGATAACACATTTTTGTGGTATGTTCTCTTGTTAACACCTCTTTTTTGGTATGTTATAGTGCTAACACAAAATTAACATATTTAATCCAATTATACATGATCTTGTAAGTCTTTAGACAAAGGAAAAATTTGCATGTCCAGTTTGTGGTTGAAAGATGAAATCTCATCATTCAAAATTTTTAGGAAAGCAGGTGTTCAATGAGTATAGACACTTTCTCCACAGAAATCATAAGTACCGAATTACCAAAAAATATTTTTTCAATGGGAAAGAAGAGACTACATCAAAGCCACGGAGAATGACACCTTGCCTACGGAAGTTGGAATACAATAAAATAAATCGTCGAGATAATGTCATTCCATCTGATGGTTTTTATTTGAAATTTATATTTTGATATTTTGTTTTGTTTACTAATGATGTAATTGATGCTCGTGAAGGTCGTTAAGGCATTAATGACCAAATTCCAAATGACTAAAAATTTATCCTACATAATTTGTAGGTTTTTGTACTATAAAAAACTTCCAATTGTGCATTTGTTTGATGCTATGCATATTGGAAAAATATAACAGAGACATTATGGAAAATATTGGATGGAAGGCGTGACAAAGACAAAATTGTCAAAATTTGTAGTGACATTGAGGAATCCAACCATGCAATGAAAAATGTCATTCGATCAAATAAAAATAGAGACTAGATTGATATAAGTGCCCTTACTTGGTTATTGTCAGAGTAACAGAGCAATGCTATAAAAGAAGTCATACAAAAAATACAATTTCCCACGGGATTTGCTGCGAATATAAATAATCTCATATCAAAGAAAAGTGAATTTGGGCTAGGTATAAAAAAATATGATTGACATACATTTATTAAGGTAATTCATGTTATTTTGTATTTACTATATATTTGAATACTACATGTAGTTTTTATTGTATTATTTTATAAAACATTGAAAAGATCATTTTATAATTATTACAGTACATTCTACCTCTACCTCTCCCACACCACCTTGACAACAATGTCAAACAAGTTATATATGATCTTGGAAAATACATGAGGTGGTTTTCATTGAAAGAAATTCATAAAAAAGATATAAAATATTGGAAGAGAAAAAATCATCATCTTATGTGTGAAATGAAAAAGTGTCTACCTTCAACTTTTTTCAATGCACAAGAACACTACCTCATATATCAAGTTGAGAAGATTGAATTGTGTGGATCTGTACAAACTAGGTCAATGTGGATGGTTGAGAGACACTTGAAAATTTTGAAGGCCTTGGTTCAACAGAGAGCACATCCTGAGAGTTCTATGGTGGAGGGATATATGGTATACCAGACCATGGTGTACATTAGTGAATATCTTCTTAAGTTTGCAGTAAAGATCCATGTAGATCGTATTTGGGATCCCAACTCTATTAATAAAATTGAAGGGGAGTAATTGATGAGGAAAGGTAGATTGACGAAAGTGAGAGGTAATTATAAGATGTTATTGTAGTTGCTTCATTGGTTAGAGAAGTTCATCATAATGAAGATTCCAATGTTACGCCAATGGTAATTAATCTAGCATATGGTTTAAGAGATAGACAAGTATCTAAAAAAATATTAATGATCATGACCCATATGTTTCATATCAACTCATGATGCAAATATTTTTCACATGCTTGAAAAATTGCAGGTCAAGCACCACAAAGCTATGTACTATCATAGCCACAAATTTTGCATAAAAATGTTGGATGACACAAAGAAAACTTGTGATTCTGGGATAACTACAGTCTTTTAGGTCAGTAATATTTCATCTAGAAACAACATACATCCTCAAAAATCTCAAAATCGATACTATGACATCTTGGATGATATACTTGAGTGTGACTTTAACTCTTTTAAATTAGTTCTATTTATCATCAAATGGTATAGGCTACGACTGAATCAAAATGATCCTGATAGAACTGTTATTCAACATGATAATGAATTTACAATGATTAATACAAGGTCATTTGAGCTAGTTAGAGATGAGCCCTATGTTCTTCTAAGCCAATGTGAGAAAGTGTTTTACTTAGAGGTTCCACATAAACCTTACAATGATACACAACACGATAGTAAGAATAATGATAAGAACACAATAGTAAGAACAATGATAACAATAATGTTATTAATGTTCAAGAAAATATTATAAGGGATAATTAATTATATTTGTAAGCATTATGGAGAATATTCTAATTCAACTATTATACTTTCAATGAAAAGATTAGTAAAAGGAAAAATATTATATATATATTAATAGATGATATATATATATATATATATATATATATATATATATATATATATATATATATAA
>MU223492.1:4101099-4116671 GCA_018584345.1 Thuja plicata | reverse complement strand
ATATATATATATATATATATATATATATATATATATATATATATAATGAATATGTCATCGTTATCTTGATGGAAATCAAAATGATCAATGAATTGCTTCAATTGGAATGCCATGGTCCCAACGCATTCTGAAGTTAATAGTTCGATGAAAACCTAAACATCAATGGACTACTTCGATGGGAATGCCACAGTCTCAATGCATGCTGCAGTCGATAGTTTGATGACAACCAAAACAATCAATGAACTACTTTGACCGGAATGCTGCAGTCTCAACACATGCTAAAGTCGATAGTTCGACGACAACCAAAATGATAAACGAACTAATTCTACCGGAATGCCACAGTCTCAACGCATGCTGAAGTTGATAGTTTGACAACAACCAAAATGATAAATGAACTACTTTGACTAGAATGCCACAGTCTCAACGCATGCTGAAGTTGATAGTTTGATTACAACCAAAATGATCAATGAACTGCAAAGACGGGAATGCCACAGTCTTAATGCTTGTTGAAATCGAACATTTGACCACAACGAATGTTGATAGTTTGACACAACCTTGTTGTGTCACATAATTGATGAAAAAATTCTGATGACAATAGTAGTAGTTTGGTCAACCAACCTGCATCAAAAAATTGACTAACTCGCGTCAAAAATTGGGCAAAAATTTACTAGTGTGTGTGGAAGAGGTGTATGAGATGATGAGAGAAGATGTATGAGTGGAATATGCAATTAAGGTAGATATTTGATGTACTTCATTGGAACTATTTTGGCACATTAGAGATTTTTTTTTTCAGTTCATAAGTTTGCACAATATGTCCTTTATGATTTGAGATTAGAGATTGATGTCAGGCAACGAGCCTTCCTTTGGGTTGAAGCCCTTGTTGAAATTGAGCAGTGAGCTCTAGGAAGTGTGCCTGAATGCATGTGAATTCCCATTTGTAATAATTCTAACAAGGTATAGTGGTTTTAACAAAGTACATTCATCTTGTGGATTTGATCCCCACTGTGATTTTTCCCTTAATCGGGTTTCCACATTAATAATCTTGGTGTTATGTGTTGATTACTGTGTTATGTTCCCGCATTCATGTTTATCATTCAGATATGAGATTAAGATGGTAATTTAGTTAAAGGTATTGATTTTTTGGTCACAAATGATTCACCCCCCTCTCAGTTGTGTGCTACATTAATTATAACAATCGGTATCAGAGCTAGTGTCCTCTTTTTGAAGCTTAACTGCTCATGGAGATTTAGGATGCCGACCTTTAAGGAGAGTATGAGATTTAATGGAGAAAACTATGTTATATGGAAGGAAAAAATGATTACACACTTGATATGTATTAGTGAAGAACATTGGGATGTTACAAAGAAAAAATATAATCCTCATGCAAATCTTTCTACTGTGACTGCTGATAAGATGAAAGAATTCGAGAACAATATGAGAGAAAAAGAAGCCTTGTTGAGAGCATTATCAGATGTTGAATACACAAACATTATAGGACTAGAGACTCCACATAAGGTATGGAAAAAATTGGAGACACTATATGAATGATATGAATTTGTGAAGCAAGCCAAGTTGCAAAGTATGAAAGGAAAATATGAATCAATGAAGATGAACAAAGATTAGAAAATTACTGCCTATGTGAATAAGATCACTAAGCTTGTTTGTGCAATCAGATGCACTGGTGGAACTTTGGATGAGCATGAAATTATTTCTAAGACCCTAAAATCCTTGCCTCTTGTTTACAATCACAAAGTTTCTGCTATTAAAGAAATCAAAACTGTAGTACCTATGACAAGATATTCTTTGATTGGTAAGTTATCTACTTTTGAAATGAGAGAATTTGGAGATAGTCATCCTAAAGTTGAAATTGCATTTAAAGCTACTGTTTCTAAGGATAACAAAATATATGATTATGGAGAAAGTTCATCTAATTATGAATCAAGATATGCTAAGGAATGGGCAAAGATTGAAGAAGAAGAAATGAATCTTGATGAGCTTGAAGCGCTAATTGCAAAGAGACTACCTAAGGGATCTGGTAAGTATCAAGGAAATTTGCCTTTGAAATATTTTTCATGTAATAAAATTGGTCATATTACTTCAAGATGTACGGATAAAGAACCTAAGTACAAGCCTAAGAAATTCAAGTCTAAATATCAGAAGAAGTGTTACTATTCTTCTTTGAAGGTGTGACTGATGATGAATCTAAAAAGAGTTAAGATGAGATTATGTTCATTGCTATCAAAGATGAAGATCCTAGTTTTGTGAATGAATAAAAAGATTTGGTTTTGTATATGGATAAAATGATGAATGGGTTATTGAAAGTGGATGTTCACAACACATGACCAAAGACATTTGTTTTTGGTGAAATTGGAAAGGTATGATGGTGTTGATGTCAGATTTGGTGATGATACTCCTCACATGATCAGAGAACAAGGATATATTACTCTTGATGGTAAGAATAACACTAATGATGTTCTATATGTTGAAGGTTTGAAATATAATTTATTGAGTGTTGGTTAGCTAGTTAATAAAGGTTACAATCTACAATTCAAGGATGGAATATGCAAGATTATTGGAAGCTTTGGAATAGAGAGTTCCATAGGAAGAAAGAGTAAAGGTAATGTATTTCATTTGAACAATTCTGAGAGTAGATACTTGATTCCTAAGATTGATGATAGTTGGTTGTGGCACAAGAGATTTTGTCATGTGAAATTTGATAACATTGTGAAGATAAGTACTACAAGAGCTATTAGATATCTTCCTAAACTATTGAATCTGGCTAATGCGATGTGTAAGGAATTTTAGTTTGGTAAGTTTAATAAATCTACTTTTAAAAGAAAGAGTCATTCTTCAAGTGAAATAATGGATTTGGTGCATACTGATTGTTACCACCCATTCTTGCTTCCTCATGTTGGCCTTCTTCGCAAGAATCCCCTCTAAATTTTTTTATCGATTTAAGTGTCAAAATCCTAAACTTGTTTTTCCTACCTTTGACACTTTGCAAATACACCTAACATGTTGAAATTGAATTTTGAACTGCCTTAGTTCAAGGTTCAAATTTCATTGTCACCCCGCAGCGTGTTCACTTTTATTTCGAAAACCATGTGATGTCAGTGACAAGTTATGCAAAGTCGGCCTTCCCGTTGAACTCAAATATTGAACTATCCTCAGTTCAAGATTCAAGGTTCAATCATAGCGTGAGTCTTTTAGTCAGTTCTTATGATCGGTTATCTTGTCACCACTTGTATTGTTTTTAAAACATGCCAAGGGGAAGTCCTTTTTAATAATCATGCAGGTTGAACTTGAACTTTGAACTGCCTTAGTTCAAGGTTTGAAGTTCAAAGGAGGGTTACAATTTGGTCATCGGCGAGCATTGGTAATGAGGTTACTGATGTGATAGTTGGTAGAGAAAGATTAACCTATACAGGAAATCAATGATAATCATTATTGAAGTGACATTGTAAAGATGATTTAATCGTGTGAAGTTCAATACATGATGTTTTCATTTATTTCATTTGTTGTCTACATTTATTTGACATAATGCTCAACTCCCACATTAAATGCATATCCCCACAATCTCTTCCAGTAAGCTGTTATAAATTTTTGCTTAGCTTCTCCTTGTCAATTATGGTTATTCACCGCAATCGAAGAGGTAATGCTTCTCAAATTTCTTCTTCTTCCCGAGTAGTAGAACAATTTCAGATAATTGCAGGTTCATAAGGAGAAGAAGCTACAAAATAAAATAGTTGTGCACATTGACCTACCCTATCACACTATCATGGATAGCTTCTCTAGAGCAAACATGGAATGGCAAGATGCTCAAGCCTCCAATGCCCAAGGTGAGCATCCAAATCCTTCAGCGATTCCTTAATCGTGGCCAGTAAGTTTCAGCTTATGCATAGGATTTCATTTTCTTGCATGTTTTTGTCTTTTCAATTTTAAAACAATTTTAAAGGACAACTCCGAAGAGTTTTGTAATATTTTTGATGATATACTGATGACTATATATAGCCAGAAAAAGGCTAAGTTAGGGTGGAGACTTAAATTAGAAGAAGTGCAGTAATTAGAATTGGTAATTTTTTGGTGTGATCTATTTTGAAATCTGTTGGGATATTTGGAAATCAATGAATGAAAAACTCTCATTTTATGAATTTGTGTTTATAAAATTATGGAGGATATTTGTTGGGGTATATGGATTGGTTGATAAATGTCGTGCATATCTTTATTTTATGAGTAGTTAAAGTTTACTCTGTTTTATTTGTATTTTAGTGAGTGAGAAAATCTGAAGTATGTAGGTTTCATTTTATGTGTTGAATCATCTTTCAATGACAGTCATTGTATATTGATAAATGATATGTTTTCAAATGCCTTAATTACTTTATGGTGAAAAGTAAAATCTCTGCTTATAGCAGTTTTGATTTAAGTATTCATTGAATATCTTATCTGGGAGCTATACCGTTAAATTTAGAGGGTCTAGATGCTGCTGTGTTATTAGATCATGTTAGAAAATTTTGTGGTTTTCAAATGGGTTATAGAGTGTTAAATTTATTTAAAGAAAGAAGACATATTCATTAACTAACAATTTTTTTGGCAACTCTATTGGGGAGGGAAAACATAGAAAGATCAACTTTGTATATTTATATGTGATGTTTTCATCATGGTATTATCGTCTGTAGTGATACCTGGACAAGAGGAAGTCCCTCCAGTTCTTCAACCAGACCTCCATTTTCTTGACACACAAGAGGATATTATAGCTGACTTAAACACTCTTGCCTGGAAGGCTAAAACAAATGATCAACAATACCAGCAAGTCTGACTCATGTTAGAAGAAGAAGAAGACATTAGTGAGTGGCTAAGGGGAATCCCAATAGCTCAAGAGGCTACAGTAGTTGATAGAGCCATCCAAAGACCATAAAAAAAAAGCAACACTAGAGTCCCATCCTTACACTAGGTCCCAAAGGAGGGAAGGTATTTTTGACACCTTTTTCCAATAATTGCAAAATTTAGAATTTCCTACCACCTACATACCCAAAAGAAAAGCTAGGAGTAGACCCCCTTCTCTGCCCAAGACATCTCATGGTGCATCATCATCTTACAACAATTGGAAAGCTCTAACCCTATAAGGAATCCAAGCTCCTCTTGTTGTTATGATATTCACAATTGCTATGATGGCGCAACCTTGGGGGGCGACAGTAGGCCCATTAAACTTAGGGGTAAACCATAATTTTCCCAAAGGAGCAAGAGAGATCCTACCCAAATTCTATGAGGATAGAAAGGTTTCTGCTGAGGATCATCTCAATGTCTTTAATACTACCTGTGGGATCTTGGCTGTTCAACATGAAGATGTGGCAATCAAGTTATTTGTACAAACCTTGGCTGAGTTGGCTGCAGATTGGTTCTATCATTTACTCAATGGTTGTATCACCAATTGGATTAACATGAAAAGTTCTTTTTAAGCACGTTTTAAAAGTCTATCTGATGAGAATGCCTTATTAGCTCAATTAACCTAGCTTAAGAATGAGATTCCAGAACCCATGTGGGAATTTATATCTAAGTTCAACAGAATAATTCAAAAAATTCTTGTTGCAAAAAGGCCAACCGATGAGAATAGGAAAGAATTTTTCTTAAATGCCATGCCACCTAATGTGAGATTTCATCTAAGGAGAGCTAGGGTAGTTGATTTACAGGCTGCCCAAGATATGGCTATTAATCTAGAGGATGACCTAATAACTGCTAGAAAATGGAGGAAGGATGTGCATGCCCCCAACACTCAGAGTGCTACTACTTCAGACCCTCTTTTACAAAGGTTGGTAAATGATGTGATCATGATTAAAAGACACATGCCTGAAATAAGAAATAACCCCCCAGTTGTACAAAGATATTCCTAGGGGAAACTTAGACCAGGCGAGACCCAGCTATAGAAATAACAGGCACTCTCACATGGAACACAAGGCGATAGAACCAACCCCAAGAAGAGAAAACATGTGTACCTTCCATCTCATAGATGACCATGATGATGCAAATTTCCCTGAGATGGTGAGGTTGATGTAGATGCTTGTAAATAAGGAACCGACTGATGAAAATTATGGAGATATAGAGAGTCCTCAGTTACCTGGTGGCTCTGAAAAATTCTTCATGGAATATGACTCTAACTCTGATCAAGGAGAAGATATTATGGTAACTCTAGAGGACCCTACATGTTCCATTTTGACAAGAAGCCAACATACTCCACAAACTAATGACTCTCATGGACCTTCACAATGATGGGACAAAGGTAAAGACTTCTCACCTAAGAATTCTTTTTCAAAAATTCAAAATTCTAAAGAAGTAGGAGTCTTGCAAAAATCTACTTTTGATTCTTCCTTTGACATTGTTGATTTTTGTAAAAGTTCTAAGATTCAAGTGTCACCAGCTAAATATCTTAGGATGAACCCCAAGGAGTTGGATAGGTTAGTTAGTTATGTCAAATCTTGACAGTCTACCCCTGAAGCCTCTACTAGCCAAACCACACATATTGTAATTCCTGAAATAGTTCAACCTGTGCTATCCACACAGTCCACCAAAGATGGAAATCCCCCCTTCAACCCAAAGCCAGAATCCTTTTACCTATCTTTGTTCACCCACGGGTACAAACTCAATAATTGTATTATAGACTCTGGAGCATCGGATAATGTAATGCCAGCCTCAGTTACTAAAGCATTGGACCTCCCTTTGACCACTACATTTGGTAAATGCTATTCCATGGACTCAACGCAAGTCCCACTTTTGGGTTAAATAAAAGATGCCCAAGTAGCCCTAGTTGCACACCCAAGCAAAAAGCTCAAATTGACCATCCTAGTGGCTGATATCCCAGCCAACTATGGAATGCTGTTGAGTAGGACATTCTGCAGGGATCTTGGAGGGGAAATAAAATTATATTGGTCCCGGGCTACCATTCCTATTGGGAATAAGAATATCACCCTACAACCAGAGACAAAATCAAAGTATACTATTTTCCCTTCTGAAGACCCCAAAGTCCATATACTCTACCAGGAATGCAAATTTGGGAACTATATGATCTCCTCAGATGCGGATGCGAGACAGGTTGAGAGAAAAGATGAAGATTCCTTATGGTCTCTAGATTTTGATGGCAGCTGTGCTTCAATTGGTTCTGGGAAAGGGGCTATATTGATATCTCCCCAAGGGGAAATTTTTCTATATGCTTTCAAATTGGAATTTGACAATACTAACAACACCGCCGAATATGAGGCCCTTCTACTTGGTATTGAAGAAGCTAAGAAAAAGAGGATTAAAATGCTTAAAGTCAAGGGAGATGCGAAGTTGGTAGTAAGAAAAATCAGGGGAAGGTATGTAGTAAAGATTGAAAGGTTAAATAATTATAGAAACCATGTATGGGATGAGATTGAGGGGTTTGATGCTTTTTCCATAGATGCTATTCCAAGAGCTCTGAACAATAAGGCCGACTCCCTAGCAATTTTAGCATCACTACTTTTGCCTCATCCCGAGTTCAAGGAAAATTCTTATAGAATCATAATGGTCTATAGGCCAAGAGTACCTGACAATGCAAGCCATTGGAAAGTCTTCTAGGATGATAAGAAGATTAACAAGTTTTTGCAAATGATTGAAGTTTATAGCACCACATTTTTTCAAGGATCAAAGTCAAGTTGTGACAAGTTTTTCCATGATCCTGGTAAAAATATAGATGAAGGAATTGTCTAGTTAAAGGGAAACCGCATACCCAAAGGTCTAGTTTCCTTAGAGAATATTTTTGATCGCCATGATGTAGTTAAAAAGAGACCCGACCCCCATGAGGTAGTTAATTAAGAAGATTTTGAAAAAGTAGACATAGGGGAAGAAGGAGATCCCAAATATGTTAATTTCGGAAAGTGTTGTACCTCTGATGAGAAGAGGAGGTTTATTAATTTGTTAAAGGAATTCAAGGAAACCTTTTCTTGGTCTTATCAAGACCTCAAGAATTTCAAAGGAGGGAAGTTTCAACATCACATACCTCTCAAGCCAGGGTCTGCCCCATTCAAGTAGAAACTAAGGAACTACAATCCGAAGGTGTCAGAAGCAATTCAGAATGAGGTAGAGAAAATGATGCAAGCCTAAATCATTTACCCTATCCACCACTCTACCTGGGTAGAAAATATTGTCCTTGTGAAGAAAAAGAATGGGGAAATTTGAATTTGTGTCAATTTTAGGAATTTGAATCAGAGCAGCTTGAAGGATAATTATGAAATCCCTGTGATGGACTACATATTACAGACAGTTGCTGGGTCGAAGATGATGTCCATGCTAGACGGATTTCTTGGTTATAATCAAATCTGGGTTACTGATGAAGATCATCATAAAATGACCTTTACAACACCATGGGGCACATATGCCTACAATCACATGCCTTTTGGGCTGATTAATGCTAGTGCAACATTCCAGATAGCAATGAACTCTTCCTTTAGTCATCTGATCAACAAGATAATTGTCATTTACTTAGATGACTTGACATTATTTTCCAAAAGGTGGAAGAATCTCTTGAAAGACCTTAGAACAATCCTTCAAAGGTGTAGAGAATACAAGATATCCTTAAATCCCAAGAAATATGTCTTTTGTGTTACAGAGGGAAAGTTGCTAGGTCACATCGTATCAAAAGATGGGATAAAAATAGACCCTGATAGGGTGAGAGCCATTTAGCAGATTGGGTTTCCTTCTAACAGAACAGGGGTGAAGTCTTTTTTTAGCTAAATCAACTTCCTAAGAAGATTTGTACCTGATTTCGTCGAGACTACTAAACACATGGTAGGTATTTTAAGTGAAAATAACCCTTTTAAGTGGATCCCTGAAGCGATAAAGATGTTTGATGATGTTAAGGAAGCTATCGCATCTGCCCCTGCCTTGATAAACCCTAATTACATGAAAGATTTTGTTATCTACTGCTATGCTTCAGCACACACATTGTCTGGGATACTATCTCAAAAAAATGCCAAAGTAGAGGAGGTGCCAATTGCCTTCATGAGTCTACCACTCAAGAAACATCAGTTGAACTATCCTTTGGTTGAGAGACAAGCATATGTCATGGTAAGGGGTCTAAATTACTTTAGATTTTATATCCTACACTCCCATTGCACTGCGTATGTACTTGGTACTACTGTGAAGGATGCTTTAACTCAACAAGAGGTGGGTATGAATAAAAGAGCAACCCGGATCTCAAGGATCCAAGAGTTTAATTTAGATATTCATCCAATGAAGTTAGTCAAAGGACAAGGCTTATGTAGGTTAATGGCCGAGCAAACACCAGAAGATCATACACCTCTAGTTCTCTTTGTCAGCTTACAGTACCCATGGTTCTCTAATGTTGCTTATTATTTGACTTATGGAGACTGCCCAATGCACTTGAGTCCCAGAAAGAAGAGGAACCTTAGATTAAAAGTAGAAAAATATGTCATTATAGATGACATCTTATACATAAAATGGTTGGATGGAGCTTTTCTAAGGCGTGTAGATAAGGAGCAACAAGAGAAATTGCTCAATAAATTTCATGACAAAGCATGTGGTGGCCATTTTTCCTCCATGGTAACCACTTTCAAAATCCTTAGGAGCTATTACTATTGGCCTAAGATGTTTGGAGATGCATATAAGTGGGTTTCTAAATGTGAAAAGTGCAAGCTATTTAGTGGAAAGCCCCAAATAGCAGCTTTACCTCTGAGACTGGTGGTAATTGAGGAGCCCTTTAGGCAGTAGGGATTAGATTTTATTGGACCAATCAATCCTGCCTCTAGCACTGGACATACACACATCCTGACTACAACCGACTACTTCACCAAGTGGGTCAAAGTTGTCCTAGTTAGAAAAACTACTTCTGAGGTGGTGTGTGATTTTCTAAAAAACTACATATTGGTTAGGTTTGGCATACCCCACAAGTTGGTCACTGACAATGCTACTAAATTTTCCTCCCAAGAGCTGAAAATGTTCTGTTATGATCATGGTATCCACTTATCCCACACATCTAACTATTATCCCCAAGGGAATGGTCAGGAAGAGTCAAGTAACAAGAACTTGATCACCATTCTGAGGAAGTTAGTAAATGAAAGTGCAAGGGATTGGCATGAGAAGCTCTTTGGGCCAATCGTACCTCACCCAAGAGGGAAATTGGGATGACTCCATTTGAACTGGTCTATGACATGGAGGCACAGTTATCCTTACCCTTGGAGCTAGAAACATCAAAGATGCAGACAAGAATTGAAGATCAAGTGTTCCAGAATGGGATTGAAAAAAGGATTATGTATTTGAAAAAAATTCAAGAAGAGAGAGAAGAAATCGTAGAGCGTATAGCTTTTCACCAGGCTCAGGTAAATAAAATGTTTGATTGAAGGAGTACACCACCAAACTTTATGGAAGGAGATCAAGTCCTCCTCTGGGACAAGAAAAGGGAGCCTAAAGGTGCACATGGTAAATTCAAATCTTTGTGGAAGGGACCTTTTCTGATTGACAAATATCAGCGAGGTAATTCTTTTAGTTTGGAACATCTTGATGGAATTTTTTTTCCCCTAACCTTTAATGGTCAATACCTTAAGCTGTATCAAATGTAGATAAGTCTTTGCCTCTATGTACATAGTGTTCTTGTGTGTTTTTCTTTCCTACTTTGTTCTTTTTTTCTGCTTCTCCTTGTTTGCTTCCCAGTTTTGTTTTAAGGTTCGACCCTTTCTGAAATTGCCTCCTTGGTCTACAAAACCAAAGCCTCCAGGTTCATTATGCATCCTCATGAGTCCTTGTCCCTAGCTGGAGCCATTGTTACCACCCATTCTTTCTTCCTCATGTTGGCCTTCTTCGCAAGAATCCCCTCTAAATTTTTTTTATTGATTTAAGTTTCAAAATCCTAAACTTGTTTTTCTTACCTTTGACACTTTGCAAATACACCTAGCATGTTGAACTTGAATTTTGATCTGCCTTAGTTCAAGGTCCAAAGTTCATTATCACCCTGCAACGTGTTTGCTTATATTTTGAAAACCATGTGATGTCAACGACAAGTTATGCAAAGTTGGCCTTCTTGTTGTTCTCAAATATTGAATTATCCTTAGTTCAAGATTCAAGGTTCAACTGTAGAGTGAGTCTTGTAGTCAGTTCTTGTGATCAGTTATCTTTTTTCCGCTCGTATTTTTTTAAAACACGCCAATGAGAAGTCCTTCTTAATAATCATGCAGGTTGAACTTGAACTTTGAACTGCCTTAGTATAAGGTTTGAAGTTCATAGGAGGGTTACAACTTGGTCATCAGTGAGGATTGGTAATGAGGTGACTGATGTGATAGATGGAAGAGAAAGATTAACCTGTATGGGAAATCAATGATAATCATTATCGAAGTGACACTGTAAAGACAGTTTAATCGTGTGAAGTTTGAGACATGATGTTTTCATTTATTTCATTTGCTGTCTACATTTATTTGACATAATGCTTTACTCCCATGTTAAATGCATATCCCCACAATCTCTTCTAGCAAGCAGTTATAAATTGTCACTTAGCTTCTCCTTGTCAATTATGGTTATTCGCTGAGCTCGAAGAGGTAATGTCGCTCATATTTCTCCTTCTTCCTGAGCAGTAGACCAATTCCAGATAATTGCAAGTTCGTAAGGAGAAGCTATGGAAGCAGATATTTGTGCACATTGTCCTGCCTTATCACATTGTCATGGATATCTTCTCCAGAGTACATGTGGAATGGTGAGCTTCTCAAGCCTCCAATGCCCAAGGCGAGCAGCCAAATCCTTCGTGAATTCCTTGATCGTCGCCCGTTAGTTCCAGTGCATGCATAGGATTTCATTTTCTTGCATGTTTTTGTCTTTTTAGCTTTAAAATGGTTTTAAAGGAAAACTCTAAGTAGTTGTAATATTTTTGATGATATACTGATGACTATATATAGCCAGAAAAAGGCTAAGTTACGGTGGAGACTTTAATTAGTAGAAGTTCAGTAATTAGACTTGGTAATTTTTGGGTGTGATCTATTTTGAAATCTGTTGGGATATTTGGAAATCAATGAAAGAAAAACTCCCATTTTATGAATCTATGTGTTTATAAAATTGTGGAGGATCTTTGTTCGGGTATCTGGATTGGTTGATAAATGTCTTGCATATCTTTATTTTATCAGTAGTTATAGTTTACTCTGTTTTACTTGTATTTCAGTGAGAGAAAATATGAAGTCTGTAGGCTTCATTTTATGTGTTGAATCATGTTTCAATGGAAATCATTGTATATTGATAAATGATATGTTTTCAAATGCCTTAATTAATTTATGGTGAAAAGTAAAATCTCTGCTTATAGTAATTTTTATTTTAGTATTCATTGAATATCTTATTCGGGAGCTATACCGTTAAATTTAGAGGGTCTAGATGTTGTGTTATTAGATCCCGCTGTTAGAAAATTTTGCTATTTTCATATGTGTTATAGAGTGTTAAATTGATTTAAAGAAAGAAGACAGATTCATTAACTAACACTGATCTATGTGGTCCTAGAAGAATAAGAAGCTATTATGGGGACATGTATTTCATTATGTTCATTGATGATTATTCTACCATGATGTGGGTTATATTTTTGAAAGAGAAATCTGAAGCTTTTGACAAATTCAAGATTTTCAAATCTATGGTTGAGACTGAAACAAGATTGAAGTTAAAATTTCTGAGATCAGACAAAGGTGGTGAGTTTACTTCTACTGAGTTTAACACTTTTTGTGAAGAACATGAAATAAAGAGGCAGATGCCTTCTCTGCAAACCCCACAAAAAATAAATTGCAGAGAGAATAAATAGAACTATTCTAGATACTACTAGAATGATGATGATTGAAGGAAATGTTCTGTAGACCTATTGGAGAGAAGTTTTTAGTATTGTAGTATACACATTGAACCAAGTGTAATTTAAGCAAGGAACCGATATGACACCTTATGAACTTTGGTATGGTCATGTTCCTACAATAAAATATTTCAGAATTTTTGGAAGTAAATGCTATATCAGAAGAGATGAAGACCCAGGAAAATTTAATCCTAGATGTGATAAGGGAATATTTATTAGTTATTATTCAAAAAGAAAATCATATAAATGTAATAACCAGAGGTTGAATAAGGTAATTGAAAGTGCAAATGTTAGAGTAGATGAAAATTTTCAGAAATAGGTTAGATCTTGCAGATATGAATTAGATGATGAAGAAGAAAGTAAGATTGAGGAAGCACAAAATCATAATCATAATCATAATGCATTGGTAGAATGGAATGAAGAAGATACAAATGATGAAGAAATAGAAACACAAGAGTCTGATGCAAAACAAAATTAAAAGACTCTTAGGTATGTAAGGTTAAATCAATCAGAAAATCAGATCATTGGTGATAAGAATCATGATGTTCAGACTAGAAGAAGAATTACTAGAAGTGAAAATCAGTTGATTTCTAAGATTGAGCCTAAAGATGTTGACGGAGCATGTAAAGATGAAAGTTGGGTTAAATTTATGGAAGAAGAATTGGAACAAATTGAGAAGAATAAAACATGGATTCTTGTTCCTAGACCTAAAGGAAAAAATGTGATCGGTACTAAATGGCTATTTAGAAACAAATTGAATGAAGAAGGTGAAGTGGTTTGGAGTAAACCTAGACTTATTTGCAAGGGATACTCACAAATAGAAGGAATTGATTTTGAGGAGACCTTTGCTCCTGTTGCTAGAATTGAATTTGTTAGGATATTTCTTGCATATGCTACTTATAGAGATTTCAAGGTATATCAGATGCATGTTAAGTCTGAATTATTAAATGGATAATTGAAAGAGGAAGTCTACATTGAGCATTTTGATGGTTTTCCTTTAACCGATGAAGATGATATGGTTTTCATATTGAAGAAAGCACTCTATGCGAGATTGGATAAGTGTTTACTGAGACTTGGTTTCAATAAAGGTACAATTGATAGTAATTTGTACTTTAAAATTGATTATGATAACATTTTGATAGTTGAAGTCTTTTTAGATGGTATCATTTTTGGTGGAAGTGACAAGTTGAGTGAGTAATTTACTGATGAGATGCAAAAAGAGTTTGAAATGTCTATGATAGGTGAGATGGAACTTTTCCTTGGGCTGCAAATTACACAAACTGATAAAGGTATTTTAATATCTCAGTCTCAGTATGTGAAAGAATAATTGAATAAATCTGGTATGGATGATTCAAAACTTGTTGGTACTCCTATGATCACTAGTTGTAAATTGAAAAAGGATGATGATTCATTGAAAACAAATTAGACAAGATACATATCTATGATTGGTGCCTTACTATACTTGACACAAACTAGACCATATATTATAAATATTGTTTGCATTGTTGCTAGATTTAAAGCATAACTGAAGGAATCACATGTTGTTGGTGTTAAGAGGATATTTAGATACTTGAGAAAGAAAATTGATTATAGTTTATGGTATGGAAAGGATGATGATTTTACATTGAGTGAATTTACTGATGCAAATTGGGAAGGTAATGTGGATGACAGAAAGAGCACAAGTGGTGGAGATTGTTTTTAGGGTAAGAGATTAGTTTCATTGGCAACTAAGAAAAAAATTGTAATCACAATATATTATTGAAGTTGAATATGTTGTTGTTACTAATTGTACACAAGTGATATGGATGAAGCAAACGCTGAAAGATATCACAGTAAATATTGATGATCCTATTACTATTCATTGTGATAATTCAATTGCTATCAATATTTCAAAGATCCATGTGTTGCATTCAAAGAAAATATATTTCTATTAAATAATATTTCTTGAGAGACGAAGTCAATGAGAAAGACATAAGATTGGCGTATGTGTTTATAAAAGAGAAGATTGTAGATATTTTCACGAAGCCCTTTCCAAAGGATACTTTTGAGTACCTCCGAGGTAAGCTTGGGGAGATTGCCCCTCCTGATCAGAGCTAGAGATGCATTAAGATGCATCAGTCCAATGTGCTTACATATTATGATTAATCTATATTGATTTTTTTGGTGGCTACTCCTTAGGGGGAGTAGTGGTTGAGAGATGTTCATTTAATTTTGAGTCATACACAATATATAATTTTTTTTTTCAATAAATTAGCAGAACATAATCTAATTTGATTTATTTAAGGTTACTAAAAGCCAAGAGAATAAAGAGATTATACTACTTGTCTTTCTCAATTAACAAATTATTATTCTTACATACCTGAATATTGCTAACTTTCTTTTACATGATGACCACCATGTCCAACATCTGTAACTACACACATGTCTAAATAACTAGATGTAAACATTAGATATATTTTATCACAAATAAATGTTTTATTGATAGCTTACCTATGAGAATCATTCTTAAGAAGAAGTGAAATCATTGCATTATAAACTTAAAGACAAACCCTAAGGGACTAGAACTAAGCCTCGGGGGATCATCATCGATGGCCTTGCCTATGTTCTTGCTCAGAGAATTTGTAGTTCGACTCTCCCCATTCTAGACTATCTATTTATAAAATCAAGAAATAAGCAACGCACTCCACATAGTCTAACAACTAAGATCGCACAATAACTCACTATCTGCACAAGGACTGAC
>MU223492.1:4085220-4096594 GCA_018584345.1 Thuja plicata | reverse complement strand
TCACAAATAAATGTTTTATTGATAGCTTAGCTATGAGAATCATTATTAAGAAGAAGTGAAATCATTGCATTATAAACTTAAAGACAAACCCTAAGGGACTGGACCTAAGCCTCAGGGGCTCATCATCGATGGCCTTGCCTACGTTCTTACTCAGAGACTTCATAGTTCGAATCTCTCCATTCTAGACTATCTATTTATAAAATCAAGAAATAAGCAACGCACTCCACATAGTCTAACAACTAAGATCACACAATAACTCACTATCTGCACAAGGACTGAATTAGAAACTCCCCACCTAAGGGACATAAAAGGGTCAAAGGTAGGATTTCCCTCTTGCAGAACCTTGGTGATATCTCCATAACAACAACAACGATTGAGGATTTTGAGGGCTCGCTTAGACCTGTGGGACCAGGTGGAGACGATGCCCAGTACCTGCAAGCCTGCATCACCAAGAAGGGATACATTTACATATATATATACAATAAGACATTTGCAAATAGATGACCAGGATTGATACATCGTGTGGACCTCAACTAAGTGAGTAACTACGACTTCGTCCTGAGTCATGAAAACACACCAATAAAATATACATTAAGCATGAGGCATCACATATATATAATGGTTAGCTTCCAAATCATTGGGTTAGCTCTTTAAATCTTCATAAGTATATACAAGATGAATGATTTCCAATTTAAAAAACAATAATCATAGTTGATTATATCTAAATATCTGATAAGCATATCATCATAACATAAATGTGAATACATAGCTCTAATCATCATAATGTAAAATGTCCAAATCAAACAGTCCAAGTATAATCATCGGAGAGGGTGTTACACTTCCTTTGGGTTGAAGCCCTTGTTGAAATTGAGTAGTGAGCCCTAGGTAGTGTGCACGAATGCATGTGCATTCTCATTTGTAATACTTCTAATAGGGTATAGAGTTTTTAACATAGTACATTCATCTTTTGGGTTTGATCCCTACCGTGAGTTTTCCCTTAACCGGGTTTCCACATCAAATATCTTGGTGTTATGCGTTGATTACTACGTTATGCACCTGCATTCATTTTTATCATTCAAATATGAGGTTAAGTTGGTAATTTGGTTAAAGGTATTGAGTTTTTGGTCACAACTAATTCACCCCCCTCTCAGTTGTGTGTGCTACATTAAGTCTAACTACTTTCACCATTGAATACTTATTTCTCTTTACTTTTTTTTTTTTTATTTATATTTATTTTTGTATTTTTCTGTCTGTTTTGATTTTTTTGGTATTTTTTGATTTAACAGGAGGGACTCCTTGATATTCTACACATAGAAGTGTTTTAGATGTATGATGTTGATAGGCTAAGGGATAGGATCTCCCTTTGGTGATACTATCTGATAGGATCCATATCCAAATTTAGTTGTGAACACAAAAGGGCCTAACCAATTAGGCTCAAACTTTCCTTTTCTTTTCACAGTTCTGGAGGTTCTTCATGTTGTGCTGTAGGATGAGATCACCAATTTCAAACTTATGGGGTTTGATCTTCTTATTCAACTGTAGGCAGGGGAAATTTTGATACACATGAAGGTTATTTAGGGCAGTGAGGCAATGTTCATCGAGGAGCTTAAGCTCTTGCAAGTGAGCAAATCAATATTCTTCATCAGGTAAATTTTTTTTTGGAGAAATTATGAGGGAAGGAATCTAGATTTCAATGGGGAGGACGACCTTAGTACCATAAACAAGGGAAAATGGAGTGGCTCCAGTGAGTATGAAGATGAAAGTGCAGTACGTATAGAGGACGAGGTTCAACTGGAGGTGCCAATCATGACCAACATCATCAAATGTCTTCTTTAGGATTTTAGGATGGTTTTATTCATAGCCTCTGCTTGACCATTGCCTTGTGAGAAGAAATTGGTGGAGAAATGATGGGTAATGCCAAACTTCTTACATAACTTTGTGACATCCTTGTTTTTGAAGGGGGGCCCATTATTAGTAGTGATTTCCTGAGGAATACCATAACAATAGATAAGGTAATTCAGGAAGAACTTTGAAATCTATTTGCCAGTGGTGTAAGCAAGGGGAATGACTTCAACCCATTTAGTGAAGTATGTAATAGTGACAATGATGTATTTGTGGCTGTTGTAGGAAGTAGGGAATATGTTTCCAATGAGATCGAGTCCCTAGCAGGAGAAAGGACATGATGTGATAGTGGTTTGAAGGGCTTGGGATGGTGCATGTATCAAATCATCATGTTGCTAAAAAGGTACACATCTCTTCACATAGTGATAGACATCCTGTTCCATGATCGACCAATAATAACCTATACGCAATAACTTCTTCTCAATAGTGAGTCCACTGGAGTGATCCCCATAGATTCCTTGATGCACCTCTTCTAATTATGTTTGAGCCTCTTCTAATCAAAGACACCTAAGGAGGGTTGCATTTAAAATTTTCTAGAAGATGGTATCACCGAGGATAGTGTATTGGGAGGTGTGTTGAATGAAGGTCTTGCGTTGGTTAGGTATGAGGTGAAGCGAAATGATCTCATCTAGGAGGTAGGAGTAGATCTCCTAGTACTAGGGAGAATTAGTACCAACAATATCACACACCATTTCAGATTTTGACATCATAGGAAAGTACCATAAGGTTCTCAATAAGAAACTCACAACAGTGACTATGTTCTGGCATAGATATCAGAAACCCAATGATGGCCATTGCATCAGCATCTTTATTGTTTTTTCTAGGGAGTTTCTAGAAGACAATCTCTATGAAGTGTTGTTTTAGATCCTTGACCATTCGGTGATAGGAAAGCAATTTATCATCCTTTGTCTGATAATCATCATTAAATTTCCTGATAACCAACTGAGAGTCACCAAAGACAATTAGACTAGTGATTTTCCATCAGATAGCTAAATGAAGTCATGTTACCAAGGCCTCATACTTTGCAATGTTGTTTGTGCATGTGAATGTCAACTTATAGGATTTAGGGATAAGGTCTCCCTGAAGTGTCACAAACAAGACTCCTGCCCCCGATCCTTTCTGTGTAAAAGATCCATCAAAATATAGTTTCCATTGTATACTCAGGATGACAATCATGATGGATTCATCTGGAAAATATGCAACTATAGGATGGTCTCCTAGAATAGGATATTCTACTAATTAATCCGCAATCACTTATCCCTTGATGGATTTTCTCTCTACATACATAATGTCAAATTAACTTAGGATCATGACCCACTTTGCATCACAACCAGTAAGAGCAACTTTAGATAACAATTATTTTAGTGGATCGAGCTTTGCGATGAGTTGGGTTTTGTGATTAAGCATGTAATGACAGAGTTTCTTGTACAGAAGATGATGACCAAGCCTACTCATTCAATACCTATGTAGTGTGACTCATATCCGTCTAGTGTTCTACTCAAGTATTAGATTACTCATTCTTTTCCATTGTCCTCTAGTTGTGTTAGGAGACCACCCAATAAAATAGTAGTGGTAGAGATGTATAGAATCAAAGGTCGGTCTAGAATATGTGGGACTAACACTAGTGGATTATCTAGGTACTGCTTGAGCTGTTCAAAGGCTTTCTGACATAATCAATCCCATCTAAACTTGATATCTTTCTGCAAGAGGTGAGAGAAAGGATGGACTTTATCTGATAGTTGTGACACAAATCTGCAGATGGATTGAAGTCTTCCTTGTAGGCTACAGAGTTGTTTTAGTGTCTTGGGAGGTGGCATCTCTAAGATGGATTTCACTTTCTTTGGGTCTACCTCAATTCCTTTGTGAGATACAATGTAGCCTAAAAAATTTCTTGATTGTACACTGAAGACACACTTCTTAAGATTCAACAACACCTTGTATTTCTCTAACCTATCAAATATTGATGCGAGGATGACAATGTGTAATTCTCTCATCTTTGATTTTCCTGAGATGTCATCCACATAGTTTTCCATGATATCATGCATCAGGTCATGAAAGATAGTCATCATAGCACACTAATAGGTGGATCCAACATTATTAAGTCTAAAGGGCATGACATGGTAATAGAAATTACCCCAAGGTACGTGAATGTAGTCTTGTGTTGATCTTCTATTGCAATTATGATCTTATTGTAACCAGGGAAACCATCCCTAAGAGATAAGATTTCATGTCCTATAGTCAAATACACTATAATGTCAATGTTGGGGAGTGGAAAATCATCATTTGGACATGCTAGGTTTAAGTCTGAGAAATTTGAACATATGCAGATGCCCCAAGCAGCCTTACCTACTGGTACAATATTGGAGACCCATTCAAGATAGTCTATAGGTCTGATAAATTTAGTATCGAGCATATCTTGTAACTATTTTTTTACTAATAGGGTCACTTGTGCATGCATCTTGTGAAAATTTTGTTTGACATGATTTACTTTAGGCCCTACGCCAAGATGATGTACGACTAGCTCAAGGTCCAGTCTAGGCATATCTTTGTAAGTCCATATAAAGTTATTTTGTGCTTTTCAGAGAAATGTAGTCATGTCGGCTTTCACTTTGTCACTTAGGGATACTTCTATAAAGGTGATCTTAGTGTCCTCAATTGTTCCAAGATTCACTTCAACTGTATCTTTGATGAGGATGGAAGACTTTTCTAGTGGTAGGGACATGAACAACAAGTCAAATTCTCCCTCTTTTGGCACCTCAGAAAGGTTTTCACTAGAAGAGACATCCTTTAATTTTTCTTATTCTCCATCCAAAGGTTCCTTAGAAAGTTTTTCACCAAGGGATGTTTTATTGTCTTTTTATATTTTTATTTTGTTTTTCACTTTTGTGACTAAGAGAGTTGAATTGGCTAATGAAGTAGGCTTGATTATTGTAACGGACTTTGTGCTCATAGTCTTGGAGATCTCTTAGGCTAAATAGGGATAGTACTATCTCATCCAAATCACATATATCCAGAGCTGGTGGTGAGTCTTGTTGGTCTCAATCAATGAGTTTAGGGTGTTTGAGTGAAAGGCTAGGGGATGAAAGGTCAACTTCAGTGATGGCAAGGACAAAGTTGGTGTTGATGAGATCATTTTTTATGTACTTAAAGGAAACTTAATATAATTCCTCCTTAGGATCTGAATTAGAAGAAACATCACAGACATTAGTTAAGGGCACCTTAGTCTCTAGTGAGCCAAATCCTCTACCACGGGGGTAACC
Organism: Thuja plicata; assembly: GCA_018584345.1. NCBI lineage: Eukaryota > Viridiplantae > Streptophyta > Pinopsida > Cupressales > Cupressaceae > Thuja > Thuja plicata. Next base: position 4,091,432 of record MU223492.1, on the reverse strand, counting down.
AGTTACTTTGATTGGCTCTTTCATACCTTGTTCTTTTGCATCAAGGCATATTCCATGATACCCCATACTTTTGACAATGGGAGTGACCTTCACATATTTTCCTTGAGGTATATCTACAGGTTTGTCTTCTCCATCTTTAAAGAGCCAAAATAGGATGTTTGCTTCCATATGTTCATCACTAAGGGATCCCCAATGTTGAAAAGTGGTCTTCTTACATTCCATGATACGTTTATATTTGTTAGGAAAGAGTTGCGAAGGTCTACCATGGAAATTTGGGGATAAAGGGAGTTGACCAATGCAAAAGGCATTCTCAAACTTCTATTCTCCTAGACCTTGATCAACAAACTTAAAATTCTTATCAGATTCATGGATCTTTTCTTTAGCAATCTTCTCTTTATCCTTATGAGTTTCAGATGTATAGGCCTCATTAGTTGATGGTTTGATAGTTTCTTCAATGGAAGGTTTATCAGTAGAGGAATTGATGGGTTCCTCTTTAACGACAAGTATGACAATCTCATTTAGTGGACATAAGTGGGCTTTCTTTCCTTCCAATCATTTGTGATATTGGAAGGGCTCAAGATCTCGAGGAATAGTGATTTATTAGCCTTGATGTGGGAACTTCAAGCACTAATGGAACATGGAAGGTACACATCAAATAACATGTATCCAAGGTCTTCCAAGAAGTATATTGTAGGGAAAGTCAAGATCAAGGACTTGACAAGTAGTCTCAATTAGTACAGGACCCACTTGAAGAGGAAGTGTGATCAAACCTTTGGATTCTCTTTCTCTATCATCATAGGCCTTCATTTTTATTCTCTTTGTGACATCTAGAAGGTCATTAGGGAGTCCCAATTGTCTTCTAATTTTTAAGGTAAAAATATTCAAACTAGATCCACCATCTATAAGCACCCTTTTTATTTTATGATGATGGACGAGGGCTTCAATGTGTAGGGGTTTGTTATGATGTGGCTCAGGACCATGAAAGTCCTTATCTATGAATACAAAGTGTTGCTATGTGGCTAGGTTCCCACTCATGGCTTGAAATTGTGATGCATTGATATTATTTGGAATGTGTGACTCAAGAAGGACTCGCTCAAGGATGTCTTTGTGAACATGTGAATTACGAAGAAGCTCAAGGATGGATATCTATGCGGGATTCTTCCCAAGCTGTGACAAAAGGTCATACTCTGAAGCTAGTTTAGTGGAAGCAGTGGTGTGGCAACTTGGATAGTAACTATGGCTCTGCGAGTGGTAGCATTACAATCTGAACCCTTAAGTTTGAGGGTGTATATATGTTCGTTAGATTCTTCAATGTGACCACATAGGGAATCAAAGCCACAAATTTCATTTTATTCAATATTTCCACACAATGAATCAAAACCCATGATGTTATTGGTGGAGTAGTCCTATGGAACGGTCTTTGATGATGAGGCATTGGTCTGATCATGTTTGGGAAAGGGTTGGTTATAGATCTTGAGTTACGCATTTGATGATGATGGTGTATGTCCCTCAAATTCAATATTTTCGTCGTCAATAAGGTCTTGGACAAAATTTTTCAACTTCATGAATTTGTTGGTATCATGACCCTTGATGTGATGATAATCACAATATTCATTATCCTTATACCAAGAAGGTTTAGGTTGATTCTCATCCTAAGGTCCAACATTTGGAAACACCATCATGTTTTGGTCAACAATTCTTTGAAATATGACATCAAGAGCTTCCGCAAGGGAAGCATATTGTTGACGTTGATGAGTATTGGAACCCGGGTTGTTATTGTTGTTACATGGGAACATATTGGTACTAGGTTGATTTCGATTGGTTTGTTGTTGCTGAGGTTTTCGTTGACTATTTTGCTGATTGTTTTGATTATGCTAATTGTTGTTGTTGTTGTTTCGATTGTTGGATTTTTTAGCACTTTGGACATGTTTGGCATCAGTCACACCATCATCAAAAACATTCTTATTCTTAGTTCAAAACTTAGGTTTATCATTGTTGGATGAAGGGGTGTAATGTTAAATGTTCCCTTATTGCAAGAGACCATCCTCAATGTTTTTCCCTTTCTTAACGATGATCTCAACCGTATCAGGGAAGCCATTTTCATTTGGATGACATTTGAGGTACTAAGTTTCTAGTGAAGATGTCAATCAAGTGTTGTTCGGTATCTTCCAAGGAATTCTATTTGCAAGATCTCTCCACTTATGTAGGAAATTGGAAAAGGTCTCTCCATTCCTTTTCTTGGTGTTGCACAAGTCACTTAATGACGCTTGATACTCAATGTTATAGGAATACAACACAACACACTTCTCTGCCAGATTAGAGAAGGTAAATATGGACCCATGAGGGAGACTCATGAACCATTCAAGGACGGGGCCTCCAAGACTTCTAGTGAAAATCCTCTTTAGATAATTCTCATTGTAGGAGGCCTCTTGGCATGCAATATAAAATTCCTTAAGGTGTTGGACCAAACATGTTTCCCCTTTGTATTTGTCAAATTTAGGAATTTCAAAGTTAAGGGGAAATGATTGCATGTTGATTGAATTTTAAAATGGGTGGGGACATATTTCATCAAAACAGAATTCCTTCTTCTCCCATTTTGCATGTTATGTATAAGGCTCTTGAGCTCATTGACCTGTTGAGCTAAATCAAGAGCGTTGTGAGTTGTGAGAACATGTTTGAAATATTTTCCTCCACCGAGTTGTGATGATGTAAATACAAATAATGTAAATCCTGATGTAGGAGGAGGGGTATAGTGATATGCTTGAGATGTTTGTTGATTGGATGTTTTCATGGCAGATGATGGGAATGTGAAAAGTGATGAAGAGAGACATTCTGTGAGTGGAATGGATGTTTGACAAATGTTCAAAACATTTGCGTCCATGCTAGTAGATGCATTTTTCATGGTGTGAGCATTGACATGGGAGGTCAAGTTGGGTATAACACTAAGAATTTGTTGAAGGACTTCTAGTGTTACTTGAAAAACTTGTGTGTCTGCTTGTGTTACTGTGAACATAGAAGGCCCACCTGAGGTAGAATTTCCCTTATCCCGGGATGATGTGGCATTCTCTTGGGCTGAAGCATTAGTATAAATAATAATATTTGTGATATTATTGTAAAGAAAGACTTCATCAAAATCTGTAGGCACTGTGATGCCACCTTTAACAAGGTTCATGAAGATTTCAATCTTGTTTTGAATGATAGCCTTCTCAACCAGTCTAAGTTTTATGGATCTTTAAGGAAGTCATACAATTGAGTAGGTCTATCAGGTTGATCCAAAAATTAATTCTCTTTGTGATCATTAGTGATATCTATGGCTTGCACCTCAGTACTTTGGAAGAATGCATGTGCAAAAGGATTCTCATCATCACGTGTATTTGATTGAGCATGCCTCATGTTTTCAGCTTTTGATCAAGTTATGACCATACAAAAGTGACATTTGGAAAGAGGAAAGATGAGAAATGAAGTATAGGAATGGATTGGATGAAATATTTGATGATGGATGAAGGATGGACTTAGAACTAGGAGAAAATGTTTAGGACTTGTTTTTTTATTGTGAGGGAAGGGCCTCAAAAGGTGTTGGATTTTGATGATGGATTGTAAACGCAGGGCCTCAATTTGATTGAGTTTTTGATGATAAAGATTTTGGATAAACTTGGTGAAATAAGATCCTATTAAGCTCAATGATTTTGATATTGGGTGATATCTTTCTTCTACTTGGAGTTATACTAATGATCTCAAGAAAAATAAGATATAGACTAATTAAATCAATCTCTCAAGATGGACAATGTTATCAAGTAGTGTAATTCAACTAGGATTGGTTCTAAGGATGAGGATCTTAACGACACTTTAATAAATCTTCAATCTAAGCATTTGATAGAATCTTGATGAAGATGTGAAGGATTTGGTTTGATTGATTGGCTTGTTCTTGACTCTGATTTGCATGTGGGTCAATTAAGACAACAAGATTTAAGTCCAAATGAATAATGGTTCTCCTAAGTAAAAGGTATGGAAGATTTGGTGATTTATGGAAGATTAGAAGAATGAAGGATTGATGAAGTGATGGAAAATATCTATTTATTTGTCATAATTGTCTCTTGTGGGTGCAATGAAATCACAATTTACTTGAAACTTGATGATGACGTTAACTACTCTATTGTTGAATATTATCATGTCATGCTTTTCAAGTTGTTGGACACAATTTTGGGTTACTTTAATAGCACATTTTTGCCTAATTGTTCTATCAACTATTTTCTTCTCTTTGTAGGTAAGGGATAGTTGGAATTTGACCTTCTAATGTTTCTCTGAATCTGACATGGATCATAGGAAAAATGCAATTATTTACTGTAAAGGACTGATTTGGAGAAAATGATTTGATAGTTATCTAGGAGGATCAAAATGATGAACTTTTGTAAGGTCTAGAAGCTCACTATTTTTCAGCAGAGACCGGTCGCAGACATAGACGTTAATCTACAAACACGAAAATCAACAGGCAGAGACACCATTGTATGAAAATTAGGATGCTAGTAAATATTTTGTCTCAATTTGAGAGAGGCAGAGACTTCAGTCTACCTGTTGTGGGTCCATAACACACACCCCATTTTGGTCCTCTAACTATGGCTAAAAGGCTGAATCCTGGCCCTTTCAGTGTTTTGGCCTTCAAAAGCACTAAAAAGGCCAAAGTACAAAACCTTTGGATGTTTCAGTTTTTCAGACCCCAAAACACTGAAAGGGGATGAAGTCTTCCTCAAACTATATAAGTGACCCAAGCCCTAAGTGATTCCTCACTTTGTGAATTTCTTGTACATCTTCCGTGCTCCTTGCAAACTCGTTGTTTCATCATCCTAGCTCTTCGTGGCTATTTTCTCTGTGCCTTCGGCCTCTTGCATCATCGTCCTCCACTCCTCACACTTGATAGGTAGGTCTTCTCATGGTCGAGTTTTCTCTTCTTTGTCTGGTCAGGTTAGGGTTAGTCTTTTCAGGTTAGGTCATATTCTTCTCCCCAATCCCCTAGGGTTTGTGCCCTTAGGCTTGTGGCAGAGGCACTCCCCTATTTAGCTTTTTTTTCTCTTTATTTTTGCAGTGTTGGGGTTTTTGGTCGCGACCTTTTATCATAGGTTTTCAGCCTCCAAAAGGTCAAAAACTAGATTGGGTTGTTTTTTTTTTTTCTCCCAAGTGTTTCTTGCATCTTTAGCCTTTTCGGCATTTTGGACCTCCAAAACATCCGAAACACCAACAAATCTGGGTCACTGAAGCATGGTCTTCCCTTCGAAGGTTTTAGATTTTTGGAGTCCGATATTTTGTTCAGACTTTCGCACCCCAAAATCCTGAAAGGTTTGGTTCATCCTAGCTTGCTCTTTTTGCATTTTTGGCTCTTTCAGACCCTGACCCAGTATTCAGCGTTCGAAAGCCCAAAAAGGTTAAAAGTGTGAAATCTACATTTTTGGCTACTTAAGAGCCTCCCACTTCTATTTTTCTAGATTAATTGTTTTCTTCCCTATTTTTTGTAGTTTCCTTTCAATAAAAATACTGATACTTGCACCTTTCTTGTAGGAATGCCTGAAAAATGAATAGCGTCCCTGATGAAGTACCTATACAAGGGGAATCACCCCTTAAAAGATTGGGAATAAACACTTATAAATCACAGACACAGACATCGATAATTTAGACCGGAATGAGTTCCTGGTATATGTTCCCATCCAGCCAGAAGATCTGAGGACCATACCTCACTAGTCTTATCAGGCCTGGTCAACACAACATCCCACCTAGTGGTTGTCTCCTCATCTGAGATGATCATGATCCTATCAAACCATTACAATCTAGATGATAGAGTGGTCAGAAACATAGAAGGACAGGTGGTGCTGGACATAAGGCCAGACATCATAGAAGAGAAATTCCACCTCCATAAGGGCATAGACAAGTTCTATGAGTTCTTTGTTGAAAAGGGCCTTTGGTGGTTCTGAAACAAAGGTGAAGAGGCATACAAGATTGTAAATGACAACTACCTCAAGAAACCTCTTGCAAAAAAAAAATTGGATAAGATAGACCTTAGGAGGGGTGTGTTAGAGATTTTTCTTGTATGAATCATAGTGCTTGAAATGACTACTTGAACACTATGCCTTCTAATACTGATTCAGAGACAAGAAAAGCCTAATTGCTAAGGACTGGATAAGGTCCTTCTTCGTTTTTGAGCTCCACATATACTCAGGCAGGTT
>MU223492.1:4028161-4050149 GCA_018584345.1 Thuja plicata | reverse complement strand
AAATTGCGTAACCAATGAGGGTTTTCGTCCTCATAGATCCTCCAATGGCTGAAACCCTAGCTGGCTTCTCCACCAAATAATCACATCAAACAGTCATCAATTCTTGGATGATGAGAATGAGGCCCATGATGTGTATTTATACTTTTTCCTCAAGAGGTTGGCCTCCTTCTAGAACTTTCCCAAGTCACCTTCTAGAAGGAATATTATTTTATTTTTATTTTATTATTTTATTATTTTGCACTTTATAATAAAATAATTATTCATAACATAAAGTGCAAACATAACATTACTTTATAACATGAGGTTTCTAAAAATAGAAACATATAAAGAAATCATTAGAACACCTCCATATGTAGACTGAATCATGAAACAAGCCAACCAATCAACTGGGTATCTGCCAAACGACCCTCTTATCAAACTCCATTAGCCTATGAGGATCAGGAATAGGCTAATTCCTCTAAACTCCATCGCTCATGAAAAAGGGGACATTACAGTGACATTCCATTCCAAAGCCATTTTGAGACCTATGACCAAAGCTTCATATTTAGCAATATTGGTACAAGGGAACAATAGTTTGTAAGATTTTGGAATTGTGCAACCTTGAGGTGTTATCAATAAAATGCCTGCCCCTGAACCACTTTGAGTATAGGATGTTGGAAAGTGACAATGCAAGCAATTGTTATTTTGTCATTAATGTCAAACCTTAACTAGTGAGACTATTCTTATCTGTTTGAGTACCATATCTATTGATTGATGAGGAAGATTTAACAAGAAGACCAAGTGACTGGTTGAGTTAAGGCAAATAAAAGGGTACTTGATCAGTTGGCACTCTGACAAAGTAATTAGTTGTTTATCTTTCAAAGACATTTTTTTTTGTTGTTTTGTGCCGAGTGAAGTTGTTTGTGTCGAACACCAGTAAAATTGCTGAGTGGAAAAAATGATTGCCGAGAAGATCACAGATGTTGGCCGACTTGCAGTATTTGGATTAATGATGAGATTTGAGATCTCTGGCCGACTTAGTTAATTTTATTGGGATATGTAAAGTTAATTAAAGATTTATCCACATTATTTAATGTATGGATAACCGTAATTAATGCATGCATTCAATATTTAATTAGAGACCACTTTGGAGAAGTAAATATAATGTAATGATGGAATGATCCGTTGGATCTGACCTAACCTAAGATCTACGATCTTGATTAAGCGGCAAAGATTTATCTGACCTAGACAAAGAGGTATATGATAACCTCAAGGGGTTATTCATTGAAGTGTGGATGTATGGATTGATGTACATGTGTGTATGCAAGAGGATTACATAGTTGATTTACTAATTGGCATGACCTAGCAGAGAAGGCTGAACACAAAAGTAGAAAGTTGCATGTGTGATTGCTTGATGAATTTCCAAGCAAAACAGAAGATTGAAATAACAATGCAGGCCACTCAGTAAGTTAGCATCAGAGTTGTAATTGGATCTGAATTTGCAAAGTAAGTTGTATGTATCAGATCACAACTACTGATTACTTTCTAACCATTGTATCAGTTAAAATCCTTTAACAAGGTTGACCTAATAGTCATTTGTATAAATCCCCTAAGCAAGGTGACATTCAGGTGGAATGTTCTAAGTCCTCTAACAAGGCCACTCTTGACAGGGTGATTAAATCCTTTAACCAGGTCACACCTAACAGTGTGTTATTGTAATCTTTAACAGGGTTGGCTCCTCACAGAGCTCACTTCAGAAGAGTGAAATTTGGTAGCATGTTGCTGGTGGTTTTTCCCATATTGGGTTTCCATGTTAAATACTTGTGTCAACTTGTGTGAATGCTTATGATTTGTTTTACTGTTATGTTTCTATAAGCTAATTACATTAAACAACAAACTGCATGATTAAGTTGTTGACATATGCCACTGCTGCCAAGTAGATCTAAATTGTTTCAAATATAGAAAGTTTTATTTGGTACATCTAGACCTGAGGATAACTGATTCGCCCCTCCCCTCTCAGTTATTCTAAATTCATTCTAACATAGGATCCATCGAAATATAGATTCCATGTCTTTGCTTCCACATTAACAATCTAAAAATCAGGAAATTCCACTTTTGGATGTGTAGACTCTAAAGGATGTTCAGCCAACTGATCATCAATTACTTATCCCTTGATTGCTTTCCTATCCATGTACTCAATGTCAAACTCACTAAGTACCATTACCCACTTTACAATTCTTCCTGTTAGGGCTGTTTTACTAAGTAGATACTTCAAAGGATCAATCTTGGAATTTAACTTCACTCTATTCATCAACATGTGATGTCTAAGTTTTTGAGAGGAAAACACCACAGCTAGGGAAGCCCTTTCCATGAAGCTATAGTTCAATTTATACTTTATCAATGTTCTACTCAATTAGTAAATAGCTCTTTCTTTTCCTTCATTGTCTTCTTGTGCCAATAAAACCCCTAATGATTTCTCCATTGCTGAGATGTAAAGTTACAAAGGTTTTCCTTTAATAGGTGACATCAAGATGGGTGGATTCACCAAGTATGTTTTTAACAATGTAAAGGCTTTGTCACACTCTTCATCCCATGTAAAAATAGTGTCCTTATGTAGCAACCTTGTGAATGAATGGAATTTTTCTGCCAATTGGGAGATGAACCTCCTTATAGATTGAAGTCTTCCTTGAAGAGACCTCATTTGGCTAATATTCTTAGGAATTTCCATGTCCATTATTGCTTGTACTTTCTTAGGATCTACTTCAATGCCTTTTGCAGATACAATGTAACCTAGGAGTTTTCCAGATTGTACCCCAAAATCACACTTCTTTGGATTGAGACTCACTTTGAATTATTCTAGCCTTGCAAAGATCTTGTCTAATATTGGTAAATGATCCTTTCTTTCATGAGATTTTTCTAGAACATCATCAACATAGTCTTCTAAAAAGGTATGCATCATATTGTGGAAGATGGTAGTCATTGCTCTTTGGTAAGTGGCTCCGACATTTTTGAGACCGAAGGGCATCACATTCCAACAAAAGGTTCCCCATGGGAATGTAAAATTTGTGTTCTCTTGGTCTTCGGGTGCAATAGAATTTCATTACATCCACTAAATCCATCCATCAAGGAAAGCATAGAATGACCCACTGTCAAGTCCACTATTGTATCAATGCTAGGTAGTGGAAAACTATCTTTTGGGCAAGCAAGATTGCGATCTCTAAAATCTGTGCAAACTCTAATAGATTTGTCATGTTTTGTAACTAGTACAATGTTGGATATCCATTCTGCATATGCAATTACTCTTATGAATCCAATCTTGAGGAGCTTTTCCAATTCTACTTTTACTAAAAGAGCCACACGAGGGTGCATCTTTCTCAATTTTTTCTTGACGGGCTTCACACCGGGTTTCACATTTAAATGATGCATTATGAAGCTTGGATCTAACCCTAGAATGTTGACATAAGACCACATAAAGTTAATTTTCTTTTCTTGAAATAATTCGATGAACTCCTTTCTTTCTGATGGACTCAAAGATGCTGCTAGATGGACAAACTTAGGATCCTCTTCGGTGCCAATGTTAACCTTCTCTATTGGTTCAATAAGGATGGGTGATCTTTCATCTTCATGTTTGGGTAGGGCATCCAACCTCTCTTCCTTAGGTGCCACAATTGGGTTTTCACCTTTGGAAACATCTGATATTTTGACTTTTTTAGGTTCTAGCACTGCCACATGGTGGTTTTCACCACTAGACCTTTTCATTTTTTTATATTTTTTTCTTTTATTTTGTGAATTGAGAGGTTGGACCCCTACTTCTATCATCATGTTCGGATTGTATTCATTGGTGGAAGAAGATGGCTCAACTGCATTTAGGTATTGGGCCATTGCAAGGTCATTGGGAAAGTATAATAGGTCATTTGGTTTGAATAAATCCCAATCAATGAGTTTGGGGTGCATTAAGGATAAGAATTCATTTGGCACATTGTCATTCGAAGAGTTTAAGGACATGACCTCATTTGAAGGTTCATACATTGTATCACTTAGGTCTATGACATGGGCTTCCTCAAGATGTTCCATGGAAGTTGGATCAAAGTCTCCTTCACTAGAGTCCTTGCTGATTTCCATGGGAAATAATGCATGTGGATTAAATACAAAATTAGAATCACCCCACCACAAAGGTACCCAAGGTTCACCTACCCATTTACTAGTCCTAGATGCTTGCCTTATGTTGGATTCTTGAGGCTCACTTAAAACTTGAGTAGAATTCGAGCCTTGGTGTTCATTTTCTTGACTTGTAACATTGGGAATAGTTGCATATGTGTGAATAACATCAACTTCTATGTCATTACAAGACTCTTCAAAAAATAAATCCCACTCATACTGCCTTTAATCATCTTAACTTTTGGAACCAACCATGTGCACACGTTCATGGGAATCATGCATTGGACTTGAACTTTCTCCTTTATGTTGAAAACCTATTCCGACTTTCTCTTCTTTTGCTCTCGAAGCTGGTTCAATGGGTTCTAATAATCCTCTATTTTGAACTCCTAAGGGTCCTCTTCCCTTATATCCCATTTCTTGCATGATTTGATACCCTTTCCCATATTGATCAGTTTGAATGTTGATGTGTTGTACCCTTTCCATAGAATGATTTGAAGTGTCCTCTTCCTTATAGAGCCATTGTAGTACTTCATTATCCTCCTTCTCTAAGGCAGATTTATCACTCTCTCTTACAAAATGAGCATTGTATTTATGAGGGGATGAGCACTTGATGGCTTCCCATGTGTCCAAGGAGAGGTTGGTAAATAAAATATGGAAACATAATATTTCCCCACTCCCTTGGAGTTGATTTTACATTGTTTTTCAAAGGTGTGCATCAATTCACTCATCTTTTGATAGTGATCCTTCTTAGTTTGTTCTCTTTCTTCCTTAGTAGGTTTCAAAGTTTCCATCCTTAATGCTGAAGTCTTGACTGAATTATCATGTGAATTTTGACCCTCATAACTCATCTTTTCTTTTCCCTTAGTTGTTGTAGTTGAGTTGGTTTGATTAGAGTTTGAGATGGAAGTAGCATTTGATGTCAAATTCAAACTTTCTTTGTTGGGTTCTTCAATATAATCATTAGGGATAACTCCTTTCCTATTGTGAAGAATAAATAATTCATGACTTGGCTTCAATGTGTTGCAATATTGGAAGGGATTTGAATCTCCTCCAATTGTGATCACCTCACCTCTATGTGGAAATTTGATGCATTGGTGATAAGTAGAAGGTACCGCTTGCATCTCATGAATCCAAGGTCTTCCCAATAGGATATTATAAGTTAATTTCATGTCAAGAACTTGACATATGGTATCTTTTTTTATAGGTCCCACTTGGATAGGTAAAACAATCATGCCTTTTGAAGACCTTTCTTCTTCGCCATAAGCCTTAATGGTGATTTTCTTCTTAGGGTCAATAGATGATTCAGATATCCCTAAAGACTTGACAAGGTTTAATGTACAAATATTGAGACCAGCTCCCCCATCAGTGAGGACTCTCTTAACCCTATGCCTTTGGATTAACACTTCTATATGTAAGGGAAAATTTTGAGGGTGGGTAATAGACATGTCATCTTGTTCGGAGAACAAAAGGCAATGAGGAGCTATGAGATGACCCACCATATTATGAAACTTATCCTCTTCCAAGGCTATAGGAACATTGGTTTCCACTAGGGCCTCTTCCAATATTTCTTTGTGATTAGGAGATAATTTCAAAAACTCCAAAATAGAGATTTGTGTTGGAGTTTTATGCAATTGGTCCACCAAACTATAAGGCCTTATTGAAGAAGATGTTTGTTTAGCCAAAGTAGATGTTGAAGTAAGACCAAAGGTTTTAGGGGCACTTCCTTGTAGGGTAACTTTCATTGCTTTCCCCCTAGTTACAACATTAGAAGACTCTTTAATAGGTTGTTCTTTGATTACCACAACATTGATAGTACTATCATGTCCAGATAGGGCATTAATAGTATTGTCATAGGTATGAGTAAAGTTTATATTGTTGTTTCTTCTTGAATTGTTGCCATTGTTCCCTCCATTGTTTGAATTAGAAGATTCACCTTTTTCATGTTTGTAGAAAGGAGTCTTAAAGATCATGTGATCTTCATTTTTTTGAGGGCCTTCTACCTTTATCACACCATTGTCAATTAGGTATTGCACTACGTGTCTCAAACACATGCAATCATTTGTCTTATGTCCTCAATTTCTATGATATTCACAATGACTAGACTCACTCCACCATGTAGGTTTTATTTGTGGTTCATATGGTTGATCTCTAGGCAAGTCAATAAGCTTATTAGAAATGAGGGTTATTAATGCCTTCTCAAGGGGTTCACCTAAAGGTGTGAATGTTCTTTTAGGAGTTGGTGTAAAGAAAGGCTTAGGTTTTTTAGCCCCTTGATTGTTCCCAAAGTTATTATTATTGTTGTTGTTGTTGAAAGGTACCTTGGGTTCTTGGGTCACATTATTAGCTTGAGAAAATCCTTTGGTAAGATTGAAAGGGGTGGCCTTAAAATTGTTAGCCTCTACAACTCCATCATTCACCACTCCCTTATTGTTATTCCTCATCCAAAACCAGTTATTGTTAGGAGGATTTCTATTTTGTTTGTTATTGGAGGTATTATTATTGTTGTTCTTATAAAGCTTTAATTCTCTGCTTTTAACCAATACCTCTTCCATGGTAACCCCATTCTCAATTAGGTCTTGGAAAGACCTAGGACATTGTAATCTTAACCTGTAATTCATCTCATTAGTCAAGCTATTAATAAAGATATCCATCTACTCTTTTTCAGGTACACTTCGAGGATATCTAGAAAATATCGCTCTCCATCATTGTAAGAATAGTAGGAATCCTTCTCCCTCTCATTGCTTGGTGTTATATAAATTTATCATCGTAACCTCATGTTTGATATTATAGGAATAATGAGTTACAAATTTGGAGGCCAACTCTTCAAAAGTTTGGATGCTGGAGGGTAACTTTGAAAACCACTCCATGGCCATGCCTCCTAAACTTCTAGGAAATAACCTCATGAGGTAAGTTGTGTCATGCATGAACTCTAGGATCAATGCGCAAAATTCCCTTAAGTGATCTTGAGGATCAGTTGTTCCTTCATACTTTTCGTATTTAGGAAAGATAGCATTAGTTGGGAATGGAACCATGATTAATGACATCAAATGGAAAAGGACACAAGGCTTCGATAGAAAAGGGTTTAGGAACCCCACTTTGTTTCATCATGTCCAATTGCATTTGGAAGAGTTTGAATTGTTTATTCATGATATCAATAGGATTAGCCTCAGCTTATTTTTGCTTAAGTTGATTGACATCATAGTCACGGGGAAGTTTGAGACCTATTTGTGCTAGGTCTAGGAAGTATTTTTCTTTGTCTTTTTCCAACACTTTTTCCATGAGATTCATGAAGAAGGGACTTTGCATTGCTTCATTAACATTTTCATCAGTTGCTTCTTCATCATTAGGGTCAATGTTGCCCCCATTTTTATTATTATTTAACCCTTGGTTGTTAGGGTCAATGTTTACTCCTCCAAGATTGTTGTTGTTTAACCCTTGGTTGTTAGGGTCAATGTTTCCTCCTCCATTGTTGTTAGTGTCTTTATTAACATGATTAATTTAGTCGGGGTCCATGTTGCCAAATGGAAAGGACATTGTTGGCTTTGTCTCCTTTATAGGTTCTTGTAAGGGTCTTGAAGAAGTAAAGTTATCACTTGGAAAATGACACTTTTGCCTTAAATAGGATCCATCGGGTTGCAGGGTAGACTTGATATAATGAGATCACGTAAAAGCCGGCATGAACATAAATCAGATAAAGATTTTAGGATTTTATCCCTTCTTAAAATGATCAATCCTTGGATGATTTTGTAAAATGTCCAAAAATGGTGGATTCTAATCAAGTTGAGTATACACAGAGGTAAAACATCCAAAAGGGTATCCAAAAATGCAAGTATCTTGTTTTCAAACCCTCGAGAGATATCCACGGTTTTCCCTTCTTTGTTTCTGGGCATCACTTCTTGTTGTGTATGTGTCAGTTTAATGTTAGCACGCGGTGACTGGAATTACTTTCCGTGGCACTCTGCAGTGAGTACGCGGCATTTGTCTGTTGATAGGTATTATTGAATTGATTCCAGGTGGTACTTTCTAGTAGCTTACGCAGTGTTTAATAGCTGACAGGCGTCGTTCCAAGTTCTTACGTGTCACAGAATTGTTTGTAAGCATCGTTTAAATGCTCATACGCATCACTTTACCGATCAAAGTTGAATTTTCAAATTTTTTTAGGTTTTAAAAGTTTAATGTCTTTGATCAGATATATTAGAGAAGATTCTTGTTTGAAAATGAAATACAAACTCAGCACACACATCAAATTTGCATCATAACCCTAAAACAATACTAAAAGTGTATGTTCTCGGTCATTTTTACAAGTATAGCACAATAAAATTCTTCCAAGCAATCTACCTAGAGTCAAACAAATGTGGATTTTAACATTGGCTCTAGAAGGTAGGCTTACCATTTAACCGAGTTTTAATCACACCTCCATCCTAAATCATGTCAAGTTCCTTTACCCCCTTGCGAGCTTCCCACACGCATGAAAGTACAATTTTGCGCAATCCTAAAGGACTACTCAATGAAGTGAGGATGACTTGCACACAACTTAGTCACTTTCTAATTAAGGTAAAGTGCATTTATTTATAGTGGGTTGGATGATATCACAACAAAAGCAATTTTCTCCCACTTTGGGTCATTCCCTCTCACCACCTTCGTAAAGGAATTCTTGGGAGGTAGGCCCTCTAAAGCTCTAGTTTAATCTAGCATATATAGAAAGCGGAAAGATGAACTTAGTCCAACAAGTTTGAGAATTTGATTCACTTAAAGATTGAAGAGCTTATCTCTATTGTCTTCCTTCATTCCAAACACTTCAAACACACTTGTTCTTTTTCAACCCCTTGACAAGGAGGTTCTTATAATTGAAATGTTTGGTTAATTCCTTCCCTTTCTTTCTACCAAATTGAATTCACATGTTTGGATTTTTGATCCACTTCGAAAAGTGGAGAGCATAGGCCTAATGCTTGTTCAACTTGGACAATAATAGGGGTTTCCTATTAAACTAGATTTAAATGAATGCCACAATTTAATCAATGCAAGCTTGATAAGATAAGTACCTTATTTTTGAAGCTAACAAAGGCTAGGTGCATTTTTGATTGATTTTTTTTTTTTTTTCTACTCACCTAGTGGTGATCGTTCCCACTCCAGCTCCTCCAACAAGTTAGTCAACACAACCAATAAAGTGAAGAAATCTTGAAAATCAATTTGACAATGTGCTCCTAAGTTCTTTTTAATCCAAATTTGCAAAAATCAACTTAAAGAACTTTAAAAAAAGAAATCAACTTAAAGAGTAGGGAATTTCTTCTTGTAAGCAAAAAACACTTTTATATAGTGATCATATAGATGTTCTTCTTCCTTTAAATTTTCTAAAATATTGGAAGCGTGAATTTGCTTATCATGTTTGATTTGTGCTCTTACCTCTTTGCTTGGCTTTGTGACTCAAAATTCTAGTTTCTGTACTTTCCTGTATTTTCTCATCTGCGGGAAAAATACAGACAGAGAGTTAGAAAACATAATTTAAAGATTTAACAGCAAAATATAACAGAAAACACTAAGCGACATTTAGCAGCTAATACGCAGCATTTATCTGTTAACAAGCGTTATTTAAAACATTCAAAGCAAAAATGAAACTTTAATACGCGACATTTAAAAATGCACAGGCGGTAAAGTAAACTTTGCAGGTGTCACAAAATGTTTAAATTGTGACACATAATAGATCACATGCGACAGTTGACTATTCACGGGCAACACTTTGCAGCTTGCAGGCGACGCTTTACTGGCTTACATGTCACACTTTGTCTCATACGCGACACAGAAAATAAGACAGAAATAGAGTGAAAACTGTATGCATCATTTAACTTCTCACATGCATCATCAAATTACTTGTATGTGTCATTTCACCCATTTTCAGCAAATAGACACAAAATGAAACAAAAAACACACAAAAATTTGATAAAACGATAGAAAATGAGGCCTAAAGCCCCACGGTGGGTGTCATTTGTGTGTGAGTTAATACACCTTCATGAAATTAGGACAATTAACTACAATTCTATGGAAAGAAATAAACAATTTAATCTAAAGAATTGCATTTAACATCCATAACATTCCATGGTTCTCTAACTAGACTTTGCAAGTAGAGCTCTCAGCCTTAATCTCTACTAGTGACCTTCCTAGAATGAGAAAATATGATAAAAATGTATGATCTAGCTCTCAATTCCCTCAAATTGCTTCAAATATGAACTCAAATGCTCATGATATGCTCTCAAATGTCACAATTTGCTCTCAAATACTCAAGATAATACTCAATTTCTATCAAATTGCCTATAGTGATGATGTTATGCATTCAAATTTTCTAGGTTATCTTCATTGCTTAGAAATGGCTTATATTTATAGTAAAATCCCAAGGGTAGGGGTAGAGTGAATTGACCATGCGTTAATCCTTGGTTGAGTTTGATCTCTCAAATGGTTTCAAATAAGGGGACAATTTAAATGTTGTCCTCAAAGGGTGGGACAAAATGAGTGGATGTGATTTAAAAGGGTAAATGAGAGGTTGAGATGCAAAATTGGAGTGATCCATGTGCAAGTGTGTTCTCAATTCTCATTGGCTCTTGTATTTGTGTTGAAAAGATATTAGAAATTTATTAATTCAATCATTTAATTAATTTAGCCATGTAAGGAATAGGTTCATTTTGATTTTTTATTTAAACTATACAATTAATTGATTAAAAAAAATTCATAATTTGATTAATCCTTTTAGGCTTGAATTTAATTATTTGATTTCATGATTAATTAATCCTTTGATTTAAATTTTATTTAATCCACTTTGATTTCATAAATGTCCATTTAATTGATTTTGAAGCATTTTGAGCATTTTGATGAGATTTGCAGATTTTGATGATACTAAGATACCTAGTCAATTTTGGGTGTCTATAGGGGGTATTTGAAGGATGACATCCAGGAAGTAGCGACATTAATAAGAAGGGTGTATATACTATCTCAGTCCATCCAACTCGAGGATTGGATGATCTTCCTGACAGAGAAGATCAGAGGCCACAAGGCCAGGTTCGATTGGGGCACCATTATTAGCGACAAATTAGATGAACAATTGATTGCGGTAAAACACAATCCAAAGTTCTATATGAGTACATACATAGTGTACTTATTAGCTACACAGGTAGACTACCCAGGGCTTACTAAGAGGGTGAACATCAATGACCAAAATGCATGGCCCCATGTTGTATATCCACAGCTAGTAAGAAGGGAAAATATGCCAGAGGATAACCCCAATTACATAATAGTAAATGATACTTTCATCTTCGTGATCATTCGATCTATTGAAGGTGATTTCACAAAGAGGATGCCAAAGAAAGCTGCTGCCAAGGTGAGGGCCATTGGGCCTATTATATACAATTCAAAACATTCACATATATTCGGGTGGCAGGGTCTACTTTGAACCCAAATAAGTTGCCCAGGTACTCATCTGAATGGATGATTACTCTAGAAATGGCCAGGTAGCTCACAGATGCCTATGAGCATATAAAGAATAAGAAGAAGCATTGCTAGGACTTCCCTATTCTTCTGGTCCCGTACACTCTCCAAGATATGAAAGTTTGTAAATCCTTGGCTTTCGAGTGGGATGAGTTCCCACTTCAACTGTACAAAATCGTATGGCCTTGATTCGATCCCATAGGCACATACAACCAAATCATTGGAAAATTCTATATTAATGAACCACACCTTGAAGATCACTGGGTAAACTTTGTAGATGATCATGAGGTCAGAATCAGGGACTATTGTAGGATGTCCCTTACCCTTGCACAAGAGACCTTGAAGACCCCAATTCCCCCAAAGGTTTGGGAAAATGACTCAGATAGGGTGCTGGAGTCAATTTACACTGAGGAAAAAATATACAATAGGCCCATCATGAATGCTGAAATTGATAAGGATGAGAATGGTGATATCAAATTTTGAGCTAGGCATGTGATCCAAACAACCAAAACATGGATTGAGAGGCCTTATAAGATGGATCCAATCCCTGTGAAGACATTGATGGAGCCACTCAAGAAGGTGGATAAGAAATGTGGGGAGAATTCTACAGTGTCCCAATATAAGAAGGCCCCACCTTATAAACCTAGTACATTTTATGGCCATGAATGTGCGGTAGACTATGTTTTGAATCTAAGGCACAAGGCTCTAAAAACCAAGATGACTGGACAGATAGATCCTCTAGTGGGATCATCACAGGTCCCATAAGATGAAGGCCCTTCCACTTCTAGCCAATCTCATCCTACCACCAAAAATGGGAAGAAAATGTATGAAAGGAGGAGAGCTTCTGTGTCTCCACAACTAGAAACCTTACAAGAGGAGCCAAAAGAAGAATAACAAGATGTACCTCTGGTTAAAAGGACAAGCTATCAAAAGAGGAAAGAAAATGAGACTTCTAGGAAACATATAGAAGATCCTAAAGAGCAGGACAAACCTCTAGATGCCTTAGGCTCAGATGAGTTCCATTTATATGATTTTGAAGTCCTAGAAGGCTTTGCAGACCAGGAAAAGGATACACCCGATTCAACAATAGGATTCAACATGGGAGCTCCTACACTTATCTAGCCACATGTGGTCCTCACTCCACCTCCGACCCAGTTCACCAATCCTGCACTAAACATGCCAGTCACAGGGATAAGCTCCAACAAAGGCCAAGGGCCTGAAACTCAAGATACCACAACAGATTAGGACATAACAATGGATAAATCCATAGGAGAAAGTTCCACTTCTACTCCACCGCCTCACATTCTCGGTCCACCAACCTCTCTCTCGCCTCTAATTCCTACTCCACCACCTTCTCTCCCAACTCTAATGTCAACTCCACCTCCTTCAACTGTTACTCTCCCACCTCCCATTCTAAATTTTCCTATTCCTACTCCGCCACTCACAGTGCCAACACCTACTCCACCACCATTCATCCACCTATCGTGCTTCATCCTGAATCCTCAGGGGTCAATAAGAACAGAAGTTGTGTCACCTTTCAAAACCACACTGGAGGCCATGACTGGCCTGAATGTAGAAGTGTTGATCAGTTCCTCGAGGGATGAGGGCCAAGATAAGGATGGAAAAGATAGGGAAACATAGGAAGAGAAGGGAGAAGAAAGGGGAGAAGGAGAAGGTCATGAAGAAGAAATGAATGAGGGAGATGGTGACCAGGAGAGGGAACAGGATAAAGATTCAGAGGAGCAGTTGACCCCCAGATCACAAGACTTGGCTTTAGCCCTCCATGTTGCCCCATATGAGTCGGTCACCGCCTTTAGTAAACCAGATTGAGATTAGGAAGAGAACTTACATAGATGAAGAAGAAGGAGAAGATATAGGCATGACATCCTTGGGGAAAGCTTTTCACCAGGCAGAGGCCAACATACCATATCCTAAGTCACCCAAGACACTAGGGGTCACTGGAAGGCACATGTAGCAGTTCTGTCTGTTAGTACTTCTCAAGCACAAGGGACCCCCAAAGATTATACATTTGAAGAGGTAGACTTGGGTGAGCCCACCAGGGAAGTGAGTAAGACATTAGCTTCTCTGGGTTTGAAGCATGCTTTAGGATTTATGGGAAAGGAGGAGGAGACAATAAAGTCCATAATAGAGTAGAACAAGGATTTGAAGAAGTTCATTCATAAAATGGTGGGTCCCAATGATCCAAGTTTCTTGGAGGCCTCATTACAGGTCATATTAGAGAAAAGGGCCACTCTAGACTTACCGACAGGTTTGACCCCTTCCTTCATCCAAGCAAGTGCGGACTAAAAAAATGATTTTGAATAGTACAGAGAAGGGGTCGTCAAATTGGTGTTTAAGCCTTATAGAGTCATCTTGACTGAAGCAAAAAATTTGATAGACCTGATGGAGAATGAAGGTGGCTTAGATTCCATGATAACCAAATGGTAAGCCACCCTTTAGGACCTAAAGATAATCAAGAAGCAACACTTCCAAATCTTAGTGAAGATATATGAGTGCGAAGAGTTAGACAACTTTGAAACCTAGATCAAGTGCATAGCCAAGACAATTAAGGTCTACGAAGAGTGTCGAGCCTACATATTGGAAAAATAGGAGGTCATGGAATGGGTAAAAGAGATAGATGGTTTCTTCACAGGGATTGGACTTGACTTATACTGGGACCAAGATAAACAAATCTTGCATCCATCAAAAGAGGTGGTTCAACAATTCAGAGATATTCTGGCAGGTTTCAGCACCAAAGAGGCCTTACACCAGTTGTTCTACTCAAAGGAAGAAATGCAGAGAATGCTCAAACACGAAGAAGAGATCAAGTTCTTCACTTCTGAATTGAACATTTTCAGAGAGAAGCAAGACCAGAAGATCAAAAAAGTGAAGAGGAAAGAGATAAACTATGAGGAAGTCCAAGAGATAGTGCAAAGACTCAGAGATGCCCATCCAGAAGTCTTTCCAAACTGACTCCTCTGATCCCTTCAACAATTTTGAAAAGGACAGTTTCCACACTTAGCAATTTTCTCCAAAGGCTAAGTTCACCCTTTCAACCTTTCAGCCTTTCGATCCTCCCAACACTTCAGCCTTTCGGCCTTTGAAAGGGACAAAACTTTGACTCCTCCAATTTTTTATTCCAACACTTAGTAATTTTGACACTTGGAAATTTTTGGAGGAGAGGTTGGGGTCTGAATTTCTAGGTCTTTCCAGCGACATGACCTTTTTTCATGGAAGTTGAACTCCAGATTAGATGGGTGCCTAATTGGAGTTTATTTTTGAAAGACTAAGGGTCCCCTGTTAGTTTCCACTGTAGAGAGAACCTTGGATGAAGATTCCAAGGGAGAACTCCAAGATCAAGAAGAAGACTTCAGTTGCATGCAGAGAAACCCCATCTTCTTTCTCTCCTTTTTCTTGACGAGTTTGATCTTTCTTGCATGGACAAATTGATTGTAAACGGATAAAAAATCCATGCAAGTTGTTTAGTATCAATTAGCAATAGTTTCCTTTTAGCAAAGTTCTATTTTTAGCTTATTTTCATTAATTTAGTCTCTCTGATGCCCTAATTTTGACATTCAGAGTTTGTAGATCAAAACTCTATATACTGTAATCAAAACCAATGTAATAGGGTTGGATTCCTAGTGCAATAAAATCTACAATTTGGTGCTTCATTCGTGGTGTGATATTTCTATTATCTATGCGAAAGTGATGAATTTGTGCATGCTTGTTCATTATTTTCAAAGAGCCAATTGTTTATTGTGTTTCAAATCTGCGTTTCTATTAGTTGGAGTTTGTTTTTAGCTATCTACCTTGTTGTGATGAATGCGTAGAAAAGATCATCTATTGGGCTTAATGATAAATTTGTCTCGTGTGTGCGTGCATCTTGGTGGCTTCGTGATTTGATAGGTTTTGAAAATCTTGCACAAGTGAATACATTTTCTCTCCAAACAATTGCATCCATCGAGTATAGAATTGTGACATTGTCTGATTTATACTTCGTGGGTTTGTTCCAAATCTCTCCATCATTCAATTCGCAAGGGAAGATCAACAATGGTTTATGTCCGTTAGGATTTTATTTTCAGCAAATTTTTTTCACTTCTCGTTACCATACTCACTTAAATTCTATCTTAATTCTGAAAGTAATCATCTTTAAAAACACAAAATTGCACCTTTAGTTAAAATATAATCTTTGATAAATTGGGAAAAAACCAAAAAAAGTACTAAAGCTATTTTGCAGTTTGATGTCTTGAAACGTACCAGCAAAGGCCTCCTCATGAACATTCACATTTATCTTCAACTGAGTAACCAAGCAAGTTGTACCATGACCCCGGAGAACCTTGGGATTAACTTCATTATTCTTTTAAGAGAGAAAATGGAATCTCAAGATCCTATCCGTTGAATTGTGTAAAAATGACACTCAACATTACCCAATATAGATGTTGATCTGCGCAGACGTTGATCTATAAAAAAACAAAATTTTTAAGTTTTTGACTTTTAACCAAGTGTGACTGTGTGTTGACTAATTTGTTTGGATCTGTTTGATGGCAAGAAAAACCACAACAGGAAGAAAACTAAAACATCGCAAGTGTTTAACCCTCAAAAAGTTTTTTCAAAAAATTATTTACACAGATTTAAACATAGAACAAGCACTTTCTACCTACAAAATCACTGTAATTTAACACTTGTAAGACCACATGAGTAAACTCCAAGATTGATATACCAGACCCTTGTGCATTGTGTCCCTCTCAATATAAGAGATAAGCAGTGTATGCGATGAAACCTAACCTATTGGGAGCACGTTTAGACATGCAAACGTTAGAGATATACATCAAATAACAACATTAAACATGTCTAAAAGCATACTATTAAAAATAAGAAGAGATTCATCACAACCTCTGATGAGCCAAACAAGTGCACCCAAGCCTTGTTGATTTTCTCTTAGAGAGGTTTGTGAGTGTGTTCTCCCAACACAATATTATAATCCCACTAGAAATGCATTAGAAAGATAAGCTAATAACTCAAGAACAAGTATAAGGAACTTGTCTTAAGCTTTCACCATGGATGGAAATGCAAGCATTAAACTAGGATGATATGCAAGATCTAACTAAGATAATAGAACTAGATTCATTCCATATTAAACCTAAGATGTGATATCTAGATTCAATAATGAAACAAATATGAAAATGAACTAAGATTTCTATGCTAAATTGCTTAAAAACTCTAGAGCTAAACTAGCATGATAATAATACAAAAATAAGAGATGATTTGCTCTTGAGAAAGGCCTCTATTTATAAATTTTTTGGAGGAGAGAGAGGGCTTGGATGCGGTAGAGATCATGTGGCATCCACATAGGATGCCACATGAGGGACACATAAGCCATGCAAGAGGCCCACTTTGCTCACACATGTGTGAGCAACTTTGGATGTGATGGGTCAAAGTGTACTTAAAGTACACATGTGAAGGATTTGTAAGAAGGTGTAAGAGGGTGTAAGAGTTTTGGACTAATAAGACACTTTTAAAAAATGTAAGAAGGTGTCATCATAGGTGTAAGAAACCTTGTTGGCACCAAATAAGGATTATTTAGAAAAGTCAATTTTTAGAAATTTGCTCACACATGTGTGAGCAAATAATTAGGACTAATTGTTTGTAGGAATCAAGAAATTACCTTAATTAACCTTAGTTAATTAATAGCTAGGTCTATTTGGTGAGAGTGATGTGAGGTAGGGTAGGATCTAGGTTCAAATTAGCTTAATCCAAATTAGATTTAGATTAATTGTGGTTTAGTAGAATTTAGGTCATGTGAATGAATACATAAATTAAAAATTTATTTAAAGGGAATCAATGAGGGATAATGTATTAAATGAGATTTAATACATTAAAAGGGGTAGTATTTAAATTAAATTCAAATACTAAGGAAAGTGAATCATATTTAATTAAATAAATTTAATTAAATAGATAAAAGAATATAACAAATATAATTAATTAAAATTAACTATAATGTTATGGGAATATTAATTAAATTAATATAAGGATGATTTTGGACGTCTACATTTTGCCCCTCTTTGATGTATCTTCGAAAGTGATGTTGCGTCAAAGAAAAGAAAATAAGATGCCCCAGAGAGGTCAGAAAACCTATGGTAGTGAGAGTGGAGGAGGGTGCCCCCTCGAGAAAATATTAGGAAAAAATATAATTTTTTAATAAAATTTTCTCGAAAAAGGCAAGGAAATGGGGAAAGCAGACTAATTGCATGGCATGTCCAAGAAAAATGGAGGAAAAACAGGGATCAAAATGGGAAAAGGGGAGATCGACAGAAGAAATGGGTCCCAAGGGGCTATAAATGGTCCACCAGGGCCCATGGACAAGTCACTTTCACTCACAAAGAGAAAAAAGAGAGAAGAAGAAGAGAGCAATGGCAGCGCAAGGAGAGCGAGCATAGCTTGGGGAGCGCGTTCAGATACACCAGTGGCCTGTGGATGTGGGACCACCGGTGAGTAGTCAAACACCAACTCTGTCGTTTACGTATTTAATATTTTTGGAGGGTAGTTAGGTGCAATAAATGACCCTAAATGGACACGCAGTGCAGATGGCGATCGCATATCTGCCATTTGTGCAGACGGCAATTGACAGACCACCGTCCTCACAGACGACCGATAGGCAACATTCGTCTACATAGACGGAGATTCGACTGAGCTCCATCTGCGAGGGCAGGGGAGGACAAAATGCACAGCGGAGACGATGATGTATAACACTGCCGTCTGCGTGGCAAGGGAGGCGACAGCCTAAACTGTCGGCTCCACAGACTGACGCCTGCGAAGATCCACCAGCTCCGCAGACTGGCGACTGTGAAAGTTCACCGTCTATGAGGGTCAACCGTTGTCTGCATGGATTGACCCAAAAATAAAAGAAAAAGGAGGAAGAGAAAAGACAAGGGTCCGGGAGTATTTTTTGATGCCCCGGATAGGCCTGGGACATTTTTCGATGCCCCAGCATGCTATCTAATTGTTGACATGTGCTTGCTGACTGTAGGAGGAGACAATCACATTTCGAGCCAGAGAGTGCTACCTAGTGACCATGGAGCTGGAGCAGCACCTGACGGCGGCAAAGTGGGGAGTGGTGACACTGTGTGGACTGGAGCACGTGCGGCATTGGCCACATCTTCGAGCGCATAATGCGCTCATGTCTGCGTTGATAGAGAGGTGGCACAATATCACCTCGAGCTTCCACTTCCCTACAGGGGAAGCGACTATCACCCTCCATGATGTATGGAGGATCTACAGAGTGCCCATTCGGGGGCTCATACCAGAGTAGTACGTAGAGGGATTAGAGCCCTATATGGAGATGGCCCTAAGACGGAGGGTTATAGATCTACCGATTACACAGTAGTAGATGTCGTGGACAGGAGCGATGACCATGGAGCCACAACCATGGTGATTGGCTTTATATCTAGCGAGATTGATAGGGGGATGTCCCATGCCTGATCAAGCAGGAAAGGGGTTCCCTATAGGATGCGCACGAGTGCTGAGAAGAATGGTCGAGGATGGCGACTAGTGCTGCTGGGGATATGTCATCCTTGGTCAGTTATATTATGATCTGCATATGTGTGCCTACCGCAGGAGTAGGGCACTAGGGTTGGGATGTACGCTCTTATTGGTATGGGCATGGGAGCATATAGTGGTCACATGACCGATCAGACATCAGGAGAACCAGGTGGCATATGAGCCCTTCGTGTGTAGGTATAGGCCGCCTATTAGTTATGAGGCCACAGATTCAGTGGGATACTGACGTAGGAGACTTGATGAGATGAGGGCTATAGTATGGGCACCCTATGCAGGATGCGAGGCGTGGGGTCATTAGACCCCATAGTAGGACGAATATGTAGAGGATGGATTTTATGATTCATATTATATGAGGTTCGTGCAGACTGACTGCTGGCTATTTGGGAGGACAACATACATGATATTATGATACATATCATCCAGGGTATGGAGGCAGATGGGCCAGATACAGGAGGCAGTACCGGATGGGTTTCCTCATCCATTGGTTACCCATGAGGTAGGGAGTGTATGGGGGATTGGAGCAGATCCGCAAATAGCCCGAGCATCATTCATGGGCATGATTAAGGTGCCCTGGATTAGGGTGCGAGAGTCACTGCAGGATGTCGATGTGGTTCCTACATATGCATAGTGGTGGGCGGCGCACAAACCCGTGAGACTGACAGTGCCGGGGTTTGTTCAGGATAATGAGCAGCCAGGGGTTGGAGGAGATGGAGGGGGATAGGGGATGACAACGATGATGATGGAGGAGATGGAGGGGCCAGGCGGAGAGTCTGGCCTAGGGTGGTAGTACCGAGGTGGAGGGGGCAGGTGTAGATACCATCAGGTGGGCAGCCGCCTATTATACCCGATGTATAGGGACATAGGCAGGATCTGCAGGGGCCACCACCATAGGACCTCCACAGGGACAGGGACCACCAGTGGGCTACATATCCCAGGAGACACATGACACAGTCGTAGCAGAATGAGATAGCCTACGGACTGAGCTGGGGAGGGTTCAGGGATTATTGGCGACATCTCAGGTGATTGAGGTGAGCGCATAGGTTGAGATTTTGCGATTACAGGGTTTATTAGCCACAACACAGGCTATAGCTAGTAGCCTGCAGATAGAAGTGACCCAAGTTCAGAGGGAGCTATTAGTAGAGACAGCTTGAGAGGACAGTGCGCAACGGGCGCTAGACATTTTACAGGCTCGGGTGGATAGCGAGGAGTTCACTGTCATAGAGGAGTTTGGGGATCGGGAGGAGGAGCTGGCAGCTATGTCAGCATAGATAGCAGCTTTGACAGTAGAGAAGGATTTAGCACGGAGGCATGCTAAGGATTATAGGGAAGACCATGATATAGCGTGGCTGGCAGGCAGTGTAGCAAGGTTGGGTCAGATGATGACCGATGCCATGACAACTCAGAGAGAGGCAGGACGCAGGGGCCGAGAGGTTGCGTATTATATGTGGCTTTACCATGGAGCAGTGCCAAAGGAGGCACAAGAGCCTACATATTCTAAGAGGGCACAGTCAGAGAGCACCGGTCGAGCATCACAGGGATCAGTGGGGTTACCACCACGTCCCAGCAGGGGAGCAAGACCATCACGGCCACCGCCATGACACTTCTCAAACTTTTTGGATACACAGTTTTGACACATGATGTATGATATGACACTTTTGATATATATAGACTATTTTTGGACTATGGGACTCTAATTTATGAATCTTTGTGATGGTATATGCTCATATGATATGATATTTATGTAGGATGGATGAATGCACATATGATGTTATTTTTACAGTATATGATGCTTATGACAGACATGCAGGATGGGATGAATATATATGTATGATGATACTGAAAAATTTGTGATGCATGGATGAGATGCAGATATATATAGATAGATATGATGTGATGTCATATGTTAATGCTTATATGTTATCATGTATGGATGTGATGTAATGATGTATAAATGTATTTATGATGCTTTATGAAATGAATGAAACCTAAAAAGATGTTATGGATTTTATAGATGCAACTAATGGAATGCAATATAATTACATGCAAATGGTACTATATGATGGTTATAAATGTATAATCATAATGGAATGATAATGCAACTATGAATGAATTAAATGAACAATGTACATAATGAACTAAATGAGCAATGCAAATGATTTAATTTAATGTACTAATAATGAACACTATAACTAAATGAATGAATAATGTAATGTATAACAGCTAATGATGAATGAAATGAATGCAATGTCAGACTAAGGTATAATGACTAATGATTAATGGATAAAATGCAATATGAAACAAATGAACAATGCAATAGATAATGACTAATTTTTAATGAATGAAATGAACAATGTAATGACTAATGTTTAAGGAGATCAACAATGAAATGGATAATGAATAATGTTTAATGAATGACATGAATAATGCAATGGAAAATAACTAATGATTAATGAGTGCGATATGAGACAAATGTATAATGGCTAATGATTAATGAATGAAATGAATGACTAATGATTAATGAATGAAATGGACAATGTAACAGATGCAATATGAGACAAATGAAGACACTATTTTTGTGTGTATCACAATAAGTTTGATAAAATCACATAGGTGACCAGATAGTGGAATAAATAGAAACCTTTGCCAAGAGCAAAATCATAATGCAATATGACGTAACTATTATGCAAAGACTAGCTACATGATAATAGTGGGATTGATACCGTGTTAATGTTGGAGAGCACACCCTAGTTTGATATTGCAAAAGGAGTTATGCACCATGTGCTAGAAAACACAAGTGACATGGTTCCTTTGCATGGACTAG
>MU223492.1:3999693-4015246 GCA_018584345.1 Thuja plicata | reverse complement strand
TCATATTTAATTAAATAAATTTAATTAAATAGATAAAAGAATATAACAAATATAATTAATTAAAATTAACTATAATGTTATGGGAATATTAATTAAATTAATATAAGGATGATTTTGGACGTCTACAAGCAGATGCAGAGATGAACAAAAAATTATGCACTTCAATAGGCCTTCAAGGCGTGGGCGAATAAAGGATCCTCTTGTAGGGGCTTGCCTGACTCTCAGTGATGAAACCCATAAGCCTTCACACCTCACAACCAGGGGTATATGTATGGTGAGTAACTTTAGAGGATGACACAATCCTCTTCCATTAAGTGTTAACCAATGATAAAAGGGTGGGCTTCTAAGTTAACAGTTTGTAATTAGGCCTGTGGCGTCCCCCCAAACAGTTTTGTATGCAAAAAGCTAAGGAAGATAGTCTTAGAGGAAAGTATGATGACATGAAGATGGTAGGAGAGAACATTGCATAATATGGCCTAAGAATAAAATAAGTTGTTGGTGCTATTAGAGGTGTTGGTGCAACTATTAAGGAAGATACTGTGGTAAGTAAAATGTTGAGAACTTTATTGCCTGCTTATATCATTAGAGTGTCTGTTATAAATGAGTTGAGAACCTTTGATAATGTTACTATAGATGGACTGATTGGTAAGCTTACTGCATTTGAGATAAATAACTTTGATAACATTATTCCAAGAGTTGAGCCATCTTTCAAGGCATCGATGTCTAATGTACCGGTAAGGAAAGTCATGATTTTGATTACATGTCAAGTTATGCTAGAGAACTAGAAGCTATCTTGGAAGAAGAAAGGAAACAAGCAGAGCTTGGAGCTCTACTAGCAAAGAGATTTTCTAGAGGGACTGGTAAGTACAAAGGTAAACTTCCATTGAAATGTTTCTCATGTTATAAGATTGGGCATATTGCTGCTAGATGTCCAAATGGTGAACAAAAGGATAAGTTCATAAAGTTGAAGGGAAAAGAGAAGAAAAAATGATTTATTGTAGTAGATGAAGGAGTTACTGATGAAGAATCAAGAGATAATGAGGAAGAGGAGGTTGTATTTGTTGCACTCAAAGAAGATCCATCAGAAGGAGAAAAGGCACTGGTCTCTCACTTAAGACAAATTGATGAATAGATTATAAATAGTGGGTGCTTACGTCACATGAACGATGATAAGAGTAAGTTCATTAAATTTGATGAGTTTGATGGTGGTATGGTAAGGTTTGGTAATAGTACACCTTGTTTGGTTAAAGGTAAAGGTACTATTTATTTGAATGGTAAGAGTAATATAAATGATGTTTATTATGTCAAATTCAAAGGAGGTATATGCAGAATAATTGGAAGCTCTAGTGATGAGATTGCTACCGGTAGGCAGACTAGAGGTAATTTATTCCATCTGAATACTACTGTAAACAGTTATTTGGTTGCAAAGGTTGAAGATAGTTGGCTATGGCGTAGAAGGTTTTTTCATGTAAACTTTGATAGTTTGATAAAAGTAAGTAAGACTAATGCAGTTAGGGGATTTCCTCAATTAGTCAAACCAAACAACATGATGTGTAAAAGAATGTTAGCTGGGTAAGTTAACTAGTTCTACTTTTAAAAGCAAGTCTTTTTCATCTGAGAGCATACTTGATTTGGTGCATACTGATCTTTGTGGGTCTTTGAGACAAAGGAGTTATCTAAGTGAAAGATATTTCCTACTGTTTACTGATGACTATTCAAGAATGATGTGGGTAACTTTCTTGAAGGAGAAGTCAGATGCATTCCATAAATTCAAAGCATTCAAGGCATTGGTTGAGAAGGAATCAAGTAAGTTTGAAATGTTTAAGGTCTGAGAGAGGAGGTGAGTTTACTTCTGCAAAAAAATTTAAGTATTGTAAAGATAATGGAATCAAGAGACAAATGTCTACACCAAGGACTCCACAACAAAATGGGGTTGCAGAGAGAAAGAACAGAACTATAGTGGATGCTGCAAGGACTATGTTGATTTGAGGTGATGTACCGAAGATATATTGGAGAGAAGCAATTAGTACTACTGTTTACACATTGAACCAGTTGCAAGTAAAGAAAAGAACATATAAGACACCTTATGGGCTATGGTATGGTGACTCACTGGTGCAGGGCACCCTGGCAAAAGCATGTGAGGAGAGTCATTTAGACTCATGAAGGTCAAAGTGATCTTGAAAGATAAAGAGTTGAATGTAATTGGATTTGTGATCCATTTTGTATTTGATTCATCTTAATGTAATGAACCTAAACTATAAAGGCAATGTAATAGGGGTATGTAGCATCATAAGGCTATAATGCACCTAGGGGGGTCATTAAGGGTCATCTTGTTGATCCTAGTCTAGTAATGGAATCTAAAGGCCTATAGGGTCTATAATAAATGTAATGTGGCCACTATAGCCAATAAAATATTGTAAAAGCACTAAGAGTGCCAAAAGTCATAGTTTGCCCATGTTGACAATTTAGGCCTAGTAAGGCTTGTAAGGGGATATAAGAGTTTTTAGGAGTTTGATGGGGTTATGAACCTTTAGAAAGGTTAATACAATGTTGTGGAAGACTAAATGGTTGTAAGTTGTCGAAGTTGACACTTTAGTGTCAACTAGACAACAAATCTCAACAAACTTTAAAATGTAACTAATCTGTAACAGTCATGTAACTGACTGTTACGGTTATGCAGGGGGTTATTATCCTTGTCTGGCTATTTAGAAGGGAGGTTTTCAAGTATCAAAGATAGGTGGAGTTGGTGTAAGTCGACCAAATCAATGTAACAAAAGTTTCATTTAATAAAACAAAGTTGTTCTCTGTTATTTCATTCTCTGGTTCACGGATACAGTCAGTTTAAAGAGTTTGAAGTTTTCTATCATGGTGTAACTCTCCCACCCCCTATGGTCACTGTGATTGGTGGGAGATTCCAACTATGTAATATATACTTGTACTATATGTATCTTATGCAGGGATTGAAGAATGTGTTGGAAGAACCAGATTGGTAATGGTTGATGACTGAGAATAAGCCTAGGGTAGACACCAGTCAACATAAAGGTGGATTGTTTCGAGGATGGAAGGGTTTGGTGATGGATTCTCCATGTAGGGGTATATAGTGAAGTGTGTATGGAGTTGGTTTGGCCTGGAGTGGATTGGAGAGGTCCTTTTGATCAGACCCTAGGTGTGTGATCCTAGAAGTGAGGGTTTAGTGGCTAAGGCCATAGGTGAATGGTAGAATCCTGTGAACTTGAAAATTAGTTGTTTGAGAACCTCTAGAAGGACTATTTCAGCCTTTGGAGTCATGAGAGTAAGTGGAGTTAGGGGTTTCTTTGTAAATGAGGAGAATTAGGCCTAGTTTGGGGGTTACAAGAGTATTGGATCTTGGGTATGGTCCAAAGGAGTCTATGCTAAATCTTGGGGAGGATTTAAAGATCCCAAAATGGTATCTGAATCATGTTTTAGTTTCCTTAGTTGTTTGGGAAATGTTGGGGAAAAGGACAAAATAGTGACTGGTGTGGGCTATTAGCTTTAAGGGCTAAATATGAGAGTTGGGTAAGGAATTGGTTATCCAGACTTAATGGGTTGATGGAACATGGTAGATAGGGCATAAGGAGATTATTTATGGAGTTGAAATAAAGGTTGAAGTCTTGAGTGAAGATATGGTGTTTGGGAAGCACTAGGGGCACTTGGGGTAGCCTAGAAGGTGATTCCTTAAGGGGCTTTGGAAGTGAGAAGTTGTTACAAATAGGAGATGGATTGTTGTTAGACATGATCAATGAGGTCACCAACCACCACCTCTACATCAGGTGGCATCAGAGCCCAGAAGATGCCTTGGGGAGAAGAGTTGGAGGAGACAATCTGAGATTTTGAAGACTTAGAATTCTTTGTTGAACCTTAAGGTTGAGTTATCCTTTAAGAGTATTCCAAGGTGGTGATTCAAGGTTGGATGAATCTTGGTTTGTAGAGGAAGTCAGATTGAAGGGTAGAAGAGGTTCAAGCCATCATGAATGTAGATTTGGAGAGAAGAGAGACTCGTGGATATTCACAATTCAGAACACAATGCAAATGTATGGGTAAGGTTTGTAAAATGGTCATTTCCAGTGGTTCATTTTTCAATTTTGCCTCAGTTGAGATGGTTGAGAAGTTGTGTCTACAAAAAATAGTACATAGAAGACCTTACAAGGTACAAACATTGCATGATAGAAACCAAGTTGAGGTTAGAAGGCAAGCATATGTTCATTTCAACATTGGAACCTATGAGGATGTTGTCTTGTGTGATGTTATTCCATTGGTAGGGTGCCATTTGATCCTTGGGAGGGCATGACAAGCAGAGAAATGTACATTATATGATGGGGCATTGAACAAATACACCTTCAAGCATGGTGGAAGTCAGATAATACTAAGATCTTTCGAGGAAGATGAAGCATCATGGAGGATGCCAACTAGTTTCTTGTTTGAGAGAGGGGGGTTCCTAGGACAAAGGGAACAAGAAGAGGAAAAGGTAGACAACAAGGTAGAAGAACATATGGTGGAGCAACCATCCTATGAAGGGGCTCAAAGAGATGTGGATCAGATAAAGATCCTGGAGGAGAGAGTAGAGGGTGAGAAAGGTTCATGTGAAGAACCAAGAGGGCAAGCAGAGAAGCCTATGAAGATAAACCAAGAACAATCAGGGTATGAAGATGATAGGACAGAGATGCAGATAGAGATGAAGTTGGTTCCTAGAGAAGGAAGGGCACATGGAGTTTTGATGGCAGATAAGAAGATTTCAGAGGTTGCTGAGGCAATGGATGAGTGTAGGGATGAAGGCATCCAAGTGGGGATAGTCAAGTGTCCCTTACATGTAGTTGTTGAAAGAAGAGAGGATAGGGCTATGAAACAAGTCATTGATGACATGTTTGAATGCCAAGGAGGATGGCATAAGGAGGATAAGTTGTAGTAGGTCTCAAGGATGACAGGGACCTTGGAGATTGAAGAGTTCACACTCTTGAAGACAGATTTGGGGGAAGCAGCCACAAGTTGGCATAAGAGGATGAAGAAGAGGTTGGTATGGCCTGTCAAGAGGCTTATTGAAGAGAGGAAACTACTAAATGGAGGACCCACTGAGAGGGTACAAGTAGTTGATGGTGAGAGGGCCATCCATGATAGCAAGAAGGCTAGTGTTCATGGAGAAAAAATAGATTTGTGTGATGAGTTGAATGCCATAGTTGAAGAATGGAAAGAGAAGGGTGGAGTGATGAGAGAATGCCTAGAACAGGGGCATGAAGAGGAAGGAGCACATGGTCAGGGAGAGACCTTAGACTCAGGGTTGTCTACAAAGACAAAGATCTCACAAGGAGTGTGTAAGAAGGAGAATGGAGTAGTGAATCCAATGAAGGAAGGAGTGATATGCCAAACATATGTTTTGGTGCATGAGAAGGACTTGGTCATTTTTGTTTCTAACATTTTTGTGACAGATTTGCAGTGGTTCTATATTGTGCATCATGCAAGTGATGATGTTGCAGACATCTATGATATGAGGAATGCAAAAGTGTGTGCTTGGCACATAATATTTGTTTGCAGGTACAGGAGGTACATTGGCATAGATGATCCTCAACAAGAGGTAGACAAAGACTGGAGGAAGAGGAAGAAAACTCCCCAATCCAAAGTGATTTGGATTGATTTGATCCTTGGGAGTATGGTGCAGGGCACCCTGGAAAAAGCATGAGAGGAGAGTCATTTAGACTCAAGAAGGTCAAAGTGATCTTGAAAGATAAAGAGTTGAATGTTATTGGATTTGTGATCCATTTTGTATTTGATTCATCTTAATGTAATGAGCCTAAACTATAAAGGCAATGTAATAGGGGTAAATAGCATCATAAGGCTATAATGCACCTAGGGGGGTCATTAAGGGTCATCTTGTTGATCTTAGTCTAGTAAGGGAATCTAAAGGCCTATAGGGTCTATAATAAATGTAATGTGGCCACTAGAGCGAATAAAATATTGTAAAAGAACTAAGAGTGCCAAAAGTCATAGTTTGCCCATGTTGACAATTTAGGTCTAGTAAGGCTTGTGAGGGGATATAAGAGTTTTTAGGAGTTTGATGGGGTTATGAACCTTTAGAAAGGTTAATACAATGTTGTGGAAGACTAAATGGTTGTAATTTGTCGAAGTTGACACTTTAGTGTCAAGTAGACAACAAATCTCAACAAACTTTAAAATGTAACTAATCTGTAACAGTCATGTAATTGACTGTTATGGTTATGCAAGGGGTTATTAGCCTTGTCTGGCTATTTAGAAGGGAGGTTTTCAAGTATCAAAGACAGGTGGAGTGGGTGTAAGTTGACCAAATCAATGTAACAAAAGTTTCATTCAATAAAACAAAGTTGTTCTCTATTATTTCATTCTCTGGTTCACGGATATAGTCAATTTATAGAGTTTGAAGTTTTCTATCATGTTGTAACTCTCCCACCCCCTGTGGTCACTGTGATTGGTGGGAGAGTCCAACTATGTAATATATATACTTGTACTATATGTATCTTATGCACAGACTGAAGGATGTGTTGGAAGAACCAGATTGGTAATGGTTGTTGACTAAGAATAAGCCTGGGGTAGACACCAGTCAATGTAAAGGTGGCTTGTTTCGAGGATGGAAGGGTTTGGTGATGGATTCTCCATGTAGGGGTCTATAGTGAAGTGTGTATGAAGTTGGTTTGGCCTGGAGTGGATTGGAGAGGTCCTTTTGATCAGACCCTAGGCGTGTGATCCTAGAAGTGAGGGTTTAGTGGCTAAGGCCATAGGTGAATGGTAGAATCTTGTGAACTTGAAAATTAGTTGTTTGGGAACCTCTAGAAGGACTGTTTCATCCTTTGGAGTCATGAGAGTAAGTGGAGTTAGGGGTTGCTTTGTAAATGAGGAGAATTAGGCCAAGTTTGGGGGTTACAAGAGTATTGGATCTTGGGTATGGTCCAAAGGAGTCTATACTAAATCTTGGGGAGGATTTAAAGATCCCAAAAAGGTATTTGAATCATGTTTTAGTTTCCTTAGTTGTTT
This sequence comes from Thuja plicata, assembly GCA_018584345.1. Lineage (NCBI taxonomy): Eukaryota > Viridiplantae > Streptophyta > Pinopsida > Cupressales > Cupressaceae > Thuja > Thuja plicata. The sequence continues at coordinate 4,008,229 of MU223492.1, read as the reverse complement.
GGGAAATGTTGGAGAAAAGGACAAAGTAGTAACTAGTGTGGGCTACTAGCTTTAAGGGCTAAATATGAGAATTGGGTAAGGAATTGGTTATCCAGACTTAATGGGTTGATGGAACATGGTAGATAGGCCATAAGGAGATTATTTATGGAGTTGAAATGAAGGTTGAAGTCTTGAGTGAAGATATGGTGTTTGGGAAGCACTAGGGGCACTTGGGGTATCCTAGAAGGTGAGTCCTTGAGGGGGCTTTAGAAGTGAGAAGTTGTTACAAATAGGAGATGGATTGTTGTCAGACATGATCAATGAGGTCACCAACTGCCACCTCTACATCACTCACCTAATGTTAAATATTTCAAAGTCTTTGGCACTAGATGTTACATTAAGAGGGAGGATTACACAGGCAAGTTTGATCCAAAAAGTGATGAAGGTATTTTCTTGGGTTATTATACTAAAAGCAAAGCATATAAGTGTTTCAATAAGAGAACTAACAAAATGATTGAGAGTGAAAATGTAAAGGTGGATGAATACCCTAAGATATCTGGTGATTCAAGCAAGCAAGTGATAGAGAATGATCGAGATATTGTGTATATTGAACCAGAAGTGCATGAACCAACAGATCAAAACAATGTGGAATAAGTGATTCAATCGATAGAAGAAGAAGCTCCTAGACCTGAACCAGTGATACCTAGGTATGTGAAGATGAATCATGTTGTTGATCAGATTATAGGTGATAAGAATGCAGGTGTTCTAACCAGAAGAAATCTCAGAGAGAGTACTTGTTTTCTTTCATGGTATGAGCATAAGATAGTGAATGAAGCAATCAAGGATGAAGATTGGTTATAAGCTATGGAAGAAGAATTTGATCAAATTGAGAAGAATGATACATTGGCACTTGTTCCTAGACCTGGAGATAAAAATGTGATTGGTACCAAATGGGTTTTTCAGGAATAAATTGAATGAAGATGGAGATATGATCAGAAACAAGGCAATGCTTGTATGCAAGGGCTATGCACAAGAAGAAGGACTAGACTATGGAGAGGCTTTTGCTCCAATAGAAAGATTGGAAGGGGTAAGAATTCTACTTGCTTATGCTTCTTACATGAGGTTCAAAGTTTTTCAAGTGGATGTCAAGTCAGATTTCTTGAAGAAGAGGTCTACTCAGAACAACTCAATGGTTTTGCATTGATAAAGGACAAGGACATGGTATGCAAGCTACAAAAGGCATTATATGGACTGAAACAAGCTCCAAGGGCATGGTATGAAAGGTTGCATTCCTATCTTATTCAAATTGGCTTTAATAGAACAAGTGATGATAGTAATGTGTACTTAAAAGTTGAAGGAGATAAGTTGTTGGTGGCTGAAGTATTTGTTGATGATATAATATTTGGGGGAAATGATGAGATGAGTTTGGTATTTGCTGGCAAGATGAAGGAGTTTGAAATGTCAATGATTGGAGAGATCAAATTATTTATGGGATTGCAGGTTTCACAGCTAAAGAATGGTATATATCAGTCAATCCAAATATGTTACAGAAGAACTCAAGACTTTTGGTATGGATGACTCCAAACTAGTTGGAGCCCTCATGGTAACATGATATAAATTGTCCAAGGATGATGAATCTAATGCAACAGATACTACTTTGTACAAATCTATGATTGGTAAGTTGTAGTATGTTGTTCACAGTAGACCAAATATTGCTCAAGCAGTTGGAATAGTGGCCAAATTTCATTCAAATCCTAAGGAATCTCATATGATTGCAGTCAAGAGGATATGTAGGTATTGGAAAGGGACTGTTGACTTTGGTCTGCGGTATGCTCATGATGGTGATTTCTCTTTGAGTGTGTTTATTGATGTTGATTGAGAAGGAAATATGGATGATAGAAAGAGTATAAGTGGCAGTGCATTCTTTCTAGGTGAAAGGCTTGTATCTTGGACAAGCAAGAAGCAAAGTTGTATCTCATGATCCACAATAGAAGCAGAATATGTAGCAGCAGCTATAAACTATACACAAATTACATGGATGAAGCAGATTCTTGAAGGTATCAAAGACAAGATGACTAAACCGATAACTATCTTTTGTGACAATACAAGTGCAATAAATATTTCCAAGAATCCTGTGATGCATTCCAAGACTAAGAACATTGCAATTAAGTATCATTTTCTAAGAGAGAAAGTGTAGGAGGAAGAGGTGAAGTTGGAATATGTACCAACAAAGGAGCATATAACATATATCTTCACCAAGCCACTACCTAAGGATACTTTTGAGTACCTTAGAAGTAAGCTAAGGGTTATGCCCCTCCTTGAACATAACTAAGATGTTGTTGGTGCATCAATCCAGTGGATTTATTGCCATATATTTCACTATGGATTGATGTTTAGGGAACTACTCCATAGGGGGAGCAGTCGAAAAGAGATGAAGATAGTTGCAGTAGATGATGTATTGGGCTTATTGCATCTTTGGCATTGTTGTCAAAGGGGATACGAAGTAAGGGGGAGAAGAATCAATAGAGGGAGATAGACAAAGGAGAGAAAACTACAAAGATGTACTAGCTAAGGAGGATCAGTGAACTACAAAGATGCTCTAGAAGATTGCTTGGTATTGTTGGTGTTGCCATCAATGTCAAAGGGAGAGAGTGTTGGCATAACTGATGCAGAGATAAAGTTGAGTATGCTATGGTATGTGTTGATGCATATTTTATGATAGGTTGATCAATTATAATGTTGTCATTGATGTCAACTTAGTGTTTGTTGGTTGACAGTGTCCATGTTATACTAATGTATGTTCAAGAGGTTGAATCCAAAGTTGTGGTAAGAGTTGGCGTGTGTGATCGTAAAGAAAGACTAAGTGATGTCTCTAGATGTTGTATCTATGGCCGCACACGTTGATCTTATGTTTGGTGTGACTTATGTTTGATTGAAGGATGATAGGTCAACAAGAAGAACATGATGAAGCCAAGGAGGAATGATTTGATGTTTGTGTCAAATAAGTTTGGATTCATATGTTGTGGTTCAGGATATATTATCTTCAACATGCTATGAGGTTTTTGTTGCGACCGCGTCATGATTTGATGACCGGAAGACCAAGTTTCAAGTGACAGAAGGTTGTTTAGTTAAAAGTCATAAGAAGTTCTTAGAACAGCCAGTCAGATCCTTGACCGGTGATGATGCTTAGTATTGCAGTAAGTGATTATGTGTTCCAGGGATATTGGTAATGTTGAAGATTGACGAGGATTGATGAGTTGGCATTTTCATGATCCATTGCACCATTGAACCCTGAAAAGTGAACAAATCAATGATATGAATGACGGCGAGACAGGGCCTAAGCACAAGGTCCGACGAAATCTGTGGTAGGGGATTGCCAACGATTACGAGGAAATAGGGTCAAAAATTTGCATCCATTTGGTTGTCGGTGTTAGGATACGCTTTATGTCTTCCTCGCTTTTTGCCTCTTATAATCCTTCCTGCTTTGCTTGCTGCCTTCCTTGCTTCCTGCTTCCCTTCCTGTGTCCTTAGCTTTCTACCTGCATAGGGGAGGGGTTCTGACCTTCCTCGAAGCTTCCCTCATTCCTCTTATGAATGAATTTCTTGGAGATTGTGCAAGAAAATTGGAGTGTGTTGTGGTTTGACTTTTCTTTGTCAAATCAATGTGCGATGGATTTGAAGGTCGACTTGAGTTTGTTAGAGAATGCTATAGATTGTCAACACGTTTTAGAGTTTTTTTATTAAGCGGGAAAGATTGTAAAATGTTTTGTAAGGTGGTTAATTGCCATAATGAACTTGTAATGTATAAATATGTAAAATGATGAAAAGTACAAGTGTAGATCGTGGATATAGAGGTGTGATTGAGAGAAGAGAGAAGAGAGAATATTGTTTGTATGTGAAGCAGAGATTGAGCTTGAACTGGATTTGTATTAGCAGAGAGTGCTACTTTCTCAGATCATTTACTTGTTGATTCCTAATAGCTTCATCAAGCTAAATCCCTTAACTAGGTAGATCCTAACAGGTCTGAATTGTAAACCCTTTAACCATGTGACTCTTTTATTAGGGTTTGGAATCCTTTAACTAGGTTACTCCTAACATGGTAAAGCTCCTAATAGGGCTAGATGTAAATCCCTTGATCGAATGACTCTTAACAGGGTCTTGCTCTTAATCGGGCATTTGTAAGCTTTTAACAGGGCTACGCTCTTAACCGGGCATATTTTAGAAGAGTGTGGATTTTTGTGGGTGCCATCCCCACACGTGGTTTTTCCTAGTTGGGTTTCCATGAGAAAAAAATTGGTGTTATTGTGTTGCATGGTTGTGGATGTTTATCTTTATTGTTTAGTTTTTCATGCAATGGATGCCTATTAATGCAAGTGGTTGAATGGATAATGAAAAGTTTGAATTGTTAGATTACGGATTCATCCCCCCCCCCACCCCCCCCTCTCAGTAATCTTGGATCTCTTAATACTAACATTGTAACTAGTCAAACTTTTGGATGCACAACAAGCCCAAAGGACCACAAGTACTCATTCAGCCTAATCATTTTATCCAACATTGTGTACCTTAGTAGAACATTCCACGATCTTGTTGAAAGCCTCAATAGTTTCATTCACCTGAGGATGGTATGACATTACTCTAATGATGTTGGATTATGAAAACGCATAATTGCACTTGGACTATCGATTTGATGAAGAGTGTCTTAATCATTGATTAGACTCAGTGGCAACTCAAGCTAAAATGTAGTTTCAACTAAGTAGTCACATGTTGATGCAACCTTTGACTAATAGGTCAAGTAATCCATGGATGTAATAAGGTAGCATGTACAAGAGTGGTAGGTGCTTCCCAAAATCAATAGTCCATTTTTTTAAATGGCCATCGAGCCATGATTGAGTTTAGAGACATCTCATCTATGTGGTTATGTTTACTCATGCACAAACTAATCATAGTTCCCAGCATAGTCATGCACATGTTGTAATTAAGTCACCAAAGTCCTAATTGCATTGTCTTTTGTATAGTTGTCCATCCCTTTTGATAGCATTAAACTTGGCCATCATGAAATTCTTCAAAATCTATTCCAATTAGCTTGTGGCACATATAGACATAAAACTTCAAGTCCCAACATCCTGGCTTGCTACACAAGTGGAAAACCAAGCACCTTAAGAGTTCAAATGCATAAAACATATTTTATAAAGATCAATTACTAACTTGTTTACATTAATTTGTCAACCTCTAGTCCTTGTCACCTTGTATGGCGAGGGAAAATGATCTATAGAAATCACAACTAAGATCCTCTTATCAGGTCTCCTCTTAGGACTTGGCATTAATCTTCCACAACCACCCTATCTAATCGTTAGACAAAACTAATCATGCTAACTTTACCCAATCTAAGTCAACGTATGGAAACCTTTATACCAATCCAAGTCATGCATTCAATTGCAATTTGAATTGTTGACTTACTTCACACAATGGTTCAATCCTTTCAAAGGATATCTTTCTCTGATAACTCATTCAAAGTCCTTGATTCTTCTTACACATGAGTTGCATTTGAAACCACCACTAATAATAGCTAAATATTTTTTCTAACACATTATCATATTAGTGCTCTGCTTACATCTTAGTAGCCTTGTATTCAATGTCACTTTGTAATGGTGGAATTTGCATACCCATGCCATTTTCCATTTACTTTATGCCCACCTTGGTTGATGACTTATGCAATAACAAATCAACAAGTGGCATCTTCTTGCGCTTGGTATGGTCATGGCCCAATCCCTATCCATCTTTATTTACCATCATTTACATAGATTCCCATATATTCATCATTTGATAATCACTATTACACCCTTATTCACACTTATTTCCATACATTCTCTTCTTACTTCAAGATTACGATCTTATCTCCTGGAATTGACTTGGTTCCATCCTAAGAAATGTAGAAATGACATTAAAACTCAAATTTTCAAATTCAAATTCCAACTTTCTCACCCTTTCTACTAATTATTATGAGCCAACTTGGCATAGGTTTCTCCAACACATGTGGTTATGCCATAATATTTAAAGACATTCAACATTCAATTAATTCACATCTAAACAAATTAGGGCACACTTTATTTTTTGAAAGGGACCATGTGTGTGATTTTTACACCTTCATGAGATTAGTTTATTTCCTAACAATTCTATGGAAAAATATCAACAATCAAGCTAAGAATTGAAAAGAAATCATTAAGCATCCCATGGATCTCTAACTAAGCATGCTAATAGAGAGCTCTCAACTTAAATCTCTACTAGTGTCAATCCTAGAATGAGAAAATTGATAATGACATGCCTATCTAATTCATAATTCTCTCAAATTGTCTCAACAATTCACTCAAATGCTCTCACAAACGCTTGAAAATGCTCAAATTATTTTGATATTGCTCTCAAAATGACTATAGTATGGATGTTTTGCATTCGAATGTCTAGGATTCTTATGCTTGCACAATGCTCTCTATTTATAAGATTTTCCCAAGTGTAGGGGGTGGAGTCAATTGATCATGGTTTAGCCTTAGTTGGGTGAGAGGCTTTCAAATGGTTTCAAATGAGGGGAAAATTTAAAATGATTGTCTCAAAGGTTGGGACAAAGAGACAAATTGAGTAATGATGATTCAAAGTTCCAAAATGAGTGATCAAGATTGCAAAGTTTGGAGTGATCCATGTGCTTTGCCTTCTCAATTCTCATTGGTTCCTCAAATTCACGTTGAAAGATATTAGGATTTATTAATTCAATCAATTAATTAAATTAGCCATGTAGGGGAATAGGTTGGATTTGGTTTTTGATTTAAACTTTACAATTAATTTGATTAAAATTAATTATATAGTTTGATTAATCCCTTTAGGCTTATATTTAATTAATTGATGTCATTGTTAATTAGTCCTTTGATTAAATTTGATTTGTCCCAATTTGATTTAATAAATGTCCATTTGAATTGATTTAGTCCATTTAGATTGATTTAGAACAATTTGATGAGATTTGATGCAAAGTTGATTAGGAAACACATGACCAATTTTAGGTGTCTACAAATGCCCCTCTTTGAATTGATGTGTGAAACACATTGATTCAAAGAAAATTCGATGTCTTGATTCACCGATTCAATGCTTGATTGATTGATACAAAACCTGATACAATGATTGAAAACCTGATGCGAGAATAACCCTGATTTTAGATGCAGAACCTGATTCAAGATGCAGAACTTGATTTGAGACCCTGATGCGAAGATTGATGTGATGCCCCGATGCGAAATTGATTTGAAACTGATTTGAAAAGGCGCAGAATACCCCATTGATGATAGTTTGAAAATTCAATGCCCCAGATTTCGATTGATGTTTGATGCAGATTTTCGTTGATTGATAGGATGTTGCCCCTGATGATGAAAAACAAACTCTAATATGAATCCTTGATTTGAATCTTTGATGTGGATATGATGCCCCCTCGGGAAATGAATCGAGATGATGTTTGGATGATTTGGTTGAGTTTGGGAAATTAAGATTCATTTCCCGATAAAATCAATTTGAATATGCCCCAGTCATGAGAGAATTTGATAATTGATAAAATGTTATTGATGTGTTGATGATGATTGGATATCACTTGATGTCAATCAAAATCACTTGGTTGATGTTGTTTTGATGTCAATCTGATAGAATAGGTAAGTTGATGGATTGATTGGATAAATTGATAATTCGCTATCAAGATCTAGAGAGACTTAATTATATCAAATGACCCTATTTATCAGCCTCCCCCCATTAATCATCCCATCAAATCCAATCAAATCGAATATCAATCAGCCTTGTATGTGGCCCAAATTAGATTTGCACAGCAAAACCCCAATTTGCAATTAGGATCAAGCCTATGGAGCTCAAATTCAAGGGATGCGGTTTTTTAAAATAATGCAAATTATGAGGCATTTGTCAAACCAAGGGCATCTATTTTCGAGCAATGGCAAATTGATTCCACATAGCTTTAACATCATTCTTCCATCATTAGTTTTAGAGCTAAATACCCCCACATTTAATTTTCGTATATTTATTGAAATACTCTGTCCCGGTTGATTCATTTAGGTTAGTTTATGCTTATTCGTTTCATTATTTATTTAGCCTATATTATTTATGAGGTGTGATTTTATTTTAACACATTTTTAAAGATTGTGATTAGATCGAGATAGACTATGACTCATATTTTAGCACCACAGGAATATTTTTACTATTTTTTATCGCTTCTCAATATCTACCCCGAAATTTTACTTTTTTGATATAACAAACATAAGAGATGTTTGAACAATGGGCATAATTATGAATGTACAATCAATTTGGAATACTAAAATTTGTTTGTGAACTCGTCACAAGAAGTTATGTGCTCGGTTTTACCGTGTTGAGGATTTTACTGCATATTCCTCTGGTTCTGATGTGCAATGCAAAAAAAATGATAGAAGTCTGATAAGAAGGTGAGTTAAGGGTCGAAAGTTGTAACAAAAAGCTAAAACTACAACAATTCAACACTATGCTTTGTAAGTTTATACTGAATTTT